>CM062281.1:6070130-6542268 GCA_031216635.1 Dissostichus eleginoides
GCTTCTGTATATGATAAGATGCATATTTTACGACTAGAGCTATCAGAATTGTTTTAATTCCCCATACTGTACGATTAATGTGACCCAAAGTCAATTTTCGTTTTAGTTTGAGAAAAAAGTTTAATATCATAATTGGGACTATACCGGCACAACAAAAATCACTTTTGGTCATCATAAGGGGCCCTAATCCTTTTTACGTACATTTGAGTTAAAAACAATAAAATACAATTATAGATTCTCTACAACATATGGCAGTGTTTCCAAAGTTGTCCTTCTGACTCAGGCAAGCTCCTGTCTTTCGACAACCCAAAAGCAAGCAATTACATAGTGAGACACAGGGATTGTCATGCAATTAAGGATAAAGATTTTGACAATAAGGCACATCAAATGCTGGCCAGAATGCAGTGATTACTGCAGACCAACTTACTGTTTTGACCAGAAGGCTGGCAGTATTGTCCATCAAGAGGAATGGCATTGATGCATCCACATGTGTCCCCAGTGATGTTGTCACAGGATGTATACTGTAAACACTGGTCACATGACCAACGATACTGATCCTCACATCTGCACTGGTAACCAGAACTGCTCGGAGAGCAAACTGGAGACCAAACAAAAACACAATGAATTTCACACATGTAATGGGTTTTTCTAACTGTCATATTAATAAAGTGTGTTTTACAACTTTTAGATTCACACTTAGGGTTGACAACACCAACATATATTTCACATATTTACATCATGTAAACCAATGTAAAATAAGCTTTTATCTGTACCTGTAGAAATGTTTACATCAAGGATTTGTGTGTTGTTGAGGATAAAGGGGTAATGGATGCTTCTCAGAATGGTACTCAGTTGATTTATTAGAGTGACATCTGTGGTGTTCAACTCAACCAAAATGATGTATTCAAAGATAATAGGAGGAGCTGCAGGGAGAGAATTTTAAAAGGGAGGATACAGAAGATGCCTCACTTAAAAGGAATATTGTAATGTTGTTTTTTCTAAATGAAATATTGTCCTTTAAGTCTTACTTGTTGGTGATGTAGTTGTTGTAGGAAGAGTTGTTGGTGATGGAGTTGTTGGTGATGGAGTTGTTGAAGGAAGAGTTGTTGGTGATGGAGTTGTTGGTGATGGAGTTGTTGAAGGAAGAGTTGTTGGTGATGGAGTTGTTGGTGATGGAGTTGGTGGTGATGGGGTTGTTGGTGATGGGGTTGTTGAAGGAACAGTTGTTGGTGATGGAGTTGTTCTAGGAAGAGTTGTTGGTGATGGAGTTGTTGGTGATGGAGTTGTTGGTGATGGAGTTGTTGAAGGAAGAGTTGGTGGTGATGGAGTTGTTGTAAGACGACAAAGGGTAAAGTCTGTAAGAAGTGAAAGAGAGAGGAGTTCTTAGTTGATTGCTTCTGTATATGATAAGATGCATATTTTAAGAACTAGAGCTATCAGAATTGTTTTAATTCCCCATACTTTACGATTAATGTGACCCAAGGTGAATTTTCGTTTTAGTTTGAGAAAAAAGTTTAATATCATAATTGGGACTATACCGGCACAACAAAAATCACTTTTGGTCATCATAAGTGGCCCTAATCCTTTTTACGTACATTTGAGTTAAAAACAATAAAATACAATTATAGATTCTCTACAACATATGGCAGTGTTTCCAAAGTTGTCCTTCTGACTCAGGCAAGCTCCTGTCTTTCGACAACCCAAAAGCAAGCAATTACATAGTGAGACACAGGGATTGTCATGCAATTAAGGATAAAGATTTTGACAATAAGGCACATCAAATGCTGGCCAGAATGCAGTGATTACTGCAGACCAACTTACTGTTTTGACCAGAAGGCTGGCAGTATTGTCCATCAAGAGGAATGGCATTGATGCATCCACATGTGTCCCCAGTGATGTTGTCACAGGATGTATACTGTAAACACTGGTCACATGACCAACGATACTGATCCTCACATCTGCACTGGTAACCAGCACTGCTTGGAGAGCAAACTGGAGACCAAACAAAAACACAATGAATTTCACACATGTAATGGGTTTTTCTAACTGTCATATTAATAAAGTGTGTTTTACAACTTTTAGATTCACACTTAGGGTTGACAACACCAACACATATTTCACATATTTACAGTATTGTATCTGCACCTGTAGAAATGTTAACATCAAGGATTTGTGTGTTGTTGAGAATAAAGGGGTAACGGATGCTTCTCAGAATGGTACTCAGTTGATTTATTAGAGTGACATCTGTGGTGTTCAACTCAACCAAAATGATGTATTCAAAGAGAATAGGAGGAGCTGCTGGGAGAGAATTTTAAAGAAAAACAAATACAGTTGATGTCTCACTTGTAAATAATATTATCATTTGTTTTTTGTTTTATAAAATACTGTCCTTTAAGTCTTACTTGTTGGTGATGGAGTTGTTGTAAGAAGAGTTGTTGGTGATGGAGTTGTTATAAGAGGACAAGCTGTAAAATCTGTAAGAAATAAAAGAGAGGAGTTCTTAGATAATTGCTTCTCTTTGTTATATGATGCATATTTTAAGAGCTTGAAAAAGGGCTATCAGAATATAAAAAGATGCTATACTGTACAATGAATGTGACCAAAGGAATTAGTGATGATGATATCATGATACAAATAGACATTTAAAAAAATAAATATAACAATATTAAGCTTTAGTGGAATCTATCTTTACTTTTGATTATTGTGCGTTTTATCTGTTTTACTGCTAATAAAAATAGATATACTAGAAAGATAAAGAAAAGTCTGTTCCCATAACCAAAGTGAAAAAGAAAAATGATGGATTGTTTACATGACATTATCATTTGTATTTATTATATAATCAGTACATTTGAATATCACTCACTTCATTTTCTTGATATAACAATTTAAAAGAATCGAGTCCTCTTACATTCATATGGAAGAGGACTAGGGCCACATATGAATTTAATTTTTTTGATCTGACCAAAACTGAATTTTTTTTTTTCTGAGAAAGAACTGTAATATAAGAATAGTGACTTTAATCGCAATGATGTTGTCACAGGATGTATACTTTAAACACTGGTCACATGACCAACGATACTGATCCTCACATCTGCACTGAGGACAAGCTGTTAAATCTGTCACATGGGAGAGAAAGTGGAGTTGCTGCTGAGTAGAAACAACTATAAAGGGTGAGACTAATAAGATAGTTACTACTGTATATTGTCACACGCACATTTTAAAAGCTTGAATTAGGGCTGTCACAACTTTCACAACTTTCAATTAAAAAAAAGAAAAAGAACGCTGAATTATTTACATCATATTATAATGTGGTTTATTAACATGATATACATACTTACTTATATGTCGTGACATCGCTAGTTTGAACAAAACTTACTATATATTTCTGAATATTATATTTAAAAGAGTCATCTTACATTTTTACATCTTACTATTGTGGTTTGGGGTTTTCCCTTTCCTCTAGTGTGTTCTATAGGTTTGTGTGCATGTAAATGGTCTGCAAAGGCTAAAATCCCTGTGTTCCCTCCAGAGGGAGTCTCTTTCCACACACTCCCTCCCTACCTGAAACGCCTCCATTGGACTCCTTTGTTTGCTTCAGTAACATAGTGACATCACTATGTAACACTTGTGCTTCTATAGGCTAGCATTCTTATACATTGTCCGTAAATCATACATTGTCCATCTCTAAGCGCCTGACCAATCACAAAGACGACCAGCTAACCAATCAGAGCAGACTGGGATCTGGTTTCAGACAGAGGGTGAATAGAGGTGCTGCAGCACAGGTAGTATAAGAAAAATAAAGAGCTTTTTGAACATTAAAGCATGGAGACATGTCACAGTAGAGACAGAAAATAGAAATATGATCCTAAAAGTAAACAAACCTGAAAACCAACTTACTGTATTGATCAGCAGGCTGGCAGTATTGTCCATCAGAAGGAATGGCATTGATGCATCCACATGTGTTGCTTGTATTACCATCACATTTCCCATAGGTGTCACACTTATCACACGGCCAAAGATAGTCATTTTCACAGCGGCATTGAAACCCAGTGTTATCTTGGCTGCAAACTTTAAAGAGAATAACATATTTTCTCTTGTGAAAAAAGCAGAAGTTTGAAATAGATATTAAAAAAGGATATAATGCATTTGTTATTACCTGTGGTGATATTGGCATCTAATATGTTAACGGAGGAGCTGATCTGAACAGGAAAAGGAAGACTGCTCAGGACGTTTCTCAGCTGATCCGCATCGCTGGTATTCACCTCGATAATAATCTGGTATTCATAAAATACTAAAGGTACTGCAGAAAAAGAGAGTCGAATTAGAGACAATTATTTGCAAGTAATTTGTTCCAAATCTAGGTAATGTCATGACATGACTCAGGCAAAATTGCTGAGTGAAGATTGTGAAATTCAATTATGGTCAAGAATAGGTATTCATATTTCTCTCATCCTCGTTCTTTTCATCTTGTCATATTGTTTGATATTTTCTGTTTGCTCATTTAGATTTGCTCATGTAAATGTAATACGAGGTCACCTTGAGTGAGAGAGAATTGAAAGGACACAAATACTTTTTTTAAATAACCAAATACAGATTACAGTGCCGAAAAAAATAACAGTAAATATTATATCCATGTGTGATGTTACTTTAAATGTAAAAGTGTATCACCTGTCTGTGGCACGCAGTATTGTCCATTGGTAGGAATACTGTTGATACACCCACACGTGTTGTCAATGATGTCATCACAGGCTCCATATGTATTACAGTTGCTTAATGACCACACATACTGTTCCTCACATCTGCACTGGAGGTTTGTACCATTTGGGTAACAAACTACATAAAAAAAAACAATTAAACAGACATTATAATCAGTTATAATGCTTTGTAGCTTACCACAACTCAAAGTTCCTCTCCCTTACATGTCAAGATGTATCCATTCACACACATTTATAAACTGATAGCAGGGTTAACAAGTTGACAAACTGGACTCATGAGGATCTATCTAATGCTTATTTCCACACTTTCTGCTGTGCCTTGGGAGATACTTTGCTATGCTATCTTTGCCCAATGACACTCCAACGCAGACTGAAGGAGCAGGACCATTGATCTTCGGATTAGTTGACGACCAACTTTACATCCTGAGCCACAGCCAACCACTTAAATGATATGCAGCATTTTTTTACAACCATAGCCTACTTGATCTATAGGGCGTAGTGCTTATTGTATCGAAGGCCAGTCATTCCAGAACGCTGCATTCTCATGATACACGGTAAAACGACTCAGCGCTGACATTGTGTTTCTATGGAGAGAGCAACCCGGTATCACGGCAAGACGTGAACATGTGACGATTTACCATGCTGGGAGACGTGAAGATGTCACGATTTCGTCCCTTCAAACGTGACAGTTACACGGTATTGTTAACATGGCCCAACCAGTGGAGAAATACCCGGAAATGCCAAGCAAATGCTCTACCACGACGGTCGGTTGTTATTGTCAATATTAATATAATAATGATTTCTTTTTTAATAGTCACACTCGATTTCGCCGATTTTCTTGTTGCCCCAGCTGGTCGACACCTCTTTTAGCAGAAACAAAGGCTACATTAATGTATTAAATCGATGTTAATCCATGTGTGTGGATGTGGAATTAACGGACGTGACGTTGTGCGATTGCGTTGCCCGGCAACAGCTACGGTTCATGTTAATTTACAAACTCTTCAACTAGAACCCTAGTTATATTTAAAAACATTTTAGAAGGCCTCACGAAATACTTTAATGTAAATTAAAATTGAAATGTGAAGGAATGTGTGTATAACAAAATACATCCGTCATAAACATAAACCTTGAACCCTTGAACCTTGAACAATACCGGAAACAGACGTAGGCAAGATCCTCAGCTCGATGATTGGATGGTTTAGCCGCAATGCACGTAGGGATATGGTGTTTATGTGATGTGAAATCCGAAAACATTTTTTAAAAATAAAATACTTTATTCCGAGTGTACTTGCTTTTCTCTTTGGAAGTCATCACATAACGGCATTGTAATACACGGTTTGGCTGCATTATATATTACAAATATGCCGTAGTTCTTGTTCTAGACAAACAGGAAGAACTGCCGCCAAAACTGAAAACGTGACGTGGATCATAAATATATCAGCAATTAAACAACATCTTACATTTCTTTTCACACAATACGTCTCCTTGCAGTATCAACACTAATTCGGCTGACTTTTATATTTGATCCAATTGGTAGATAGGCTGTATTTACACCATAACGGTGCACAGCTGATAGAAAGGGACACCTAGTGGTTAAAGCACGTTATTGAATTTTATTATTTTTATTATTAGATATTATTAGGAGGATGTGCAAAACAGACAAACTAATAAGGCTTTATTTAAACATTAAAGAATACTTTAGGTTAAGGTCTTCTTTTGAATAAGAAAAAAGCTTTGGGGTACAGAAGAAGAATATGGAGGGATGAAACCCTAATGGTCACACATGCAGAGCACACAGCACACACAGTGAAATTTGTATCTACAGATAAATATTAAGCCTGACAAAGTACTTAACGTCTAATATATTGCTTTCCTGCAATGTTAACTATGTTTAAGCACTTATTTTAACTGATATTATACATAATGTATTATACTCTTATAAGATGTATGTAGATAGTATAAGAAATGTGCAGAATATGACAGTTTAATGGTGGAGGTATACACACATATTGATAGATGTCTTGTAATGCACTGTTGAGGAACCTGCGACCCAAGTTTTTCATTCATTGCATAACTACACCGTAGTTGTGTATAATATGATATGTCAATAAACCTTTGAAAATCTTGAAATCTTGAAAGGGATGTGCAAAATAGTCATTATATACAGTCTTTAATTAACTATTAGTAGAGAATAACGAGTAATGAATATACTTTATAGGGATCCTATTAATATCTAATAATAAAAATAATAAAATTCAATAACGTGCTTTAACCACTAGGTGTCCCTTTCTATCAGCTGTGCACCGTTATGGTGTAAATACAGCCTATCTACCAATTGGATCAAATATAAAAGTCAGCCGAATTAGTGTTGATACTGCAAGGAGACGTATTGTGTGAAAAGAAATGTAAGATGTTGTTTAATTGCTGATATATTTATGATCCACGTCACGTTTTCAGTTTTGGCGGCAGTTCTTCC
This sequence comes from Dissostichus eleginoides, assembly GCA_031216635.1. Lineage (NCBI taxonomy): Eukaryota > Metazoa > Chordata > Actinopteri > Perciformes > Nototheniidae > Dissostichus > Dissostichus eleginoides. The sequence goes on from CM062281.1 coordinate 6,077,322, forward strand.
TGTTTGTCTAGAACAAAGCCCTGATGTTTCTCATCAGGGCTCTATAAATAGAGAACTACGGCATATATGTAATATTTAATGCAGCCGAACCGTGTATTACAATGCCGTTATGTGATGACTTTCAAAGAAAAGCAAGCACACTCGGAATAAAGTATTATTTTATTTTTAAAAAATGTTTTCGGATTTCACATCACATAAACACCATATCCCAGTGCATTGCGGCTAAACCATCCAATCATCGAGCTGAGGATCTTGCCTACGTCTGTTTCCGGTATTGTTCAAGGTTCAAGGGTTCAAGGTTTATGTTTATGACGGATGTATTTTGTTATACACACATTCCTTCACGTTTAAATTTTAATTTACATTAAAGTATTTCGTGAGGCCTTCTAAAAATGTTTTTAAATATAACTAGGGTTCTAGTTGAAGAGTTTGTAAATTAACATGAACTGAAGTTGTTGCCTGGCAACGCAATCGCACAACGTCACGTCCGTTAATTCCACATCCACACACATGGATTAACATTGATTTAATACATTAATGTAGCCTTTGTTTCTGCTAAAAGAGGTGTCGACCAGCTGGGGCAACAAGAAAATCGGCGAAATCGAGTGTGACTATTAAAAAAAATAAATCATTATTATATTAATACTGACAATAACAACCGACCGTCGTGGTAGAGCATTTGCTTGGCATTTCTGGGTATTTCTCCACTGGTTGGGCCATGTTAACAATACCGTGTAACTGTCATGTTTGAAGGGACGAAATCGTGACATCTTCACGTCTCCCAGCATGGTAAATCGTCACATGTTCACGTCTTGCCGTGATACCAGGTTGGGAGAGAGCGATGCTACCTGAATAGGCGGAAGAACTGCCTTCTATGTTGTGCATGGCTCCAAATTGTGCCAAGCGATGCATTCCAAGTTGAAATTACTATATCAGATGACGGCTGTATGTAGCGGCACAAGCCAGCACGGGAGGTAACCATACTGGCTGTGTTCACTGCAAGGCTCTGCGCCCAACCACGTGGTGAGAAAAGAGCAGATTTACTTCCCCTGCTAGCCTAGTACAGCTGGCATCTGATTGGTTGCGAAGGTCGAAGTTGAAATTATTTGACCTTTGAACGCCGTGCTTGGCGACAATTTTGAGTGATGTGCGACGCCGAGAGAAGCGCTTCCGCCTAGTCGGGCAGCACTGCTCTCTCCAAAAAATACACAACTGCAACGTGAGCGCAGAGCCGTTTTGACGTGTATCATGTGAATGCAGCTTAATGGTCAGAAAGATTACCCATTGGACCAATATGTCCAACAGCACATTACCCCCAAAAACAACCACTATTGTTTGAAGGCCCCTTCTCTCCAAAGATAAACCCTCCCTGCGCAACAAACAGAAGCAAATAGATTATTGTTATGCAGACTGATGGACCTTCATGATATTTTTCCTGTTGGGAAAGGCATGACCTGCTCTACTCTAGCCTTTGCCATAGTAAACTTGCCAACATAAAAAAACTTTTGGCAGATTACACCATTCTGCCTAATAATTAGCAATGTACTTCTGCTCCTTGGACTGAGACTAGGTGTTTGGTTTCTAGGTGCTGGATGAATAGGCTTTAGGTCCAATGGGACATATTTTAGATTATATTGTGTTGAGGAGTAATGGTCGGTTCAAACATGCATTACTCTGGACCAGAGGTTGCGCTAGACTTTTTCGCTGCCCGTCATTTTGACGGACAGGATCGTACAATTTCCGTCAAAATCCATTATTACCCGTCGGTCTTTACACCTCGCGGGAGCGCGCCACAGCGTAAAGCATAAACTCCCAGACATTTCATTGATTTGTACGGCAAAGTCAGGTCTGGAAACTATATAATTTCCTTTTTGGAGGGCATCCATAACACGGCATAACACCGGAGCCCTGCTGCGGGGAAACTTTGGCGCTGTTCTGAGTTTGTTCTAATCTGTCAAAATGACGGACTGCTTTCAGATTTTTCCATCATTGTTAAAAAAATCCGTCATATACGGAATATATTCGGTTAACGCGACCTCTGCTCTGGACATACTGTATATAAACAGTATGTATTTCAGACTTGGAATTCTAAAAAATGAAACACGTATAAGATCAATAATTGGAAAGAATATTATTGTTTAACTTGTGCAGACGCCTTGCTAGTGCCCTGTCTGAGAAGCCCTGGAGGATTATTTTTTTTGACACTCAAAAGTATGTGGACATTCTTGAAATTCCAAACTTGCTTCACCTCAATGAGAAGGGAAAGTCCCAATTTTAAAGGAGGAATGTATAATATAAAATAAAGTGATATGAAGGTCAAGAGAGCATATTCTCGCATTGCACTTTGTCCACAGTTAATAAGTGAGCCATTACTCCGTAAACACTTGAAAGAAAATAGAATTGATTGAATTGAATGTATCACATGGTCAAATGTGGGAAAAATGACACAGTTCACTTTAATACCCAGACGCCCTTTGTCTTGTCTAACAACATTTTTCCCCCATGCTTTTACCACCATGCTTACCTGTGGTGATGGTAATGTGTGTGACGTTCACATTTGGACCCAAGGCTAGGGAAAAGCCACCGGCATCCAGGATGCTTCGAAGGACGTCCACGGTCCCAATATCAGTAAAATTCAGCTCAACATCCACATCGTACTCAACCTGAGCCAGAAGCCCTGTAGTAAAAAAACAACATGATTTTGGGTCTCTTTTGGTTAAAGGACATATCAATGTAGAGAAATCACTCAAATTAAGCTGTAGTAATTTAAAGTAATACTTAAGTGTTTTATCTTAGAGCTAATGGTCTATTAATGATCACTCTCTAAATATAAAATATTGAATGTCTTTTATTTAAAAGTTTTAGCCTTCAAAAAGGAAATGTATGCTTTTTTGTGTTAAAAAGGTTTTTGTGCATGTAAATAGTCTGCAAAGGCTAAAATCCCTGTGTTCCCCCCACCCCCCTACCCTTCCTGAAACGCCTCCATTGGACTTCTTTGTTTACTTCTGTAACATAGTGACATGATGACATCTATTGGCCAGCGCTCCAACACATTGTACGTGCTAGGCTAAGGGCCGGAACTTTACTGGCAGTTAACTAATCACAACAGAGCCAGCCAGCTAACCAATCAGAGCAGACTGGGCTCTGGTTTCAGACAGAGGGTGAAAAGAGGTGCTGCAGCACAGGCAGTATGAGAAAAATAAAGAGCTTTTTGAACATTAAAGCATGGAGACATGTCACAGTAGAGACACTAAATACAAATATGAAGCTGAAAATGAGCATAACACACTGAAAAAATTAAACATTGACTTTAATTAAATATATTATGTCAACAGGTTCCACATACTGTAATTGTATTAGGTTAGTTGAATGTAATGGTATTAAGTTGAACCTATTATTTTTAATTGAAATGTAATATTATTGCTTTCAACAAACCAAATAAATGATATGTAATTTGTTTACAAAATACATTTAAGTCAACGTTCAAAAAGATGTCAGCTCATGGCCCCTTTAAATCAGTGTTAAATGTAAGTAACATTCATCGAATTTCATTGAATTTCATTGACCCTAACTATTGCTCTTCCTTCACCAGGCTGCTGCTGCAATTAGCAATGAAAGGAAATCAATAAGTAATGACTTGTTCACCTGATATTGCCTGGCAGGACTGTCCATCAGCTGGAATAGCATCAATGCATGTACAGATGCCACTAACAATGGAATCACAGGCTCCATATGTGACACATGTGCTGTATGGCCAAGCAAAATTGTCCTCACATCTACACTGGAAGCCAGTGGCAGTCGAGGAACACACTGATGAAAGAAAAGTGATCAGTATAGCATAAAAGGTGTTTATATGTTGGTAACAAGGTCAACATAGCTACTCAAATGACTCACCTGTTGTAAAGGTAATTTCCGAGATCTCTGTGTTGTTACCAAGTTGTATGGGAAAACTGTTCAAAGAGGACTGAAACTGCTGAATTATTGCCACATCAGAGGCATTCAATACAACATCAAGCGTGTAATTCAATTGGTTTGTAGCCACTGGAGAGATTGAAATAAATACAAACAAAATATAAATGTTGTTTTAAATCATCCACACACAATATACAAGTTCTTAATAGTTGGTATTTGGGGTACTACTTTTTTGAGTTTGATGAGATGAGTCACACCTCTCATGTTTTAAATCTTTTAAAGTAACTATCAGTTATAAAGTGTTATTATTCCAATATTCTTTAATATTTAATAATGAGACTTACCACTCCTTTTTCCCCTGGTGTGAGGCAGAAATGATTCTTCTTCATTGTGTTCCTGAGACAACAGATAGGGTTCAGGTTCAAATAATTGCTTTGTGTATTGAAGGCTGTGATCCCATATTTTCCGTACAGTATTGTTAACACCGTTGACCTACCGGTAAAACCTGACTTGGAGATTCAATGAAGCTCCCTGTTTCCAAAATAGTTAGTGGCAGGAGAAGGGCAAAGATGGACAAGCATGTCTTAAATATTGCCATTCCTTTTAAGAAAGTGGGACAGAAAAGAAAAAAAACATTATATAATCATACCACCCAGTTTTACATTGTTTGTATTGTTAGATAATTACATAGATATTGAACACTGTCATCATTATATCTTGTTCTTATACCACAGAACAAATAAAGGTCAAGCACATTGTTGAGGGTTTCTTAAAGGGCCCAAGTCATGGCCATTTCTACTGATCATAATTCCATTGTTGAGGTATACTAAAATAGATTTATACTGTGCATTTTTCCAAACTCACATTGGTTTCGCATACAGCATCTCTGTAAAGTATGTGTATTCAGCAGTATTCACTCTCTCCACTAAACGGCTCGTTGCAGCTCTTGCCCCCCCCTCCCTGTGAGCACAGTGTGCTCTGATTGGTCGGGACGTTGTGAATCGCGCTGAGCTCCGTGGAGGTGTGGTTTCCTTGTTTAGCGATACACAGCGAAACACAGCCAAACTCATCCTGAGCACACACAAACTCACAGCCGAAGTAAAAACAATAAGTGTGGCTTGATATTGAGTAAGAAAAAGGTTGATAAACGCTGTGAGAATGGGTCTGCAGAGAGAATTTCGCCGCGATCCCAACTGTCTGTTATCAGCCTGCAGCCAGGGAGGAGAAATCAGCAGAGCTGCCTGCACTGAGTGTGTGTGTGAGGAAGTCCGTGGATTGGTCAATTTGGACCAATCAGCAGAGGCTTAACGTAACGGCTCCGCGGACGTAACGTAACGGCTCCACGGATTGGTCCATTTGGTTCCGGGTACGAGCTGACGTCAGCTCGTACCCGGAACCAAACGGACCCATCTGTGGAGCAAAGAAAGAAACTGAGAAATCTCCAACGAGGCGTTTTGGGGAGGAATTTTCTATGTTAGAGTTTTACTCGCTACAGGGTGTACTTTGAGGGTTTGTGACTCTGCAGACCGTTTACATGCATAAAAACCTACATAACACACAAGGTGACGGGTAATAACCAGAAAAGCATGACACCTCTCCTTTAACATTTATCTTATTACATCATTGGATTCATCTTTATAGGCCTATAAAGATGCCATTCCAATCATGGCTTTGGGTTTGGCCACCATTTTAAGTAATGTGTACTGTACAAGGTATATTTAAGAAGAACTATATTTACTTGCCGAATAAAGTTTAGCTGGGAAACCAACACATGTATATGGGTGGTATTTCTTTTGATCAATTATATTTGATGAATTTCTATGTAATGAATATCCAAAATGTATTTGTCTGGGGGAGTGAATTTCTGGTTACTATTGGAAAAATGTGTACTGTAATTTGATTGGTGCAATATCTGTGTGGACAGGTTATTTTTGGTTTAATAAGTTAAAACACTTTGCCCAGCTATTAACAAGTTTCATGATGGCTGTTGTTGCTCTGTTGCATGTGTAATTAAATTACTTGTTCGTGACATTAGTTACTCATGATTCAAATCACAGGTTGCTTTATTGCTGAAGTTAGAGCACTACTGACAGTCTGGTTATTTGCCATTCCCCCAAATAGACTAATGAAAGCCAGCTAACATAGGCTGCTATCCACTAAATAATTAGAGAAAAGTTTTGTTTGTTCTTTCCAAAACAAGGATGTTCTTCTTTCTTTCTGAACATTTTGATTTCCAATCCACACAGGCACTATTTAAACATTACAGCTTACATTTTTTGAGGAAAACCTAAATCTGTTTTTTTTTAAAAAGAGGCTTTTTTAGGGTTACAAGCATGTCCAAACAACCTTTACTGGTATGAAGCCATACAGAGTTTGGCTTTTGTCACTTACAAAAATCCACAGCAATATGTCTTTCCAAAGTCATTGTTCCAGTTAGCTTGCATTACTCACATACCTCAACTTTTTTTCTAGAACAACTAATGGAAAATGTTAACAGTGAGGTGACATGTTATCTACCTGCTGTACTATGTCATGTCAAAGTGAAATAGATAGTGTAGTTTTTATTAACAGATAATTTGACACAACCTCACGTTGTTTTCAGGTAAACATACCTTTAATGACTTATCCTCTTCAAGTTAACTGCATTGGACAGAGATGCTCCCACATAGTGTTGGCTGTGAGTCAACAAGATCCAGTGTTGCTGGATGGCACAACAACAGAAGATGTATCAATGTTAAGAAGATTAACACTAGAACCGCCAGGGGTCGCTGTATACATAAAACCACCAACGGGTAAAATGTACACGCTATTAGAATGCATTGATTTTCAAGGTACAATGTTCTTTTAATTATCATACTAGAACACAGGGTTAAGAGTGAGTTCTGATGCACAGTGATGAAACTTATACCATTAGAATCTGTGGACTCTCAGCTTTCATATGATATAGTTTGTGCATTGCATGAAGTATAAAAGATCGCTACCGTGAGTTATGTGCAAAGTGTCTCCCTATCTCTCTCTCTATCTATAACTATCCAATCCAGTCTCACGGCATGTCGTGTAATAGTCACGAAATAAATTTAATCTATTGATTCGTGTTCACCAACACGATTTTCCCATTTTTTTCGTGTCACACAGAACGTTTTTAAAAGCAATGTATTTCTATTGGTAGTATGTTTCGTGCCTGCACCACATCTTTTTGTCCGGTCGGGTCTTGGAAGACCAGAAGCTGTGTGGTTCATAAAAATATTTTCCTACTCAATATCAAGCCACGATTATTGTTTTTATTTTAAATTGTATAATGTCGGACTTTTTTTGCCGTCCGCGAGCCTCAGAATACTGAAATCTGTATTTTTTAAATCTTTTTTTCCTTCTAATTTGTTATTATTTGGTGCAGGCACGAAACATACTACCAATAGAAATACATTGCTATTAAATCGTTCTGTCAGAATACTGAAATCTGTATTTAAAAAAAAAGAAAATTCCTTCTAATTTGTTATTATTTCATTGCTTTTAAAATCGTTCTGCGTGACAGGAAAAAATGGGGAAATCGTGTTGGTGAACACGAATCAATAGATTAATTTCGTGACTATAACACGAAATGCCGTGAGACTGGGTTGAACTATCTATCGATCTATCTATAACTATCTATCTTATATGTTTTAACATACTTTGGTCTCCCTCCACTGTCATAAGAGGTTGTTATGGTGGGCTGTTCCCGAAGGTTTAAAGTACTCTAAATCCCAGCTTCTGATGGATTTATATAATGTTGGGGGACAGACGCAGTAGAAAAGAATGACAGTGGTTATGTTAAGAATGCTTTGTGTAAGTTGATCTCTTGAGGTGAGATCAAAAGGGTAGTAAGTAACCTGTATAACCTGTTTCAATAATTATAACCTTGGCCCGACATATCTTAGGCGCCAATAGTCTGTGTAAAATGTATGCTTATGAAACTGCTTATGAAACTAGGGCAATATCCTTATTGTTGTATTATTTGCTTGCTGTGCTCATTGTGTGTGCCGTGACTTGGGAATGGATGGACCCAGTCGCCCCCCCGGGTTTTAATGGGGTGGACAGGAGCGTGGGGAGGGGTTGCATGGGAAAGTGTTTAAACTTACAACATTGAAAGTAGCGAGGTCATGTGCAGAGACTGTGCGGAGACTTAGAGTATACAAAGAGGGTACTGCCAGGTGCGAAGATAAAGATTGTTATGATCACCCCATGTTGACCCCATGAATTGTTTACCCCATGGCTGCCATGAAGATGGCCTGGGACCTAACAGCGGGCGCAGTAGATCCAAACCTCCCACGCTCTGTACGGAGTGGAAGACGGTCTCCAGGGCAGCAATGGCTGACTAACTCTGATTCGCTGCCTAGGGCTCGCCCAGGAGTGAATCCACCAGTAGATAACACCTAGGGAGGAGCAACCGACACAACTCCTCCCACACAACTCCTCCCCGTTTGTGTGTATAAATATTGTGACTTCTTTATACTCGGGGCCCCTGTTCTGTCTGACTGTCTGATACGTATATCGCACGGTAGTAGAACCGGGGCCCGAAGTACTTCGTTATATTGTACTGTTGCTTTTACCATTAAATCAGCTTATTGTTAACCTCATATCTCTGTGTCTGAGTCCTTCCTCTTATAGCAGACCACTCATCAACGAACGGCGCGGAGCGGGCTCGAACCTTCAACCACTCCAAAGGGTGGCCCTCCAACACTATCTATCTATCTATCTATCTATCTATCTATCTATCTATCTATCTATAAGGAACCGCAGTAAACAACAGGCGTAGCTTTAGCAACACGTCATGTTTATGTTTTCGCGCGAGATCAATAGCGCGAAAATCACTGCATTTTCTATAAGGTAAATATTACCCGCTGGTGCTGATGGGTATAAATGGCAATTTCTTGGGCAATTTTTTCAATCTGACTTCATATTGACAATTTTTAACAACAGAAGGTGCTACATAACACACTTTCAGGAAAAGTCACGGACTGGGAGACTTGAATATTTTATTGAAAAAAAGTTACATACAATCAAGAAACAGCTGCGGGTAAAATGTACCCGTTGGCGGTTCTGTTAATAGAATAGAATCGGAGGGATGAAACCCTCTTTAATGGTCACACATGCAGAGCACACAGCACACACAGTGAAATGTGGCCTCTGCATTTAACCCAACCTAGTACCAGGAGTCTAGTACTAGGAGCAGTAAGAGACTAGTTCAGAATTTGAAGAGTGTGAAACATATTGAAGGCACTGGAATGTATTTGACATGTCAGTTTGGCAGTGGCAGCCTTGACACTGGACAGCTGATCAGGATCAGGTTATCAGTTAGATAATAAAGCCTGTTTACCTGGTTCTGGTCTCTTGCAGTTTTCTGGTTCCTAGAAGCCACGCAGCAGCCTCAGATCATAGAGCAGTATTTTCTAGAGCATTTGTTTTTGCTGGATTGCTTATATGTTGTTTCAAAAAGTTAATTAAACTTTTTATTTCAACAAATCCTCTTCTTTTTCGTTGAACTTTTTTTAACTGCGGGAGCAAGACTTCTCACAATGGTTCCTGACTACAGACAAGGATGGAAGGAAAAAAGGATTATTCGTTAGGCAAAAAGCAATACCAAACTGATCTTCACACAGATTAAAAATCAAATAGGAAAATAATCTAGAACTGGACCTAACCCTAATTGGGAAATAAACAAATAGTCAATTGGCTTGCTATCCCGTCAATGCGAGTTGGAACCAGGAACCCCTAAACAAATACAGGCTGTTTGCTATCCTGGCTCCAAAATAGTGGAACGACTCCCAATTGATATCAGGACAGCAGAAAGTCTTCATATCTTCTGTCACAAACTGAAAAACCTACCTGTTTCGCTTGTAACTTGGCCATTAAATTATAATAAAAAAAGCAATTGAAGAGCCAATTTGAAACTAATGCACATATACTAAGGTTGTTGTATTGTTTTAAGTGTCGGACCCCAGGAAGAGTAGCTTTTGTCAAGAGCAAAAGCTAATGGGGATCCTAAATAAACATAAACATAAACATAAACTAACAATGGCTGGCTTATTTGAAGCAACTTTTATTGTTGTCCTGAGTTTGTATCTTTATGGTTTATTGCACTTATTATAAGTTGCTTTGGATAAAAGCGTCAGTTAAATGAAATGTCATGTATATACTAATGGTAAAAAAGCGATACAATTCCCACAGTTGCAAACACGAGAAGTAAATTAACTTTCTGATTTAACCAACAGCCATGACCTGACATGATTAAACTGCAGCCAAAAAAATCCTATCCCATGAAGTAAACCCCTCATGCTTTCTTTATTATTCAATGGAAATCTTTCTTATATCATCTATTCATCTCAGAACTGTCAATCACATCTGCTAAAAGCAACAAACAAACAATAGAGTACTTTTAAGAGCTACTGAACTGATTATATCCTTCTCGTAAAATGTAATATAAGATAAATGCACACCTTGAAATGTGTCAAGATGATAAGGAGCAGACTCATTGTTAACCTGTACAGTACACAAAGGCAACCTTTGATGTTCAAAATGTGTAAATAGTAAAATGGCAAGTAAATGTCTGTTAAAAGACAGATGTATAAGATAGCAAACAAACATTATCTTTCATATTTTTGGAACAGCTAAAGGGGTAGGATGTGGGTGGAGCGTGCAAGGGTCTCCTTAACATTTTTTTTTATTAACTGAACCTATATGGTAATAGAAATAAAGAGCTTTGGATAACTACTTTATCGACTATTTGGCGTTTAATCACTTAACTTTTACAACCACCACCTTACTCTTGTTCTAGAAATGATCAGTAAAAGATTTATTTTTATTAAAACTATTTAATTAGTCAAAGTAATTCAAATCATCGACTAACTTAAGATGTCCCGAGGTAAGGGTGGATATGGGATAGCAACTATAACTTGTCACAGAAAACCTTCAAGACTGTTAACCATAAGGTCTTTGAAGCTCTCAAGGTCTACTGTTCCACTAATGCAGTTCACTTTATGAAATCATACCTGGCAGACACTACTCAATGTGTGAGTGTATATTGTTTATAATCAATACGCTTTTATCTTCTTCTGGTATCCCACAAGGGTCTATTCTCAGCCCACTCTTGTTTAACTTGTACCGAGTTTTTCCAGCGGTTTTCTTGGTAACACTTTATTTTGATAGTCATAGTTAACACTCTATAAGTCATCAGTTGACATTTAGTAGCATGTCAACAGTGCATCAGTTGACATGTATCAGTTGACATTCAACAGCACCGTTCAAACCGACAAGTAACATGTTTTTTGCAACAGGTTATTAACCGATATTCAACCTTACTATCTGTAGATTGTGTCAACATCTTCAAAATTGACAATCAACTACTCAAAATCAATCTGTCAGTTGAAAGTCAACAGGGTCATGTCGACTATCTGTTGATAATCTGTTGAGAATCAAGATGTCAACTAAAGATTACATTAAGCATTAGTTGATGATCAACAGATAAGCAACTAAAGTTTAGTTGACTATTAAATTAAGCATTAGTTGATGATCAACAGATAAGCAACTTTAGAGTTTAGTTGACTATCTGTTGATCGTCAACTAATCTAGAGTTGACTATCAGTTACTTTTAGTAGTTATTCTCCACTAAGCGTTTGTAGGCATGTGTTAGGACTATCCAATTAAAGTGAAAAACAGTTGAGAACAGTAGAAAGTCTATAACCTATCAACAGAACACATACATTCATTCACTAATTATATGCAACAGACATGGGAATAAAGCAAAATGTTTTGCACAACTGATCACGAACACTGGATAACTGAAGTCAATACCAGGCTATAAAGCACAGTAGAACAAACACTATATGCAGCATATCAGAGAAAGAAAGCTTTTTTATTTTAAGAATATACTACAAATATAGTAAAAACACTGAACAGTTGTAAAATGGTCAAAAATAAAGTTTGAAACACATTATCTACCAGCTGGTAGTCAATACCAGGCAAACGGAAATAAATCACTGCACTGCAGATTTGAACAGTTTAATAACTATAAATAAAATAAACAACGAAACTTGACCAACAGAAGAACATTAAATTATTGATCTACCCTGAGGCCAAGGTCAACCGTTAAAGGTATAATATATAGGAATTTCCTAAAAAGCAATGTATATATATATATATATATATGATCCACTACAAGTGTCTGATGGTACCTGTATATACAGAGACCCTGCCCTCTGCCTGTATTTTCTCTTCTCCTTTTATTTTTCTGTGTTCAGGACGTTTATGGGCGTCAGCAAAGAGCCTTTGGGCCCAATGTGTGGGTCTAACCCCCAGCCAATTACCAGGGTGTGCAGCTCGATCAGTTAACAACAATAATTAGGCTACAGAAAGGTCTTAAACTGATCTGTGGTTACCATCCCTTATGTCCTTGATAAGTCTTCCAAGTACACCATGTTTATATGTTCTTGCTAACCAGTAGGTCCACTCTATGAAGGAGAGCTGTTTTTTTAAGGTTTTCTCAGAACGATTCCCCCGCGTACGCCAAACTTCCCTCTTGTATGTCTGCCATGCTCTCTCAATGTTTTGAGTATGTAGTCCTGTTTGTGGATCAACATAATTCTGGCTGTGGTTGACCCTGACATGCCTGTAGCCCTCCTGGGAAAGACTGGCATATGCTCTCAACTCATCACTCACAACAAGACTTTGAGGCTTGATATGCTTCTTGATGATGGGAACAAGGGTCTCCTTGTTTCTTCTCTTTACAAGGCGAAGAATGGGACGTCTGCTTGCAGCTTTGATCTCGAGTATACCAAACACCCACGATGTCTTTCTTTTCCAGGTGTTACCAAAGCATCCTCTTCCATACTACCAAAAAACAGTGTGAACATTATTACAAAATAATCTCTTGACTTTATGTTTAATCAATCTATTGTTAGTCAGGTGTAATTAACTTTTCATCTAAATCTGTTTTAAATTCCTTATAACACAGTAAACATGCTTACAAAATGATTAGCTGGAAAGGGATAATCTTCTCAAGGTCTTTTTTCTCCTCGACAGTTCATGAATTTGTGCTTTTATTTTTGTCACTATGACCACATTAGGAACCAGAAAATCTTGACTGAAATTGATTGAAAACAATTACCAAATCTTGTGACACTGCAATGCAATTCAATTTAATCTTGACTCTGGCTTTGTGTGAATATTTAGTTATTTATTCATTATGTATGTAATTTTTGAGTTAGGAACACCTGTTCCTGTTTTATTTACTAATATAAGATAAATACAGAAGCCTAATGCATTCACTTGAGAAAAAAGGTTTTTCACAAGAACTTTTCCTGGAATTCTGAGATAATAATCTTGTTAATTAAGAAAAACAGAAAACGTTTATTTCTCATGTGTATGCATTACGCTTCCGTAATAAACCCTTTAGGTTAAACAAATACAATAAAATGCCAATGAGTGCAAATGTTTCCCCTGTGTATGAATAAGTTACATATGTGTTGTTATCTTTGGGTGGAAACACACCACACACAAAAGCCCAAATAATTAACATCTTCCTTAACATAATCAATATGGCACTATTATTGGAGAGGATGCTTGGTGATAGGAAGGCACCATTTTCACCGGATGCTGGTTTTATTTAACATCAATAAACTGTTCTCAGAGCAGTTTTATGTGTTTTCCCCATGCTTTCACAATGTACTGAAGTTTGGCTTCTTCATTTCCTGTAGATTGGAAATAGGACATCCTTGGCAGAGGAATGGGGAGGGTGGATCACCATTGTAAAATTACAGTGGCATGATGACATCATAATGAAACAGTTTTTTTATTAACTGATTGACAGCTTTGGGGAGAGTGATATTCATTTCGGCCATTTTTTTTAATATCCTATCTATGACTCTCCCCTCCCACCAACTCTCTATATCTATCCTAAATGATGATTCACATAATGATGTCAGCTTTTTCAGGTTATAGAAAATGTAACACATTTAGTCAAGTGTATTGCACATTTAAATTAAATTACCTTGCGTTTGTGGCAGAATTTGCTCTCATCAATGTGAACAAGGACATTAACTCCACCGACTTTCTGCTTCTTTTTCTTTTGGTGCTTTCCCAGGCTTTTTACACAGATTCTTCTGAGTTTCTTTGACATCATGGAAAGTGTTGCTGAGCTCTTTGCAATGCCACCTTGAAGCATGTCAATTTGCCGTAGATGCAAACCCTGTGCAAATCTATCAAGGATTAACACAAATAATGAAATAAGGACAGTGCTAAAACTGATGCTCATTGCAACAGTGTCACATCTGGTTGTATAGATAGAATCACCACCATACTCTTCTGTCAGAAGCCCAAACTTATGATTTATAAGAAATCCTAATGCTTGAAAGCAGAAAAAAATCATACTTAAGAGCAGAAAAACAAAATATGGTCAACTTACAACATGATAAAATTAGCAAGAGCCAAAAGTAACGTCAGAGAGTTTTTTTGTTACTGTGACATATCTGGCCAATCAAGGCAGGTTATATTACAGGATATGCTTTTGCAATATTCTTTCAGATTGACCATAAATCCTTGCCACCATAAATTATGATAACAGCATGTGCTGTAGTGCAAATGTACTCCATATACTCAAATGCACTCTACACATAGGCTACTGTAATCTATCAAATACTGTAATAAGATAAACCTTTGCATTGCTTACCTATGGATGCACTTCATCCATGCGAATAAACTGCAGTGTGATTGTGAGAAAAGTGACTTTGTCCTTCAAATTGTATGATAAACTGAACATTTTCTATGTGTGTGTTACGCACACATACACACACAAAGTTGGATATATAATTAATTCAAATAACAGCAGCTTATGTAAAAACCATGCTGTTTATGCAAGTAAGCCTAGCTCATGTCAGTGTCATTATCTATACTATACGCTGAAATAAATATGTTGTAACATTAGCTAGCTGGCTACTTGTCTAAATTGTATCTTGCCTCCATGCACTGTAAAAACAGTTCAACAAAACTCAATTTTTAATGTAATTGACTTGCCCTAAATTACTTTTTTTTCAATGTGCGTTTAAATAAGTAACACTTAAGCAACAATGGGAACATGTTTTAAGAACTCATTAATTTGTAAATTAATATCACATTTTCTGAACTTTCTTATAAACACGTTTTGGAAAACTTCATGAAAATGATTTTGTCAACGCCACGGTCATGACACGCCCTCAAACGAGAATCCCGCGGTGTGAGACTTCCTGTTCCTCTTTGCAGCGATTCTTCAGCAGTTGGACACGTGTTTGCGTTGGATTCTCTTCAAATAATCGTAAAACAAGTAAGCTACCACCTGAGTTATTAATTACTGCTTTTTAACTAGCAAGTGTGATTTACTTTTCTTGTATTCACTAGTGATGGCAAAATGAAGCTTTGAATGAAGCATCGAACCACTTGGACAATTGTGTCGGAAATAGGTTCATTTCTCGAAGCTTCAGTTACAGCGACCTCTCCTGGCGAAGTGCAAGGCTGCAGTGGGTTTAACGTAACTTTGCCTTGAAAAATATTCGATGCACACACACACTAAGACTGAATATCATGTTCTATTTGCAATTAAAGATTGATAATTGTGTGTATTGGGTTATTGAGAAGAGACTAGAGAGTGCTGGACATTTTTTTGGGCGGAGACGGCCTTTTATCAGTTATTAAAGTATTAAAGTTGAAAAGCAATGATTAAAATTTCATCCATTCCGAGCTTTGAGCTAGCTGCGCGGAGGACATCGCAGCTTTCGGGCCGCCGGCTCTATCCACTGGGCTATCTGTTCCTTAAACAAATCATCTGTTTTTATATCACTTTTTTCTTTTTGTTCACAACTTCTCCACATTTTGAAGTGTTTCCCGAGCCAGAACGACCTATCTTTCTTCCTGGCTTGCTCTATAATGATCCAATTCAAATGCAATACCAACAACAACTCAACAGCAACAAATCAAACTACGACAACAACCCACACATTGCGCATTGTTTAGAGCGGTTATAAAGTGTTGAAGCGCTCAAATTCTGAACTGTTTCAACCTGTCACCAGTCAGAATAGAGACGAGGCAGTGCATTGAATCGCGTGATTGGACCGCGAACCAGTGAGTTGATTCATTCAGGAAATGAAGCAGTTGCTGGTTCGGACGTCACATGTCACGTGATTTGAAGCAGTTGCTGCTTCTGACGTCATATGTCACGTGATTTGAAGCAAGCTTCGAATCACTGCTTCTATGGAAAAGGAAGTCCAGGGTTGAAGCTCCGTTCGAAGCTTCAGTGTCAAACTGCCATCACTAGTATTCACTGTTTTGAACGGAACATCGACATGCCAGCGCCATTACTGCTGTTAAAGTTAGACTCAGCCCTGTCGTGCTCATGTAGTCTATTTTTTCGCGCAAATGGTGTTGGGCAAAGTTTGCATCAAGTGCCTACCGACACAATTATGTGGTTAAGTTAAGAGCACGTATTAAGAATCAACTCCGCAAACTGTTCCCCTGTGCCGCTCTAAGCATTGGCCGGGGACCGTGATGCGGCCGCGGGGCTCAGAGGCTCTCCTGCAGCATGTTGTGCGGTAAAATACCTCCGCTAAAGCTATTCCCTACTACTTTATAACCCAACGGTTATGTAAGAGTAAGTCATTAATGCGCCTATTTGATATTAATTCCTCTGTATGTATTTCGCCGTTTGTTTTACTGTGAGCAATGAATTATCTTTCTACAATCTTAGATGTGTACCCAATTTAAACTCAGTCTGCAGTTACAGCATCGAGTTGTTATTATACAATATGAAGTGCAAACTATATTTTTCATGCTTATGCAACGCTATAGATGCACATCCATGTTTGAATCTGCAGGAGAGTTAACGTTAGTTCTCTTCAGTTAAGGTGCATTCAGGCGCAATTCAGTGAAATTGTGTATTGGGCAAAGATGGATTTATAACGTCAGCAAGATGTGTTCAATGTAGTCCAGTAAAATGCAGTCTTTAGCGAAAAATATCAATAAGTACAGTTGTATTAAGGAGATGTTTTACTACAACGTAAAATAGATATTATTGCAAACGAGATAAAGGAGTGTATATTGAAGTAATTAGGATCCGCTAATCATCTAATTGTACTGGTATTTACCAATACCATCCTTAATAAATGCCATCCTTATAAATGTATATAAATACAATACCGTTTTAAATGATACTTATATTTTAATTATGTTTGATTCCATTAATTGAATTAAATATGTTTTAATGAATTCTACTGAAATGATTGTTACATTGTCATCATGTAACTATTTTGTTCTTTTATTTGCCTCCCCAGAAAACAGTCACACCTCCTCTTGAAGACATTTTGCCTCCTGCTATGGACTTCAGGCTCACATTAGGTAAGCCCTTGAGTGTGTCAGACTAACGTTGTTGTTTCAGAGGTTAATTCAAGACGTGTTATGTTTACATACTAATATAATGAGCATCAGGTAAACGTACCCATTTCTATTTTTTGAATCACAGATGGGATGGAGATGTAAACTATGCAGCATGTCACCACTCAAAGTGATATTTTAAAACATTATCGACTCCATCATGGAACCTTTGGACAGAAACGTGCCTTGCCCTGCATTCATGTAGACGGGCCTGCGCTCTCACTTATCAAGATAAAAGTTTAAATAATCATCTGTTATTTATTCTAGGACCCATGTGCCACTTTATGTAAATCTCTGAGCATGAGGTGGGGTTAAAAAGAAGTAGTTGGACATTTTATGAACTATATCAATATCATGACTATGTGGTTCATTTTCTTGCAAACCAGCCTTTTTTTTGATGGCTTAAACCCCTTGTAATGCATGTGAATAGCACCTCTGTTACCGTCTGTTAACAGCTAATGTAAACTGTCTCGTTATGATTTCAAGACGGATGTGATTTTTGTTTTGAGGAAAACACATGGTGTCCTGATTTGTACTCAATGTAGTGTTTCGTTTGTATATACAGGGAACAGCAGAGGTCGAAGTGCAACAGGCTCGTGATGCACAGCATCAAGTGATACGCTGCCCACGAGCCAGATGCAGTTGGAATAACCATCAAGTAATAACCATGTGTCTCCATGTATGTTCATGTGTTGTGCTTTTAAACAAACTTGAAATAATCACATTTTAATAAAATGTATTAACATATTCTTAAAATAAAAAAGCTTTCTGTCTCTGATATGCTGCCTATAGTGTTTGTTCTACTGTGCTTTATAGCCTGGTATTGACTTCAGTTATCCAGTGTTCGTGATCAGTTGTGCAAACCACATTTTGCTTTATTCCCATGTTGCATATAATTAGTGGATGAATGTATGTGTTCTGTTGATAGGTTATAGACTTTCTACTGTTCTCAACAGTTTTTCACTTTAATTGGATAGTCCTAACACATGCCTACAAACGCTTAGTGGAGAATAACTACTAAAAGTATACTGTTAGTCAACTCTAGATTAGTTGACGATCAACAGATAGTCAACTAAACTCTAAAGTTGCTTATCTGTTGATCATCAACTAATGCTTAATGTAATCTTTAGTTGACATCTTGATTCTCAACAGATTATCAACAGATAGTCGACATGACCCTGTTGACTTTCAACTGACAGATTGATTTTGAGTATTTGATTCTCAATTTTGAAGATGTTGACACAATCTACAGATAGTAAGGTTGAATATCGGTTAATAACCTGTTGCAAAAAAACATGTTGACAGTCAACAGACACTTTTTGTAAAATCTATAGATCAACACTTGAGATGTACCTTATATTCTACTGGCAGTTAGTTGAATGCATGTTACTTGTCTGTTGAAACAGTGTTGTTGAATGTCAACTGATGACTTATAGAGTGTTAACTATGGACTATCAAAATAAAGTGTTACTGTTTTCTCTGATGTTAAAGTCAACATGTAGTCCAAAACATGCCTCTGGACATGGCAAAGACAAAGGTGAAGCTGCATCAAAACTGTGTGATGTAATAGTACCAGGTTTGTGTTAAAGAACAGACTGCCTGTTCCTTCAAGAAAACAGCAACCTCAACACAGGATCCAGACATCACAGTCTTTGGGGAAAAAATACAGATTGTCTGAGTTTTAATACCTTGGCATCACTTCAAATATGTCTCACATAAAACAAAACTACAATGAATGTTAGATTAAATTAGGCCAATTTCTAATTCAAAAGTAACTGCACGTGATTATAGATAGATAGTTCTGCACTATAATGTGGGCATAAATCAATAAAGCCAAGCTAATGACAATATAATCCCTGTACAAACAATGAAAACCATTAACAAAAAGCCACAAGGATACCATTGTTGCAATATTTTGAAAATGAGTCAGCTGGAAAAATATGGTTGAATACAGAATATCTTGTTTTCAAGGTATTACACAATATGGCTCATTTACTACTCTGATTACACCACATACAAAAAACAAGGACAGTCGTTTTTTTTTATCTAGGGCAGGGGTGTCCAAACTTTTTTCACTGAGAGCCACATACAGAAAACTATTCCAAGGGCTGGGCCGCTAACTAGAGGTGAGGTATACTGCCTCATAAGTTAAGTTATAAGTTAGCAAAATCAATCAAAAGTCGGTAAATTATGCTTGATACTTGAATCCGCTTTAAGAAAAATAAACAACCTACCCTGCTTTTTTGTAATCGACTTAATTGACTGAATTGATTGTAAATTGGGCTTATTAACACATGAACACTGATGTGTAATATATGTTTACAGATATATTTAATAAGTACAATACGAGAAAAGCTCAGGTTTCATTTGTGGGCCGCATTCCATTATACTTTTTGAATTTGCTGAGGGTCGATTCAAAATGTCCCACGGGCCGCATTTGGCCCCCGGGCCATAGTTTGGACACCCCTGATCTAGGAGATTAAAGTTATTCCAAAAAAAGATTGTTTGGTGACAGGAACAACCTATGGACACATTAAGTGACAATCACTTGCTTCAAGATTATACATTTTTCTGGCAATCAGTTTATTTATGGCCATCAGACTGGTACAATATTTGAAGCAGAAACACAGCGCAGATGTCCCTGCCGTACAGTAGTTAGGCAACCAGCTATTTGCATATCTTTAGCGACAAGTGATGATTTGTGAGTTCATACGTGCAAAGCATGGTTGGTTCAGATGTTCTTAATTCTCCTATAAAGTGTATTTCCAACCAGAGCAGAGTGGCACACTCTTAAACAGACGGTAGCTATCTGCGCATTCAGCCTTAATGCCAGACTTTTCTTTAGATTTTCAGACATTACCAGCCTACATTTATACCTCTATATTATAAAATATCCATTTAATACTTCAAAAGTATAGCGTTCCTTAACTTTGACAACTGTGAACTATAAATAAGGATTTTAAGCTGGACTGTGCTAAACGGATTAGTTGTTAACCGGAATTTGTTTCAAAAGTAAAAAATTCAATAAAATGCTTTGGCAATGTGAGGTTTTTTATATGTTCGTTTTGTATTTGTCATAGTTAGGATTTAACAGTGGCTGATAATCATAGTGTCTGTAGTAATATCCACACCTACAGTAAACACGCCTAACATTATCCTGTCATGCTTTTAATTGATCGTACTTATTTATCATCAGACTTTGTTGATTGTCTGTTGTAAGAGTCATTCCTGGCTCTGTTTGTATGTACATATTATTTATTTTATTTTCAATGCCATTACTTTTAGCTGTCTTTAGGTTTATTGCCTGCATGAGGACTGATGATGAGAAAACAGATGTTTTCAAAGGTCAAAGTAACAATAGTATCGACAATAACTCAAACTAAACTTCTATAAAGAAAAAAAGAGCTGGCGAGTCCGCTTCGAAGTGTTCGAATCCCAGGACCGCGGAACATTTCGGGCAATGTCATCCCCTCTCTCTCCCCCTGAAGCACTGTATCTCTAATAAAGGCACTCTCTGACCAAGGAAACATTTTTACAAAAAGGGGAAAAAAAGCATAAAAATGAATCTAATCGTGTGTATTTCCAGTGGCACACTCAAGTGTACACCTTAAGATGAACAGTAGTTATTTGTTGTGACACAAATAGCTGATGTGTTATGGTGACAGTGGCATGTTACTGGAAGTAATGAATTCACAGGTGCAGCACTCAACAAATAGATTGATGTCACGAAATGTAAAGTGTGATTCCTCATACAGTAGGACATAAAAGGAGGCATAAATAATCACTCTTTGTTGTCTATCTTGTCAATTATCAAACTGCCTGCAAATGATCACACAGGACAATAAGGGGAAGCTAAAAGTTTAATGTACATTAATTGGTGTGCCATCTTTAGCTAACATAGATAAAATGAAGAACAATTGTTTTAACGTGCTGTTTTTGGATGATAGAAATGTTAATAGGGGAATAAAATAAAAGTGGTATCACTCAAAAAACAGATTATTGGTCCATATAAATATGAAGCAATATTTTCCGATAAAATATAACTGAAATCTGTCAAATCTAAGGTGTATTTGTTCAAGCAATTAAACACAACGTGAATATGTTGAATATAAACTGAATGTAAGACAATTAGTACAGTTTATTCTATTAGATCCCATAAAGGCAAGGCAGACCGTAAGGGGGGTAACGCGCAAAGCATGACGTCACTGACGTTGACTGTTCATGTTTTCTGTCGCTTAGTTGCGTCAGAGCCGTATAATAGAATCTGATCTGTGGAAAACTAACCTGTTTGATAAATGCACGTATAATTAAAATTATAAATAATTAAAATTATAAAAGTATTTTCATAATTAAAATTAGTAAAAAAGTAAGGCAGATATGTGGATATTATACGGTGACGAACAAACGTGCATTTATCAGGTTCGTTTTCCACAGATCTTATTTTTTACAATATTCCAAAATCCTATGGAGAAATCCTGATGCTTTTTGTCGAGGGAACCAGCAGCTTCCTTCAGGGTCGAACTACAAAAATACGTCATCCCTGCACCGCTCTATATTTAAAAATGTTGCACTTGAATTTGATTCCAACGCTTTATGAAAGTGTCAGGTGTGGAGTAGCTTAATGGGTTACAACCTTGATCCAGGGGACTGCAGTTGCCTCCTGTTTTATTATTATATTTTCTTAACTGTGAAACTAGTACTCTTGCTGTGAAAACAAAACTGACTGTTCAGTGTTTGCAATGTGGTTGTGAAAATATTGTGAAATCTTTGTGGTTTAAGGCTTAGTGAACAGCGCTAGGTTGTAGAAAATACCATCATAGTTTGAGCTCAAAGTAATGTTGAATGTTTGGTCTTTGGAAGTCAATCTGGAAAGTTGACTGACAGATTTGATGATGAAAGGATGTGAGCAGATGTTGAAAAAGTTTCATTGTGAATTAAACCTTGGAAAACTATTATTGTATGTGCATATATGATTTAGTTGCACAATGACGCATATGAAAAGCATAAAAAACTTTCCTTAACCTTTATGTGCAATAAGTGAATCAACACATTAGGTTTATTTAAAACATCCCTTAACCTTTATGTGCAATAAGTGAATCAACACATTAGGTTTATTTAAAACTTCCCTTAACTTAACATTACCTAATTGAATCAATACATAGACTTTATGTAAAAGTTGGCATTAACTCTATTAATCCGATCTAAAAGTTACTTAATTATTTCACACTAAGTCAACGTAATGGAAAAACATAGCATTGAATGTGAGTATTTACATTATGATCAAATTGAATGAAAATGTACATGTAATTAAATTACTTAAATAAATGTATACATTGTTTTATGCATGAATAACAATTTTGCAGAAGATAAAAAGCCATCAAGTTTTAAAAATACAGATGTTAATACTATGAAAATGGCACCTTTTTTGTATGCAAATGATAAAGATTAAATATTAATATGATTATATAAAACAAATCTTGATCCCTAAAGATGGATGAATGTGATATATGTTGACGCGCTTAATGTGAAGGAATAATTGTATCTGATTAGTATTGTCTTTTCAGTGATTAAGTACATCATGTCACAGAAAACACTCAGCAAATACAGTGCAGCCTGAGCAAACACAGTGCAGATCAGCAAAACCAAACAGAACTCAGGGGACGTGATTTCACCGCAACCAAAATCCTTTCACACTAACAGACACGTTTACAAAGCTATGATCTGTTTAAAAGGCTTAGAAAAGCATTTGGACATAATCAGAAAAGAGGTGAAACTGTAAACAACAAGCTCAGATCAGTCCTGTGAAACACTAAAAAAACGTATTCAATAAAGTCCCAACAAATATGCATTTTCAAAGTCATGTTTAGCTTCTTACCATGCTCTTTCTCTTCTTGCTGTTTATCCACTTTAATGTTTTGGACTCACTGGAGCCTGCAGAGTGTGAAGACTGTCAACCAGCAAGTGGAGCGATGAGAAACACGCTGCACGAATAACTTCCTGTAATATAGTAAGGGACTGCTGTGGCTCAACTGGTTTAATTATTCCCTCAGCTTCCTTGTCTGATGTTATCAGCCATTGTGCCTTTGTGCCTATACATCATGTGAAACAAAGCATATATCTTCACACAGAGAACAATAGGTAGATTTATCATAATCAAATGCCTTGGAGGGCATTCTTTGGAGGTGGCCTTGGCAGCAATACAGGTAAAGGATTAGACAATACCCAAAACACCAGAAGTGACTCAGTGCTCAGCACAGTAACACCTAATTATATCTAATTGAATCCACTGTAGGAGGTGCAATAGCAGCTTCCGGTAAATACACAGGTGACTCACTTTTATTGTGTAAACATACATAGATATGAATTATCAGAAAGTCAATTGATAATGAAATGCTTTCTTGGTGTATAGGAATTACAACATAATGCCTGCACCAAGTGGACACAGCCAACAATATTGTCGATATTATATGTTTGGATGAACAAAAAGTCAGTATTTGTACTTAAACGGCACTAGCTTTATGACTACATCTTAGGGTATTAATTGCATTGTTTTTGTTTGCACACTGATCCACTCAGATACCTAAGAAAGGCTTATCCCTAATTTCTAAAAACATTTTCACATCAGAACTGGTTCTAAGTACCCAACCCTTGCAGATGTTTGCCTATAAACACTGCATGGCACAGCTGTGTATTAGTCATGTCATATTTTGAAGGGTTGAGACTGTGTGGTTGGGGGAAAATGTGTCTGTCAAAGCTCATTGCTGTATCCTCAGAAGTTGCACTTTAAAGCACACTTGTCATTTAGTCTACAACCCAGTTTCTCTGACCTGTAGAAATAACCTAAATGCTACAGTGAGTGCACAAAAACAACGTTAGTTTATGCTTAAGTGACAGCTTTGTAGAAATGATACAATCAACTTAAACCTTTCTAACCCAAATCACAAGTTTTCCTCAAACCCATCCAGGTACCTAACGTAATATAAAACACGTTTATTTAAGTCAAGTTTTTGAAAGCACAAACTTATTTTGACGTTTATTTGAGACCGCCTGCATGGTGTATGGTGAACCCCTAGAACTATGTCATTGCAGTGAGCTAGCTTTAATTAATTTGTTTGGTTTATTGTCTCCTTCAAATCACCAGCATTGATACAATAATGCCAATATCTATTAGACTGAGGCCTTATGATGGATGCCATTGGAAATATTTGAATTCTACAAATGATAGTAAGCATTAAACCTATTTACGAGGGGGTCCTTGGCCCTTAACAGTTCAAAAATGAAAAATTCAAAACATGACATGCTAATTTGACCTCATGATTTTACCACTGTTCGTTGGAGAAAATTGGGAACTGACAGAAGGACAAGAACACAACTTGCACAACTTTATACATAATCATCATTGAATTCTGACCTTTTTTTGTTTTACTGTGAGCCAATATAGTTTAAAAAGGTATGTCAGATGTTTAAGAAGAAACTAATAGAATAGATAATAGAATATACAATAAAAGTTATAGGTATAACTTTGCAGTAATATTTCTTTATTTTTCTTAGGGTTAGGAATACTCCTAAATCTGACAGTTCCTTCTTCCTAGTAGTGATTATTTTTAAAGACAGATTTGTGATGATTCTGTTTAGTTTTGGTTTTATTGTGTGCTTTTTTTGTGTTTCCTTCTGTCTCCCCCTCCCTTCTCTGTTTTCCTCTGCAGGGCTGGTGTGTGACAGGGAGTTGGCTGGCTCCTCCCAGCAGCAGACGAGGCACACCTGTTTCCACTCACCTCTTCACCTGTTGACATAAAAGCCCGGTCCTCTTGCCACTTCCCTGCCAGATAATTCCTTTGTGTTCGACCCGCCGGTGTGTCTCGCTGCTCTCCTCGTCCCTGTGATCTCTTCGCCTGGATTTTTGCCTCCTGTCCCTGATGTCTCCGTGCCAGCCAGCTTCCTGCCTTCACTGCCGTTTACTGTGCCTCTGCTTAAAATAAACTTTTTGTTTTTGACCATCACTCTCTCTAAGTCTTTTGCTTTGGGGTCCAATATCTCTAGGCCGTAACAAGTTTGTTTGATGTGTAAGGGGCTGAGAGGCAGGGTAGTGGGAGGCAGCTACATTCCCAACAGGTGGCTCCACCCTCTTCCAATTAGCAGTATTGGGAGCCGGTGTGGAGACCTCACACCTCGTGCTAATCACTCCCTCAAGGGAGACAAAGCACACAGAGTTGCTCAGTTGTGTGTGGAACATGAAGGGAGCAGGAGGCTCCCAGTGTGAGGAAATGTTTTTGGTAAGCTGGTAAGTCGGTTAGCGGCCCGGCTACGTTAGCCTTTGTTTAGTGGAGGTATTTTTTGAGTTTGATAGCAATAAAGCCTTTTTTGGATTTGAACACTGCGTCTGTCGTGATTGCTGCACTACCACTTTTCTCTTTATCTGCCCAGTCCTGTTACACTGGTGGAGAATGCGGGCATAAGGACTCTAGTGGAAATGATACCAGTCAAAGTAAATGGAAAAGATGCAGAGGCGCTAGTGGACTCAGGAAGTGTGGTGTCCCTCATTCAACCCCACCTCCTCGACCATTTGCCATCTGAAGAGACTATGCCCGTCTCCTGTGTCCATGGGGACACTAAATTATACCCCACATGCTTCATCCACCTTACCACGGTTAAAGGCAGCTGTGAACTGAAAGTGGGGGTGGTTCCTTCCCTACCAGTCCCAGTCTTGGTGGGGCGAGACTGCCCACTATACAAGCGCCTGCGGCACCAGAAGGAAGTGAGTCCCAAAAAGCCCAAGCGTGCCAAAGGAAAACGAGAGAAAGGACAAATGGCCACCCAGGGTACTTCTCCTCAGCAGTTCCCCAAAGTTGTGTGTGCTGTGCCGGAGGAGCAGAGAGGCATCCAATCTTCCAGTGCAGATGAGGCAAATGATAACCCTTTTGTTGCTTTCCCTGGAGACCTAAGCACAGGTGATGAGGAGGGTGAAGTCTCATTGCTTCCAAGTTTGAAGGGCCAGTTCGGGACCGCCCAGATGGAAGACCCCAATCTGTTGCATGCACGCAGCAATGTTACGGAAATAGAGGGAAAACCAGTTCCAGGAGTAGGTGAGCTTACATGTCCTCATTTCCTAATAAAAAATAATCTGTTATACTATGTCAAAGAGGTTGAAGGTCAGCAAAGAGACTTGTTGGTTGTCCCAAAACAATATGTGTCCACAGTGTTGCATCTGGCTCACAGCCATGTCCTAGGGGCCCACCTAGGGGTTGAGAAGACAAGGCAGCGGATTGGGAGCCGGTTCCACTGGCCAGGGGTGGTAAGAGCTATAGAGGATTATTGTCGCACCTGTGTTGAATGTCAAAAGATGAGTCCCAAGCCACACTTTAAAAATCCCCTAATACCTCTACCGATAATCGATGTACCGTTTTCTCGCATTGCCATGGACTTAGTGGGACCGCTGGTGAAGTCTGCCAGGGGACATCAGTATATTCTTGTGATCCTTGACTATGCAACCAGGTACCCGGAGGCCATTCCCTTGAGGAACATGACAACGAGAGTGATTGCTCGGGAGCTCCTTCACCTGTTCAGCCGAGTTGGGATTCCTAAAGAGATGCTAACAGACCAAGGCACTCCCTTCATGTCCAAGATAATGAAGGATCTCTGCAGGCTCTTCAAGGTAAAGCAGTTTCGTACATCTGTCTACCATCCCCAGACAGACGGATTGGTAGAACGCTTTAACAAGACATTGAAATCGATGTTAAAGAAGGTTGTTGACAAGGATGGTCGTAACTGGGACCAGCTTCTGCCCTATGTCCTGTTTTCAATCAGGGAAGTTCCACAGGCTTCAACCGGGTTCTCCCCCTTCGAGCTGCTGTATGGCCGACAGCCCAGAGGACTTCTCGACATCGCGAAGGAAGCCTGGGAGGAGCAACCAAGCCCCCATCGGAGCCTGATTGAGCATGTAGAGATGATGCAGACGCATATGAAAGATGTTTGGCCCATGGTGAGAGAGCACATGGCTCAAGCCCAAGAAGCCAAGAGAAAAGTGTATAACAGAGGTGCCCAACCGCGTGAGTTCCTGCCCGGGGATAAAGTGCTTCTCCTGGTCCCCACCACAGAACACAAATTCCTGGCATCGTGGCAAGGTCCCTATGAAGTGGCAGAGAAGGTGGGACCAGTCAATTACAAGGTACGCCAACCTGGCCATCGCAAACCATCCCAAATATACCATGTTAACCGGTTAAAGAAATGGTACGCCCGAGAGGCACTGCTGTGTTGTTCTTCCCCGGTTGTGTCCCCCTCTTCTCCAGACAATGAGGTGGCCGAAGTTGAATACGGTCCAGGGCTATCCAAAGCTCAGTTACAGCAAACCAAGGAACTGGTTCAGCAGAGTTTGGATGTGTTCTCACTACAACCTGGACGCACAACGATGGTGGAACATCAAATCCACACAGAGCCGGGCCAAAAGGTAAAGATGCGGCCCTACCGGGTGCCGGAGGCAAGACGGGTGGCCATTGAGCAAGAAGTGCAGAAAATGCTGGCTATGGGGGTGATTGAAGAATCTCACAGTGAGTGGACCAGCCCTGTCGTTCTGGTTCCTAAGCCAGACAAAACCAACAGGTTCTGTAATGATTTCAGAAAATTGAATGAAATCTCCAAGTTTGATGCGTATCCTAGGCCCAGGATAGATGAGCTAATTGATCGGCTAGGGGAAGCCAGGTATATCAGCACTCTGGACTTGGCGAAAGGGTATTGGCAGGTCCCGCTTGAAGCAGCCTCAAGAGAGAAGACGGCCTTCGCCACCCCAACAGGGCTGTACCAGTATACTGTGCTTCCCTTCGGGCTTCATGGAGCACCAGCCACGTTCCAGAGACTGATGGACAAGGTCCTGAGGCCACATCGTGGGAATGCAGCTGCCTATTTGGATGACGTTGTTATCCACAGTGACTCATGGGATAGCCATCTCATAAGGCTTGCAGCAGTGCTGGAATCTCTCCGCAGGGCAGGCTTGACAGCCAATCCAAGAAAATGCAAGCTTGGACTGGAGGAAGCGGAATACCTGGGCTTCACCATTGGGCGTGGCAACGTTAGACCACAAGAAAGGAAGGTTCAGGCGATCCAGGACTGGCCACGGCCATCAACAAAGAAACAGGTGAAAACATTCTTGGGTCTGACGTCCTACTATTGCCGTTTCATCCCAAACTTCTCCACAGTAGCCTAGCAATAAAATGGGCGCTTGAGCACCTCCGGTATTACCTATTGGGACGTCACTTCACTCTGGTAACGGATCATGCCCCACTGATCTGGATGGCAAATAAAAAAGACACAAACGCTAAAGTAGGAAGGTGGTTTGTCTCACTACAGGAGTTTAACTTTTCTATCATCCACAGAGCCGGAGCCAAGCATGGGAATGCAGATGCTCTGTCCCGTAGAGAGGCCCTGTGGACCATGGTCGCCTCTCCTAGGCCAGAACTGAAGGGGGGGGGTGTGTAAGGGGCTGAGAGGCAGGGTAGTGGGAGGCACCTACATTCCCAACAGGTGGCTCCACCCTTCCAATTAGCAGTATTGGGAGCAGGTGTGGAGACCTCACACCTGGTGCTAATCACTCCCTCAAGGGAGACAAGGCACACAGAGTTGCTCAGTTGTGTGTGGCACATGGAGGGAGCGGGAGGCTCCCAGTGTGAGGAAATGTTTTTGGTAAGCTGGTAAGTCGGTTAGCGGCCCGGCTACGTTAGCCTTTGTTTAGTGGAGGTGTGTTTTGAGTTTGATAGCAATAAAGCCTTTTTTGGATTTGAACACTGCCTCTGTCGTGATTGCTGCACTACGACTTTTCTCTTTATCTGCCCAGTCCTGTTACAGATGCAAGCAGCATTTTACAGAATTTGGAGGAAATAGTTGAGCATCTTAAATGTCTTGTGAAAGATAGAAAATGGTTTCCTTTTTTGTAGTTGTTTATGCAAATCCCTCCATCTGCCTGGTGACTGTAAAAATACCCTTAGGCATGTCACGCAACCCCTAAATTAAAGAAAACTAATTCAATCACACACAACCATTACAAAAAATTAAATAGACTCAGGCTGGAAAACAGATCTCTCTCTCTCTCTCTCTCTCTCTCTCTCTCTCTCTCTCTCTCTCTCTCTCTCTCTCTCTCACTCTCACTCTCACTCTCACTCTCTCTCTCTCTCTCTCTCTCTCACTCTCACTCTCACTCTCTCTCACTCACTCAAAAATATGAGCACACATTGTCTCACAAGCAAAAAAAAACCTCCTTAAAACCACAGTCAAGTGTACAGTCCACTGTCCATACAAAGACCCAGATGCCTCAACAGGCCATATCCAAATCTGTAATTCAAAGATTTCGAGCAAGGAACACAAACATGTCTGCATTGTCGGGCAAATGCATCTTTGATTGTAAACTGTCGGGAAGGTGGGGGCTCCCAGCTGGGAAAACGGAATCGGGTGGTTGTGTTTTTTTCTAGGGCTGTCTGTCGACTAAAATATTTAATCGCATGATGACCATAGTTAATCGCACATTTTTTATCTGTTCTAAATGTACCTTAGAGGAATATTTTTAATACTCTTATCAACATACGAGTAGACAAATATGCTTTATGCAAATGTTTGTTTATTATCATTTGAACAATGACAAATATTCTCCTGAATATTTTCAATACAACAACCAGGAACCTCTCTCTCTCTCTTACACTCTCTCCCAACCCTGTGTACTTCTCTGCACTGAGCCAGTTGCTCAAACAAGACAAGCCTCTTTACAGTTGTCGGCGAAATGCCGCTCCTCTGTCTTCATAACAGTCAAAGCATGAGACTGAAGTTCCCACTGTGGGTCAAAATAATGCGCTGTGATGTGCAGTCGACACGTTGACAGAATTATCTAACGCAGCCCCTCGTCCTCCACAATGTTAAGCTGTAGCCACCCATTTAGCTATCGCTGTTGATGTCCAGGCCTCTCCCCGGCAAACTTTCAAGCGTGGTCTACCGCAAGCGAGCGGCGGGAGCGGGCTGTCAGCATCAGCTGTGTGCTTGGCTTGCTGTTTAAAACACCTTTTTTTGTATCCATATGTCTCGCTAGAATCTCCCACCATCCAACTAACAACAACAATGTCAAGCCTTTGGGCTCTGAAACTACGGGGTGGGCCGAGGACAAATACACATGCGTTAATCGCACGTTAAAATAATTAGTGGCGTTAAAAAACCCTAGTTTTTTCAAGTGCAGTTTAACGTTGGTCGTATTACTAGCTTTTGTTGCTACCTTTTTAAAACAAATGCGACATACCGGCTCATTCAAATCCGTCGGTTGGCCTCGTTCATTTGGCTTGAATCCAAAATACTCCCACACCGGAGATGTGGAATTAGGTTTTGTAACCAATTCCATTTCACTTTAAATTCCCCTCGAG
Source organism: Dissostichus eleginoides (assembly GCA_031216635.1). Classification (NCBI taxonomy): domain Eukaryota; kingdom Metazoa; phylum Chordata; class Actinopteri; order Perciformes; family Nototheniidae; genus Dissostichus; species Dissostichus eleginoides. The sequence goes on from CM062281.1 coordinate 6,108,050, forward strand.
TAAGTCCAGCCTGTCCTCCTACAAAAAACTACCAAATAGGTCGATTGTTCAGCAGCTTATTACGACCCATAGTCGTGTTTTAAAGTGTAGCACCTCTAGTGGTCGTGTAAGAAACAACATGCTCCCGTTGATTGCAAACGCTCCGGAGGGTCGTTTATTCACAAATAACCCTCTATGGAAAATCCTAAATTGTAGGATAGTTTGGCCATTAAAATGCTTTTTGACAAAAAACATTGCGAGAAGTGTATGTACTTTTAAAATCTACATCCAGTGGATGTGTAGGATCTATAGTTTGATAGATATTACGAAGATTATTTGAGGTCTCGCCAGGAGAACGTGTACTACGTCTTTACGCAGCATCCATGTAAAGTTGGCGTCAACCCTCACGGGGTGAAAACAGTTTTTCCGGTCTAGAAGTTTTCAGAATAAAACCGGAAGTATTCCCCTCACTGTCAAATGATTACACAGTGATATCTGCATTACTCATCCACTAAAAAACATCAGTTTATCCTTGTTAATTACACAATATTGATTGGTTTAAATTGTGTACAATGCTTTTGTGTTTTTAACCTTTGATTCGGAGAAACAAATAGTTTTTTCGGAGTTTAGACACTACAGAGTTTCCGAAGACACTACACTACCCAGAATCCTCAGCTATCGTTTGGGACTAAAACATCCGCTTTCCTTTACAAACCCTGTGATTAGTCCTGAAGTAACCTGTATATCCTATATAACCTGTTTTAATAATTATAACTTTGTCTGTGTAAAATGTATACTTATGAAACTAGACCAAGTGTTCTTATTTTTCCTTTGTTTGCTGTGGTCAATTGTGTGTGCGTTGACTTAGGAATGTAGAGGATCCAGTCGACCCCCCCCGGGTTTTTAATGGGCCGGATAGGAGCATGGGGGGGTTGCAGGAGAAAGGTAATAAAACTGACACCATTGAGTCTATGCAGAGATTGTACTGAGAGAAAGATTGGGATGCGGAGTGGTACGGCCAGGTGCTGAGGATAAACGAAGATAAGGATTGGTACCTCACCCCCGTTCAACCCAGAATTGTTTATTTTATGGCTGCCATAAAAGATGACCTGGGACTGATCGGCGGCGCAGGAGATCCAAACTTCCCACACCTATGGCTGACTCACTCTGATTCGCTGTTTAGACCTCATCAATGGCTGACTCACTCTGATTCACTGCCTAGGGCTCGCCCAGGAGTGAGTCCACCAATGGATGAACACCTAGGGAGGAGCAACCGACACAACTCCTCCCACACAACTCCTCTCCGTTTGTGGGGATAAATATTGTGAATTCTGTACACTCGCGGCCTCTGTTCGGTCTGACTGTCTGATACGTACATCGCACGGTGGAAGAGCTGAGGCCCGAAGTACTTCGTTATATAAGTACTTCGTTATATTGTACTGTTGTTTCTACCATTAAATCAGCTTATTGTTTAATCTCATATCTCTGTCTGAGCCGTTCCTTTTTACAGCAGACCACTCATCAAACGAACAGAGCGGAGCGGGCTCGAACCTTCAACAACTGAAGGGTGCTTAAATCCAACAGTCCTCAAGCTCTGTGATTGGATGTTGGAGTGGCAGTGCGACAAGGTTACGCCGAGCGTCAAACAGCAAATGGAATGTAACCACGGCAGACTATCCAAAACTGGATTCGAATGGGTCCACAACCCCACCCCCCCCAGAACTACACATGCTGGCTATTGTGTTTTGCAACATGTTCTATGGCACGTCTCTACTGGGAATTGTAGTTTTATAAGACGTTTTCGTATTTCCCACAATTAGAAGTTGCCAGTATTAAACTGTGTACACCCCTGGAGGTTTAGGGGATACGGAACACATTGGTGTTATCACATTTAAAACATATAATTAATAAATGGGTGAAAATTGCTTGTGTCCATAATGGGCAGCATTAATATATCCACATGACAGCTAAGGTCAGAAGAGCTTTATTTAACAACTGGTCTTATGTCTGTGACCCCTCCTGTTGTTAATTGATAAGCCTGAAACATGCACTTGTATAGGTTCAGAGGCAAATTTTGCAAATATGGCAGTAGCCATCGATCATCTTAAGATAAGATAAGATAAGATACTTTATTGATCCCAAGTTGGGAAATGTTTTTGTTACAGCAGCATGTACTACTTTGTTTTACTCCACTACAATTCAGAGGTTAACCTGGTATTTCTACTCCACTACATTTATTTGAGTTACTTTGCAGATTCTGATTAATGATGTGAAATACAACCCTTAAATCAGACTTTAGTTACACCTGAGTAAAATTCAGGGAAGGTGATTGTCAAGTGCCAAAATAAACTATGCAATATATTAGACGATAAGTACTTTGTCAGACTTAATATTTATCTGTAGATACCCCCAAAGTGTTGTTCTTATTCAAAAGAAGACCTTAACTTAAAGTATTTTTTAATGTTTAAATAAAGCCTAATTAGTTTGTCTGTTTTGCACATCCTCCTGTTAATATCTTTGGACGTCCTGCACCAGCTGTTTTATTGTAGAGATCACTACAGTATCTTCTTGATATTTTCTATTCTATATTTCTATCATTGACCTTCTACTTTCCCCCTATTTTGTATGTAGGCTACTCTTAATATTTAAATGTTTTCATCAAATATAACATATTCAACAACAAAATTCAATAACGTGCTTTAACCACTAGGTGGTGTGGAAAACCAGTGGTCTAGTTATAAACATAATAATATCAAACATAATTACTATTAACTTTATTGTGAAATTAAAACAGAACGATAAAGAAAAATACAGTTTCAGTCTCTCGATTTGAAGCTTATGCATTGTACCATGAACCTGTATAGACCTGTAACAGTCAACTGCATGAGGAGTTGGAAAGGTAGTTTCTGAAGATGTTACAAATAACACACAGCATACAATGCCATAATAACTTTGTATTATTAGTGTAGGACACTTATGTATGTATAACATCTGAAGATGTGTCGTTTTATTCATGTTTTCACATAATTTTACAGGATATAGCAAAATATTATAGCTGATAATGTATATATGATATATATAGTGTAATATATCAGATATTAATGTGTATGCACATTAATATCTGATATCTGATGTCTGTCTGTGATGTAAAATCACAGACAGAAAGGTATCCATCATTTAATGATAAGCTATTGAAATTGTGATTCCATAGATGTGTCTACCATCACCCAAAAACCCCTGACTATTCTCTCAACTCAGTATTTACATTCTTATATTCAAAGAAAATCAGTAATATCTTTAAAAACTACAAGTCCCTTTCTATCAGCTGTGCACCGTTATGGTGTAAATATAACCTATCTACCCATTGGATCAAATATAAAAGTCAGCCGAATTAGTGTTGATACTGCAAGGAGACGTATTGTGTGAAGAGAAATGGAAGATGTTGTTTAATTGCTGATATATTTATGATCCACGTCACGTATTCAGTTTCGGCGGCATTTTTTACAGTTTGTCCAAAGGTCTTCTAATCAGGGCTCTATAAATAAAGAGCTACGGCAGATGTGTAATATTTAATGCAGCCGAACCGTGTATTACAATGCCGTTATGTGATGACTTTCAAAGAGAAAAGCAAGTACACTCGGAATAAAGTATTATTTTTTTTTTTTTTTATGTTTTCGGATTTCATATCGCATTAACACCATATCCCAGCGTGCATTGCGGCTAAAACATCCAATCACCAAGCTTGAACGGTAGATGAGGATTATGGGTAGGTAGATGTTTTAGCCAAATCAAATCAAAACCTCTGAAAAAAGAAATGTGTCTCTGAATCTATGGGAGAAACACAAAAGCATTGTACACAATTTAAACCAATTAATGTTGTGTAATTAACAAGGATGAACTGATGTTTTTGACTGGATGAGTAATGGAGATATCACTGTGAAATCATTTGACAGTGAGGGGAATACGGTTTTATTATGAAAACTTCGAGACCGGAAATACTGTTTTCACCCCGTGAGTGTTGACGCTAACTTTACATGGCCGCTGCCATTACACGTTCTCCTGGCGAGACCTCAAATCATCTTCGTAATATTTATCAAACTATAGATCCTACACATCCACTGGAAGTGGATTCTGAATGTACAATATACACGTCTCGCTAGAAATCTAATCAAAAAGCATTTTAAATGGCCAAACTATCCTACAATTTAGGATTTTCCAGAGAGGGTTATTTGTGAATATACGACCCTCCGTAGCGTTTGCATTCAACGGGAGCACTAGAGGTCGAAAACTTTAAAACGTGATTATAGGTCGTAATAAGTGCTTGAACAATCGACCTATTTGGTTGTAATAAGGGCTTGAACAATCGACCTATTTGGTCGTATGATTTGGAGGACTTGTTGAGTAAGTCACACGTTGTCTCCTGCTTGTTGCTATATTATTAATTTGGATGCTACACTGCTGCACGTGCACACGGAGTGTCTGACTCCTGACCTGGCTAAGTGTGAGCCCCGCCCCTCACAGCGCGCGTGGCCGGCAGACACAACGCGAGCGCGCGTGGCCGGCAGACACGACGCGAGTGCGCGTGGCCGGCAGCCACAGCGCGCCTGGCAGCCACAGCGCGCCTGGCTAAAATGCTGGTCACATCCTTATGTAAACGGCAATTTATCGAGCTCAGAAAAGTTATCGAGTCCATTTTTATTTATCGTACGATAAGTCAATTTTTTGATTATCGTGACAGGCCTAGGCACAACAGACCTGCACTCTGGGATCTTAACGCCCTAGAGGGGCAATAGGGGATTAAAAGATCCTGTAGGTAGGATGGTGCCTGACCATTGAGCGCTTTGTATGTAAGTACAATTATTTTAAAATCAATCCAAGGTTGGTGCTTACAGCTTATTGAGAATCTGATCTGAGTTTGTGCGTATTAGGTCGCATTCAAACCAGCCTTGTATAGTCCGGTTGAATCGAACCCTGGTGCGTTTAGCCGCTTGGTGCGGTTCGTTTGGGTCGGTGTGAACGCAGTCCGAGACCTCTGAAGTGAACTAAACAACCGGACTCTGGTACGCCTAAAAGAGGTGGTCTCGGACCGCTTGCTAGTGAACTCTGGAGCGGGTCATCGCTGGTGTGAACGCAGTCCGCACCAAAACATAGGAAGCGTAGTATTTCCGTGTCACAAGAACGCGGATGTCTTCAAAATCGTTAGCGAAAGAGTGAAGCAGAATGAAGTGTTGAACAGTGTAGTGTAAATTAAAAACAACTATCAAACTAAAAACTATACATAAAAGTCAGAGCCACCTGATTTTTAGAAATACTAACATATAAACTACGCATTCTGGTACACTCTGAGATGAAAATAAATAAATCTATTACTACCCGACACATTAATAATATTTTATGCCATTGTTTATTTTTCACTTTGTTCTGACAGCTGAACTTGCTGCTCCTCACAGAGAGAAGAGCAAAGAGGAGATAGTCTGTGTGAATTACGTTCAATTGTGGGTAAGGGTAGATAGCTCCCATTGTTCTGTGACCTGTCAATCATCAAACCGGGGGTCATATTTCATTATAGAGAGGCGAAGTCCCTCCCTTTCCGGGGCACCTCCATGGGACCTTATTTCGGAAAAAGTATGTATTGAAGTCAATGGCGAGAGAAAGATTATCTTTCAATCCCGTTTGAATTGTGCCACGAATTACACATATGATGTTTGTCAATTTAAAAGATAATTTTGCAAGTAAAAAAAAAAAAAAATGTGTCGTAAAACTGTGAAGTAACACTTTTTTTTGTGTGAAACCGCTCAATGAACTACATCTCCCGTCTCGCACCACACACGACGGCCGTCACGTTCGCACATTTCACTTCTTTCTTTCAGAATGAGGCGAAAAGTATTAAAAGAGGTGAAAATCACTACAAGTCTGGGCATGTTGAGAGCTGTACATACACAAAAGTTAGTCGGTTCCGTAAGAGACAGCATGCGGGACCGGGATTCTGGGATTTGTAGTTGCTAATTTTTCATAGTCTTATATTTCAACAGTTTTACGACAAACTGTGACTTTTTTGACATGGAAATTATTTCTAAGATTGACAAACATCATATGTGTAATTCGTGGCACAATTCAAACGGGATCGAAAGACACGTTTTCTCTCTCCATTGACTTCAATACATACTTTTTCCGAAATAAGGTCCCATGGAGGTCCCCAGAAGGGGAGGGACTTCGCCTCTCTATGTGTTCATTTTTAGTGTACTGAGTAGTTCTACCGCAAAGTTATTCTCCGTGGGGACTTCCGGCAACAATCTTGATTCTGATTCGCCAGAAGACTCGAAAAAACATCAGCAAAGATGTTTTATTGAGAAGATGATCACTACGTGACAGAAGTTTTCAAAACCGTTTATGGTCTCCGGTACTTCCAGTCCAACGCCTACTGCAGGCATCCTCAAAGTCCGGACTCCGGTCCGGATCCGGACCGAACCACAACTGTCTCTGGACTCTGAGCAAATTATACTTTTCATATGTATTATCTGTATTATCTGTATTATCTGTGTTATCTGCGAGACATCGCCACAACGCAACGAGTCAAAATTCTCCGCTATGTCCACTGCAAACAGCGCTCTGCATGTCCGACTGATCCAATGTCTGTGTGTGTCTATCAACGCATTGGTCCAATCACATTCAGCATCCCGTCAGCGTTTTTGTCCCCCACCAACAGTCTGCGAATCAGAGGCAGAGTAGGGCGGGTCTTCGCGGAATGCGGGTGGGGAAAAATGCGTGTCTCGTCTCTCCCCAGCTGCCACCCCAGTTGGCAGCTTTGTTTTGAAAGAAAAGTTGTGGCTCATCGGACATTTATGAGAGAAAGTCTCTAATGTCCGAGTGCAAGTGAATGCAGCACAAGACCCACGTCTTGTAACCCCTCCCCCGGCCCTGGCGCGAGCGTGGAAATATGATTGGTGGCGATTTAATTTGAACGGGACGGTGCAAAACGAGAAGCATTCGGACCCAAGTACTGAAGGAATGAGGTATTTGCGGTCTACAATAACAGAGAAGAGACTGTCAAGTTTGGCTGTACTCAGCATTGAATCAAAACGCACTAAAGCTGTTGATCTTAATAAGTTTGTGAGGCGTTTCGCTGAACAAAATGGTAATCGCCGCATTCAGCTGTAATAGACATGTCAACTTGATGCTCTGCTCACGGATGAGCATACAAAACTGTTAAGATGATGACCTTACGTGTGTAAATATTTTTTTTTCTCTGTGGGGGTCTGCCCCCAAAAAACAGTTTTAAGTCCTGAGAAAGTCAAATAAGACGGTGTGTAAAACTACACTGCCCAGCCAACAGAAAGTAACCACTTTGATTTAACTAGGCCAGTAGGTAAGGACATTCCACTGGATAATAACTGAAGTATAAAAGAATGCATGACTGAAGTGTTTGAAGGCAAACAAAAAGAGGAAATAACAGGTCAAATCAAGCAAATCCCCCTCTCAGATTCCACAGCAACCAGAAGAACATAAATACTGGCTGGTGATTTGATTAATCAGCTTTGTGATGGAATAAAAAATGCATAGTGCATTTCCTTAGCTGTGGATGAGTCTACTGACACCACTGACAATGCTCAGTTGCTGGTGTTTGTGAGTTTTTATGATGAGGCAAAGGGGGAGTTTGTTGAAGATGTGTTGGGCCTGACGAACCTCAGTCGACACACAAGGGGGCAAGACATTTATAAAGCAATAATGGGAATGCTGAATGAAAGAGGGTGCAGCTGCCTTTATTCATAACTGTGCAGCTCTTACACTGCGACTCTGAGGGATCAAGCACAGACACAATAACAATGAAAACTGCTGCATACAGATTATTTTTGTTTTTGCAACCTCGTGTTAAGAATCTTGTTGCAATTGTTTGAATGACCGTAATAAACGGACCTTTGTCTTATTGAAAAATGTCTTTGGACCTTTAAGATTTGTATTTGAGTACCCCTGGCCTACTGCATGCACAGCATTAGAAAATCGGGCCTTCAAAATAAAAGTTTGACTTTTTTCCCAAAAAAAAAAAAGAAGAAATGTTTCTTTTTCATTTTTTTTTTCTTCACTCACACATCTGCGACCCTCGAAACGGGTCCGTGACCCACTTTTGGGTTGTGACCCACCAGTTGAGAACCACTGCTTTATACTATATCACCTGAGTTGTACTTAGTTGTGCTTAAAATGATTTGTATTTATTTTGAACTTTATATTTTCATGTATCGTTAGTTTTTGATATGTTTGTATGCACCTTTTACTACCTATATTATTTTTATAAACATCTAAGCCGGCCCCATTTACACGGGAACCGCAAACGAACCGAATTCAATATCAAAAAAGTCTTCCGTTCACGGGGATACGGCTCAATAAACGTGTCCCTTCACACGAGACCGCTCGACCCGCTGGAGACGCTGTAGTAGTTATGCCGGGCCTGTAAGTGGCGTTGTACTTCCGCCACAAAATACACCAAAAGCAGCCCCCCGAGCATGGTTGCCATGGTTGCCCTTCTATTTATTCTCCGCGGTGGATTTAGCAACATGTAGTTCTCCATGTCCACTTGTTGCTGATGGTTGTGGTAGAGGAGCTGTAGATTTTTCACTAACATCTGTAGCATGGTCAGTAGCAGTAGCAGCTGACCATGCTACAGCAGTGAGCAGCAGAGGTGGGGAGAGGCGGGGCTATGGCTTCATCGTTATCAGGAAAATTATCTTATAGAACGTACACACGGAGCCGTTTGACCCCCCAGAGCATTCCGTCCGCAGATCTATCCACCTTGCGACCCGTTATCGTTTTAGGGGTCCGTTTCCGCGGTTCCGTTACGGCCTCGTGTGAACGAACGGGCTATACGAAAGAGAAAAGTAGCGGATACAACCCGTTTAGTTCCCGTGTAAACAGCACCTAAGAGCCATAGTTTTTTATACACTGATTTATGACATACCAGTACTAATGTACAAACAAACATTAAATGTCATTAAACACTTTAAGATGCACTATCTGGCTGCCAGAGGGTTATGTTAAATCTTTTTCACACCCTCTTCTGTAGATCAGGGACATCTTGAAGACTCCAGCTATCAACAGGTCCTTGGCCTAATGTGGTTTACTCACTCACCCACACATACAAGAAGCTCATTCATAAACACATCAGTTCATGTAACTGGAGCCACTCTGGCCTTCTATGCTACCCATTGTAAGTAGTTAAATAAGAAAGTGAGGGCTTAACAACAAGGAGAACAATGAGTGTCTGGGAAGACTGGTGAACTATATGAACATCCATCAAATATCAGAAATTCCTGAAAGTTGTACATACGTGAGTTGTACATAAGTCAAGGAATGAAGAAAAAGTATATGAAACAGAAAGATGTAATTTGCTTGGTGGAAATTCCCTTTAGCTTCTAAAGTTTCAAAGAACTGGTACTCTTCATGCTTGTTACGAACTCAGATACTCAGGATAGGACCCAATTGCAACGACCCAGGAGACAGAAGTAAAGTACTTGTAAGATACTTTATTTTTAGTAGGAGAAGTCAGAACATGCAGAGGGGCAGCAACAGAACTGAAATTCCTACTAAACTTCCTATAGAAGTTAGCAAACCCCAGAAACTGCTGAACTTTCTTCCTGGAGTCTGGTGTGGGCCACTGGGAAACTGCACTGATTTTAGCAGGATCCATCTGGATATGATTGGGTGAGAATATGTATCCTAAGAAAGACACCTCTTCTGTGTGGAACTCACATTTCTCTGCCTTGACATATAGCTGATTCTCAAGCAGTTTCTGCAAAACCTGGCGGACATGCTTAACATGAGATTTAGCGTCTGGGGAGAAAATCAAAATATCATCAAGATACACGAATACCGAAATATTCAAAAATTCCCGCAAATCCTCATTCACAAAAGCTTGAAACACAGCTGGTGCATTGCATAGTCCAAAAGGCATTACTAGGTAGTCATAGTGACCACTCTGAGTATTGAATCCTGTCTTCCACTCATCCCCATTTCTTATTCTAACCAAGTGATACGCATTTCTTAAATCTAACTTGGTGAATATCTTGGCAGTTTGAAGCAGGTCAAAAGCAGATGACATGAGTGGCATGGTCCTTATTCATAGTGATCTGAATAGGCTCAGTGCAGTGTGTAACTGTGAACAACAGACGGCCGTCTAAGGCACTGGCGTTAATAGGGCGAGATAGCGGAACAGTCTTTATTTTTAGCTGATTGACTATGCCCCAGTCCATAAGACTTTCGTCAGCCCCTGAGTCTATTAACACACCCTGGTCAATGGCCTGATTGTTTATAAAAATGTTTGCCTGAGTTACAGGTCAAGGAGGCAAGTCTGTGGGAAACTTGCTCACCAGCGCCCTCCTTTTGTCTGGCAAGCTCGATCGTTTCCTGGACATGAAGCGAGTTGGTGACCCAGCTCACCGCAGTAGAAACAGCAGCCCTCCCGTAAACGGCGCTGCCTCTCCTCCTGAGTAAGCCTGGTTCTACCCAACTGCATGGGTTCGCCGGAGTTAACCGGAAGCGCTGTCCTCACGGTCCGATACCACGGGCTGGAAATCCTCACCCAGTGGAGCGACCCTCCGAGAATAATCCTGGGAACTGGGAAGAACGTCACGGGTGCTTCGGCGCTCTCTCTCTCTTTCCCGAAGACTGTTGTCGATCCGGATGGCCACAGTGATGAGAGGTTCCAGATCCCGGGGCACCTCCAGTGGAGCCAGCTGGTCCTTTATTGGCTCTGAAAGTCCAGTCATGAAAGCGTCACGAAGAGCCGGAACATTCCACCCGCTGTCCGCTGCCACTGTGCGAAACTCGATGGCATAATCAACCACCCGACGGTTGAGCTGGCGCATCTGGAAAAGTCTTCTGCTGGCCTCTGTAGCAGGTGACGAGTGGTCAAAAATGCGACTCATAGTGTTTATGAAATCGGCCAATGAGTAACATAACTCGGTGTCTCTAGACCAGGGGTAGCCAACACGGTGCCCGCGGGCACTTAGTCGCCCGTAGGGGCAACGTGAGTCGCCCGCCGGGCATGTTCTAAAAATAGCTCGCCAAGCAAATCCAAAATGTAAAAAATACACAAAACAAAAAAGGAAATGTAATTAAAAGAATCTACCCTATGCATGAACGAAACCCCAATCATAGCGAACTCTATCTACTTACTACAACTCTATATCTATCTAACACCCCTGAAATTCAAGGTGTTATAAAAAATATATATATATATATATAATTTGGTGCTATATATATATATATAGCACCAAATTGCAACTAATCTATAATCTACTGTCACTTTTCACATTGAATATGTGCTCTTTTATTAAATAAACTAAACGCTTTCATTTTAAGTTGTGAGTTTAGTGTTTATGACCCTAAGAAACACTGATGCATTAATCAATAACAATAATCCACAGCTCCTCTCTCTGCTCCAGAGGATTTAAAAAAAAACGCATTTCACTTCAACATTTAAAAAAAACTCTTCCCGGGGGAGCATGCCCCCGGACCCCCCTAGAGTATGTGAGGTCCCCCCTGGAGGAGGTGAGGTCCACCCCCAAATAAAGCAGGTTCAAATAATTAAATTGAATACATGTTATTTTAGTAAACACTGCAAACGGGTCCCACAGACCCAAACAGCACACAAAGGTTAAAGGTCAGCATATAATAATGTTAAAATGTGCTAAATATAACACTGCAAAAAACAAAAAAAGAGGAGTAAAAGTAGCCCCCGACTTGCTCTAGACCATTCTGCAGTAGCCCAGGCTGCAGCTCGTTGACTGTGTCAGCAGGCTTCTCGACAAGGAAACCCCCAGCTGTGGATGACGTCACCGGAGGAGCAGTCTGTAGGCGAGTGAAGAATTGATTCATCTGTGCAGTCAGCAGTTTGCATCTGCGTAAAGATGATTTCCTGAAACTCTGCCTGGCGTCCTCCCAGCTCTTTTATTCCCTGGTTGGCTATGCCCAGCTGTTCCTCGTGGTGATAAATCTTCACGCCTTTTGCTGACAGGGAGGCATGAAGCGTTCTTGGGTCGGCTGGGTCCATAATGGTCAGTTCGTTCTGTTACGAACTCAGATACTCAGGATATAGGACCCAATTGCAACGACCCAGGAGACAGAGGTAAAGTACTTGTAAAATACTTTATTTTCAGTAGGTGAACAAAAACAAACACTATCAAATCTCAAAATTAGATGACATAAGGGTACGAAAGAAAAATGCTCACGTATGAGGAACAAAATCTTCTTAGTATCAAGGAGAGCATAGATCTGACCTAGGCATGAGACAAGACGAACTGACAATGAACACTGGGAGACTGGGGAATTTAAACACACGACAACAAGACACAGGTGGAAACAATCAGGGGCGGGGCTGTTAAAGTTAAAAGTTAAAGCCTTTTATTGTCATTATACACAAGTATAAACAGATTTCAGAGTGCAACTCTGTCCCGGTGTGCAAAAAATACAAACACATACATAACACTTGAAAAAAAAAGAAACACAGCAATAGGACAGACAACATAGACAATCATACGGGCGAATAAATAGTTACAAATATTTAAAAATATTGATATAAAAATAGTACAAAAAGTGCATTAAAAGTGCATTAAAAGTGTGTGTATGTGTGGGAATGGTTGCGGTTATGGCTTTAAGTGTGGTGGTTAAGCAGCCTGACGGCCCAGGGGTAGAAACTGTTTTTAAGTCTGTTTGTCCGTGACTTGTAGCTTCTGTATCTCCTCCCAGAAGGCAGGAGAAAGAACAGTCTGTGACCTGGGTGAGAGCTGTCCTTTATTATTTTGTTAGCTCTGCTGCGGCAGCGGGTGGTGGAGATGTGTTCCAGAGAGGGCAGGGGGCAGCCGATGGTTTTCTCTGCCATCCTGATCACTCTCTGCAGGGCTTTCTTGTCCGCAGCTGAACTTCCAGCATACCACACAGAGATGGAGTATGATAGCACGCTCTCGATGGTCGCCCGGTAGAATGACACCAGCAGCTTCTTGTTCAGTCGGGTTCTCCTTAGCACCCTCAGGAAGTGGAGTCGCTGCTAGGCCTTCTTGACTGCTGCAGTGGTGTGTGCTGTCCAGGTGAGGCTCTCTGAAATGTGAACCCCCAGGAACTTAAAGGTGGAGACCCTCTCCACTCTCTCTCCATTCAGGTGAAGGGGTGCATGTTCTGGATGGTGCTTTCGAAAGTCTATGATCATTTCTTTTGTTTTGCTTGTGTTCAGATGAAGGTTGTTGGCTGAACACCAAGCAGACAGCTTCAGGATCTCCTCCCTGTATGCCGACTCGTCGTCTCCCTTGTATATTTGGCCGACCACAGTGGTGTCATCTGCAAATTTTATAATGGAGTTAGAGGGGTGAATGGGGGAGCAGTCGTGTGTGTAGAGTGTGTAGAGTAGCGGGCTCAGCACGCAGCCCTGTGGGGAGCCAGTGCTGAGGGTGCGGGTGGAAGAGCAATAAGGGCCTATTTTCACTGTCTGAGGACGGTCTGTAAGGAAATGATTTATCCAGGCGCATAATCTGGAGGGGAAACCTAGATTTGACAGTTTTTCCACTAGTATGTCAGGTATGATGGTGTTAAAAGCTGAGCTAAAAAAAATTCTTATATAGTTGCCTGGGCCTTCTGTTGCTGATGAGCACGGGAGACACACAAGAGGTGGATAATCAGGAAGCCTGGAATGAGAGGTAAATGATGAGTGACAAAACAAACATAAAACAACATGAAAATGAAACTCTCTTAACATTTCTGTCGGTGCACAACAATGCTGGCTTCCTCTGCTTACCTTGCATGACAATTAAAAATATTTGAAATGTGATTAACCCCCTACAGTGACACAATGAGAGACTGAAACAGTTCTACAGGATGGAGGACATGACAAAGGATTTGTCTGTGTGGAAAAGTCACCTTTAAGTCTGTATGTTGCTGAATAGAAAAATATGAAAAAGTTTATTTTTAATTTCTTCTAATATTTTCTTAGTATTTTAAGATGGAAATATTATGCTCATGTTCAGGCTCATATTATATTTAGTACCTCTACTGTGACATGTCTCCATGCTTTAATGTTCAAAAAGCTCTTTATTTCTCTCATACTGCCTGTGCTGCAGCACCTCCTTTCACCCTCTGTCTGAAACCAGAGCCCAGTCTGCTCTGATTACTTAGCTGGACGGCTCTGTTGTGATTGGTCAACCGCTTAGAGATGTCCCGCCCCTTAACATATCACGTACAATGAAGGTTTCTCAATTTCCCCTCCTCGACTCCTCAGTCCTCCAGTAGTGACCCGGAAATGGATTTTCAGCGCGCCATGTTGAAGGACATCTCATTTCTCTAAATGCACATCGAGGACCGAGGATTGAGCATCGAGGAGGCTCTCTGGAGGAGCTATAACAGGATACACTGGTGGGTCCTCCACGGCTCCCCGCGGATGCATTTCCGGGAACAGTGATGTTTCAAAGAGTCGTGACGCACGGCCGGACTTATCTCAGCCAATGACAGCTCTGCATGCATCCCCTGGATATTATTTTAGTAACTGCTTTCATCGCGATGCGATGTTTCCAGTGAGAACAGCTGTGAGGTCCGTGGCGAAAGCAGAGCAGTGTGTATAATATATATCACTCAGTATAACAGGCCTACATTACTCTCTGTATTTGTATGCTGTAGTTTAGTAGATATCTACAAACAAAGAGTCGATATTTTTCTAAGACCATTTAGTGCTTCACATAATAAAATACACGGCTGTATCCTGATTATGCTTTAGGAGCTGTAGGTGTGTGTTGTACAGTGTGTAGGTGTGTGTGGTACAGTGTGTAGATGCGGCGGACAGACGGGTCTCAGTTGGTTTGGTGTCCTATGCTTACTTTTAATACTTGTAAATACAACTTTTGGCCCGTAATTTCATTTCCCCATAGTAGCGACCAGAGAGAAAGGGGGGGGATATATAGTCTCTGATAGTGTTACGTTATTATGAGAGTGCTCTCATACTTGTTTGAATCTGAAATGGTATATATATTTATATAAATATATAGCCTATATATATATATATATATATGTGTGTATATGTCCGCATCTGTAGCCTGTTATTGTCTCATTATACCGCACTGTGAATGAATTAAAAGTAAATATATAAGTCGTCATGAACACAGTTTGTCCATCAGACAGAGTGCTGCTGTGCCTCCTGTCATCATTAATGGACGTATCTTTAAAACCAGTTAATCCCCACGGCCCCGCGGGAGGGGGCAAAACGCAACATCTTGCAAGAAACAGCGTCTGAGGGCCTCTTAACATTTAATAAACTATGAATGTGTCATACTCACTTAATGGGAAGAAACTCAGCTTTCAGACAATATTAACCATGTTTAGCTAAACGAAACAAAAGGGTAATATAACAAAGGCTCTGAATTAGCCCTGAGCGAAAAATGCTGACGCAATTAGCACAGAACTCAAGGTAAAATACCCTTATTACTTATCGTATCTGCACAAACAAGATATCGATTAGCAAGCTGAGATTCCACAGATTCTAGACATATCATATCATCACTGAGCGATCAGAACTCGCAACATGGGAAGCAAAACCAGACATCACAACACGTAGCTTCACGGAGGAAACACGGGAGAAATTCTTACCTATGCTGTTGTTCTGATCAAAAGTTGTGTTCAATGGCATTAAAACGATAAAAACGCTGCTGAAGGTTAATCCATAGGTTAATCCAATGTGTGTGTATCACTTTGAAATGATTACTGATAATCCATCATTCAATTTTTATGTCAATAACGGAGATTTCATATTAGCTGCTACGATAGCTACTATAGTGTATGACAGCTTCCGGTTCCGGGGCATTCTGGCTGGGCATCACTCTATTCACCAATGGGTAATGTTTAGATGGATTTTAGGAACTTCCCCTCGATTCTATTGGCTCTAACGGTTCAAAAGAGGTGTCAATCATCAAAATCGACCGACGGGGGCCAGAGATATGGAAAATGCACCCATATGACCCCAGAAGTGGGTTTTTTTTTCTAAATCTCTCTAAAAAGGTCAAATGTCACTTATTTTGCACCAATCTTGATACAGGGTTTTGGAATTTACTTTAAAATAAAAAAAATCTATATTGATTCTGACTTTTCTACATCCAACTCACAGGTTTATCATTGCTTTGAGAAAAAAGATTATTCATTTACCCCTTTTAGAAGTGAAGATATAGTCATTTTTTCTGGGAATGTCATTTTCGAGCCTGAGGCCAGAAAAACAGGCTCGGGGCTCAACTGGTTAAAATGACCGCTCAGAGGAGAGGATTTCTCATTTCTCTAACCGCCTGCTGCTTCTCCTCCTCTCTCCTCGGTTCCCCTCCTCGACTCCTCTGCTCGCATCTCCTGTGGGCGGGACTAAGACACAAGGATAGGAGTCGAGGAGGGGAATTAGAGAATTGAGAAACCTTCAATGTGTTGGATCGCTAGCCAATAGAAGTGTGAGAGTTACATAGTGATGTCATTATGTTCCAGAAGTAAACAAAAGAGTCCAATGGAGGCGTTTCAGGCAGGGGGGGAGTGTGTGGGAGAACAATGTTAGCCTTTGCAGACCATTTACATGTACTAAAACCTGTATAACACACCACAGGAAATCATAATAGGGCCCTTAAATGGTTGAACGAGCTATGTCGTCAAGAAAAATGTGAACATGATCAATGTATTAGTGTGTTACGAAATAAAAATAGCACGTACACAAATGTTGAATTAGTGACAACTTCACACAAAGTATAAGAAATGCTTCAAGCTTTATTGGTTGATTTTAAGAGGTTACAGAGTAGTAAACATACTGGTTACACACGTGAAGTTTGTTGAAATCATCCACTCGAGCCACATGTGCGTTTCACATCTCACCTTCATCCTGTCAAACTTCCTTAGAAAAACTCACACCAAAGCGTCACACATTCTCATCCTCATCATCACCGACAACATCCCACATTTCGCAGCAGCACAACCCATTATCTTCTTCATTTAGTCTGGAATACTTGAAATAGTCATAAGTCGGGGCTGAAGGAGCCCAGTGTCAGGCCAACCGGTGAGAGTTCACATCTAGCACCAAAAAAACAGAGTCCATCAGTTGTTGCTCTCATGGTGCCTTATAATTCCCAACGTTGATGAGTTTTTGGTGGGTCTTTTCCGGTTTTTCCTTATTTTAAGAACTTTGAAGTAACTGAATGAGTACATTTTTTCTTCCTCAATTAAAATAAGTAGACTTCAAGTAGAGTATGGAGTATGCATATCTTACATCCCAGCCAGGTCTTCTTGTCACGCCAAGCAGTCGGGGGGGAATACATCTGAATGCCCATGACAATATGAGATACAAAGAAGTCAATATGAGATGCTACAGAAACATAATAAATCAAAACAAATGTTAGTGAACAGCATTTTTAAATTAAATAAAATGCAGGAGAATGAAAATACATGTCTACCTCTCCAATAGAAAATATAATTAGTGCATCATTATTACATTTCTATCAACTTCATAGATCATGTAGCAACATACCACTGCATGAAACACATCACTTGTATTCTTTTAATTGTAGTATAACACTGTAACACTCACACGTGAAGCTCCGAAATGTATCACTTTATCAACGCTACATTTGTTGAGGCAAACAAGGTTAACTACCAGAGATGTGAGTGTGCGTACTAGTAGACATGCTTATACCCTACTGTCCATGAGTCCAACTGTACTAGAGCAAAGCAACATATCTAAAACATTTCAGAAATATTGCTTTGGTTCAATAGAAGCAGGCAGAGTCAGTAAACACTGCACACTCCTGTTCAGTTCATTTTTAGTTTTGAACCCTTTTTCCAACAACTTTTCAAAGACAAAGCCATATATCATAATATTAGTTTAGGTTTTGGGTTAATGGTACTCCAATATTGCAATATTTGCTTGTTTATTATGTTTAATCCAGTATTTTTGATATATGGCTTTGGTTCTGGAGCAGATCAGCCCTCTCATCTGACACTGCCCCCTGCTGGCTGGCGCAGTGCTTACAAGCTATTATGCCAAAACCAAACAATGATCTGTTCCAGGTACAGGCAACTGGAGCGGCTGGAAAAAAGAAAATAAGGGCTGAGAAAAGCTCAGGCACACAACTTACAGGTCAATTCATAGCTGGCCAAAATATATATGAATGTGGTTTCAGAGAAACTCTAAGAATAATACCAGTGTCATTTAGAGTTATAGCTTATGTAGTTTCTCTTCTTGTCAATCAGTAAGCAATAACCACCATGTTAAATTAACACTGACATCTTGTTAAAGGCAAAGGGAAAGCCTGGAAGATTGGTAGAACCTACGCAAAACTGCGGAATTACCCTTTAAAAGTGAAGGCGTTGGTTAGTTATGAAAAAAAAGTGCTTTATATGTTATTTCTTCAAACCAGCTTGGAGACTCTTGAGCCTCATTTCTAAGGGCACAACACTCAAAGGCCACCTTTAACAAGGCTAAACATACTTTAGAAAAATGAAAAAGTGCTCCCTGGTGTGACAGAAGAACATTGAGCGTTGACCCTATATCATGGTAGACACACAAGACCACTGAAGCACATTGGAGGGTAAGAGCATTAAACTATCAGTGAAGTTTGGAAAGAGTCTTTTTAGGGAGTAGATTACAACTACGCCTAGCTCAAATCTCGTGACAATGTGACATAACACATCATACTCAGATACTGCAATACAATACTGAGATCTTATATCATCCCATGCTTAATCAGAACAGTGCCAGATCTGAGTCATCCTTCCCACTGAGCCAGCTTTTTTTCATTTCCATGCCAATTCTCTGTCAATCTGTGTCCCTTCCTCCTTTATAACAGGTCAGGGAGGTGGCTGTAGACCGAATCCAGAAGCGTCTGGCTGGCCTCTTGACTCTTGACCCCCGCGATCTCAAACAGCTGGTCCAGCTTGTCCTCGGCGGCTGGGATCTCCTCGATGATGTGCAGCTCTTCTGGGTTCAGGATGTGCAGCATGTCGTCGAAGATGGGCTGCAGGTCGCAGGGGTCGAGACGCACCTGCCGCAGAACTGTGTCTTTCTTCTCTGGAGGCGAAATGGAGAAGGGAAGCAATTAATATACAGCTTCTCCAATCAATATTTATATATTAACAACATATGTGAAAGGGGGTTGCTTGTGGCATGGAACCATAGACTGTATTAAGATGGACGACATGACAGCTCCTATAGTGAACCCGCAGCATCTAATACACTCCCTGGTGACTGGCGGCATTATATATATCAGGGCTTCTCAAACTCCGGACCAAGGTCCGGATCCTGGCAGAACTGCAAATCAATCCGGACCGAACCCTGTGTCCCATTATAAAAAATAAAAATTATACAAAATTTAAATTTAAAAACTTTCTGATTCTGATGTAAATTAATGTATATTTTCTTGTGTCTGACGCGTTGTGAGAATGAACGTGCATATATATTTACTTGTGTGCGCAAGCGTGACACGCATTGCAGACCGAAAGTTAACCGCAAGTTTACCTTGACTTTCTAATGCTTCTAATGCCTTTTTTGCCGAGGTTCAAGGCATTGACTACAGACAAACAGTGCCATTTCTCCCAGTAGTTCAAGCCACCATACTGTATGTATTGAATGTGTGTGTGTATACAGGGGCGCCGTTTGCCGACAGGCCAGGCAAGCAAGTGCTTGGACCAGAAGGTGGCCCCCAAAGAAGGCAGATTAAGAAGGTCCACAGCAACGACAACATGATACACCCTTTAATTTACTGCAACGACATGTCGGGAAACCCCCTCAAGGGGGCCCCATGCATAGCGCGCCATAAGAAACTGCTTCTTAATTTCAGTTACGTTTCTCCGCTCCGGGGGGGGGGGGGACTTTACTGGCATTGATCCGGACCAGTGACCTTGTATTATGATATATATTATAAATGTCCATGTTAGCGGATGGGACATGGGCACAATACAAATATCAAAGTACACATTGATTACATTTTTCTCATGGTTGTCATTTGAGGTAGTTCTTATCAAGCAGATTTTTGTTTAAAGGTCACCTATCTTGCTATTTTTAGGCAATAGCATACAGATGTAGCACTCTAGAAAGGACTCCACCCAGCGGATTTCAACCAAAAACCCAGCGTTTACCAGTGGCTGGGATTTTAAAGCCCTCCCACTATTTCCTGAGAGGGCGTTGCCAGATTTCCCCATTTGTTCAATTTCAGGATTTAACCATGAGATGGCGCGTCATTCACAAATACACAAAGATAACTGGGTGAACTTTGGTCTTCAGTTTGTTTCATGGACTTTCAGTACTTCAGTAATGTTATTAGTTATGGTTTTCACACGCTACTATAACAAAAAAACATCAATATTTTAGATCAAATAAAGTATATCTAATCTTATTATCTTAATTGTAATTCAATAATATATAGTCTTTATATATTAAATAATCATAATAATAATGTAAATGTTTACACTTCTTTATTTTTTATGCTCATACTTTTACCTTTACAATAGTTTGCTTTAATATGCAGTATATTTTTTGTAATATTGTTGTGGTGTTTTTACACAGTACAGTAGATCGAAGTAAATCAACTTATACATTATCATGTATTATATTGTGTTGTATAAGTAATATCATACATTAACCCCATTATAGCAGATGCCTGCCACATTGAATGGATGAACACATTTATTTCGTTAAATAGAAACAAAAGTGATTTCTTTTAAATGATTAAATGTATCTTATTCAATGCAGAATATGATTATATCCGTGACAGTGGGAATAAAAAACTATATGCTACAGTATAGTAATAAAAGACAAATCCCACTTGTTGTAGCTGGCAGAGCAAGAAACACTCCAGCCTTTTATTTAAACTTGAGAGAGCTGTGGCTGATGGGCCATTAGGTGTGTAAACAAAGAGAGTCACACACAGCTGATCACCTGAGAGCTGCCGAGTTTCATTCAGACTATTTAAAAAAACAACGGTCTGATTTTATCATTGCACAACAATGAACTCAATGTGTGATTGTTATAGGATTAATATTAAACACTAATAATATAGTAAACTATTAACACTGTAAATATTATTGTTTGCCCGTGGTGAGATGGGCTCCATTCAAAATAAACCTATTTTTAGTGAATTACTGAGTTTAGGCACGTTAATAAAGTTTTAATGAAGTTGACTACAGCAAATTCATATGTGTTAGTGCTTTAATGTCAATTCGGCGAACATATGATACATTAAATGATCGTGAGGATGATGATTACAAATCGTTTGTTTGAGCCGGGCTGCATTTCCTGATGAAAAAACAAACCGATGGTTTTTGTTGCTGTAGTACGCCAACGTGGATTAAACAACATTATTTTGTTAAATAAAAACATGGTGATGTTTTGTAAATGATTACATGTCTCTTATTTAGCACAGAATATGATCCTATCCGTGACATATGGATCTTAACAAATATCCGCTATATCAGATATATCTATCAGCAGGGTTGGGTTGTAACGGAAAACATGTAACGGCGTTACGTAATCAGAATACAAAAATCAAGTAACTGTATTCAGCTCGCGTTACATTTGAAAAACGAGTAATCTGATTATAGTTACTTTCGTAAACCTGAAGTGAATACATTTTGGAATATTTATTGGAATTCTTGGTGGAAAAGTTTCCTCACAAAATGTAATATTCATTACCGGCAGATCTGTGTGCACAGCGCTGCAGCGTGTCTGTGAGCGAGAGAGAGAGAGCGAGAGAGAGCGAGAGCGAGAGCAAGAGCGAGAGCGAGAGAGAGAGATGCAGCGTGTCTGTGAGGCCCCTCCCCCGCACGCAAATGAGAGAGAGAGATCTCTTTTAAAATATATTGAAAGTTAGAAACGGAGATGGTTCACTAAAATGTGCAAGATAACGTTTATGTAGCATTTCTTTATTGTCGAAATTATGACATTTCATAACGGGATAAAATCAAAGTGAATGGCCTGCTGCTGCTGAATGCATGGGGCAAGTGACTGGAAAAAGTTATTACATCGTTTCAGATAATAATAATAAATAATAATGATAATTCATTCTATTTAGAGGCGCCTTTCAAAGCACCCAAGGACACCTTACAATTCATAAAATATTCTAAGGAAATGTTTAAGACAGTACAAAGAATGCAGTCCGGGGGATGTTTTTTATTTGGGGTGCAAATGAGGGAGCTGTCCAGAATGACACCAAGATGTCGTATTTGAGTTGTGCTTGATAAGCCATTAAAACAGTAAAATACTTGTCTCCTTATCACCAAAACATACCCATCTGTTATGGAAAAAGAAAGTATTTCAAAAGTATTCTAAAAGTAATCTGAATACGTTACTTTTTTAAGACACGTAACTGTAACTGTATTAGGATTACTTTCAGAGCCATGTATTCAGTATTCAGTAACTATTTACATTTACAAAGTAACGCTCCCAACCCTGTCTATCAGCTGTTTATTTCACATGAGTTCCAGTGTGGCAGCTTTTTAATCACTGCTCCCCCTGGTGGATCCATGATCCATTGCAGCTGGTTTAATTATCATTTATGAAGGGGGCATATCAAGTAATGCGGGGGGTTTTCCTTTCAGCGAGGGCCGACGCTGTGCCGATCACGGACGTTCGAAATTAGGTGCTACATCTGTAGGTCTCAGATATATAAAAAAAATGTAAAAAACATGTCTATGAAGTGTTTTGGTAAAAAAACAAAAAACAGATCACCCATTCTAGCCATGCCTCATATCCCTCGATTTCTCTTCCTGTTACAAAAGTGCTGATTCTGGGTATAAAGCTTCTTTTTTTTTTTTTACTGAAAAAAATAAAAATAAGAGGGGGCGGAGCTTATGCCGGCTCATGCGGGACCTGGAAGATACTGTGTAAAATGCTGCTGTGATGAAACGCAAGGATTATTAGATCAAGGATTATTTCTGAAACAGTATTGAGCTCAAAGGCTTTCTCTCTTGCGGGTTTACCACAAGGTGAGTTTCTTTTTATATCCTGCTTCACACACGCTCTCTCCAGTACAGCTTAGCTCTGAGTGTTAGCGATGCTTGCTAATGTAAACAAAGACTATTACGTCCAAAACACGTCAGGAATTGTTTCTGATACAGCGACGTTTCTGATAGTGCCGTGGGTCCACCATCCGATATGACGTAATTTACGTCATATCGGATGGCAAATCTGGATCAGCTCCGAGGAAAAGAGAGAGGGTTTTATTTTCTTACACTTTGTGAGTTCCCTGACACACCGGGGACACATATTTATGTATAAAAGACATCAAAAAGTGCATTTTGCATGATAGGTCCCCTTTAAGTGTATACTTTTTGGAAGAGTTAGGTTTTAATTGGTTGTTTCATACTATAAATGTTTTTTTGATGACAGCTGCTGTGAGTTAGTCAAGGATTGGGTAAAGGGAGTAGAGTAAGAATGTTGAGAGGATATGTAACTTAAATATTCTATAACCATAATTTACTGTTTCAACCGTCAAGACTTGTACACAAAGATCGGTACCACTTTACAATAAGACTACCCTTATAAAGGGTTTACGAATAGTTTGTAATTAATTCATGAATTAGGTTGTAAACACTTTATTAATCATTAAGAACCATTTATAAACATTCTAAACGTTCTAACATAGTTTTCATACATCAACTACTATTTGGCAAGATGACTAAGCCTTATATTAGCTACCTAGCTTACTTCGTCTTCTTCATCAGCCAACATCCTTGGTATCTGTTGTTCACTGAGTTGATTCCCCCCCTTCCATCTTGATGTTTCTTGGCATCTCTTTATGACCATTTACATTACATTACATTACATTGCATTTAGCTGACGCTTTTATCCAAAGCAACTTACAATAAGTGCATTCGACCAAGAAGATACAAACTTGAAGAAAACAGAATCATATAAGTACATCAGGTTTCATAGAGCCAAAACATTTTAAGTGCTACTCAACTGGCTTTAGATAAGCCAGTCCTTTATTAGTATATAAGTGCTTTGTTAGTAATTTTATTGCTCGAAGTGGAGTCGAAAGATATGATTTTTTAGTAGGGATGGGTATCGTTAAGGTTTTAACGGTACTACTACTTTTATCGATACCGCTTATCGATCCGGTCCTTTAACGTTACTTTTATCGGTTCTTTTGGAGAAAAAAATAAGGTAAACTAACTAAACAAATTGTGAACAAAACTAACATTGCTTTTTATTTAAATTAAATACATAATATTTCACATCAAAAGAAACAACAATGTTTTAACAAATCGTATTAAATAATGTGATGACAGAACTCGCACACAGACGGGGGAGAGAGATCTCGTCTGGATTGGAAAGATCGAAAATACAAAAAATATTCATAGACGCATTTTGCAGTCTTTTTGCATATTAGAAACGGAGTTGGCGACACTAAAACTGCAATATAATGTTTGTGTAGCAATAATAAATATGACATATATTTTTTACATGTCTCCAGTACCAGTATATAAAAAGACCGATAACGTCGGAGCTTAACGGTACCACGGTCTTTAATAATTCAGCCCCGGGGCCCGTTTAATACCGGGGCTCGGTACCCATCCCTAGTTTTTAGTCTGCGCCGGAAGATGTGTATGCTTTCTGCTGTCCTGATATCAATGGGGAGCTCATTCCACCATTTTGGAGCCAGGATAGCAAACCGACGTGTTTTTGCTGATGGGAACTTGGGTCCCCCTTGCAGTGCGGGTGCAGCGAGCCGTTTGGCTGATGCCTAGCGGAGTGCACGTGCTGGGGTGTATGGTTTAACCATGTCCTGGATGTAGGAAGGGCCAGATCAATTCACAGCATGGTACGCAAGTACCAGTGTCTTGAAGTGGATTCTGGCAGTTACTGGAAGCCAGTGAAGGGAGCAGGAGCGGTGTGGTGTGGGAAATTAGGAAGGTTGAAGACCAGACGAGCCGCTGCATTCTGGATGAGCTGCAGAGGTCGGATGGCACATGCAGGTAGACCAGCCAGGAGGGAGTTTCAGTAGTTTAGGCGTGAGACGACGAGAGCCTGGGCCAGAACCTGCGTCGCTTTCTGGGTCAGGAGGGGACGTATCCTCCTGATGTTGTAAAGAGTGTATCTGCAGCAGCGGGTTGTAGCAGCGATGTTTGCAGTGAAGGACAGGTTGTTATCTAGGGTCACACCCAGATTCCTTGCAGTCTGAGTCGGGGAAACAACAGAGGGGCCGATGTTGATTGTTAGGTCAAGGGTGGGACACTCTTTTCCCGGAAGAAAAAGCAGTTCAGTCTTGTCAAGGTTGAGCTTGAGGTGGTGAGCAGACATCCACTGAGAGATGTCTGCTAGACAAGCAGAGATGCGTGCGACGACCTGGGTTTCTGAACGGGGAAAAGACAGAATTAATTGGGTGTCGTCAGCGTAGCAGTGGTATGAAAAACCATGCGGGCTAATGACTGATCCGAGCGAGTTTGTGTACAGAGAGAAGAGGAGGGGACCAAGGACAGAGCCCTGAGGGACCCCTGTAGTTAATTGAGAAGGGTCGGACTCGGACCCTCTCCAAGTTACCGTCTGGGTGCGGTCTTTGAGGTAGGAGGTGAGGAGGGAAAGTGCAGAACCTGAAACTCCAAGTTCTTGGAGAGTGCGAAGGAGGATCTGATGATTCACCGTGTCGAATGCAGCAGACAGGTCCAAAAGGATGATGACAGAGGAGAGGGAGGCTGCTTTAGCAGTGTGCAGTTCCTCAGAGACAGCAAGGAGAGCAGTTTCTGTGGAGTGACCTGCCTTGAAACCAGACTGGTGCGGATCAAGAAGGTTGTTCTGATGGAGATAACAGGAGAGTTGTTTAAAGACAGCGCGTTCAAGTGTTTTAGACAGGAATGGGAGGAGAGAGACAGGCCTGTAGTTTATAACATCGGACGGGTTGAGAGTGGGTTTCTTTAGGAGAGGGTTTACTCTTGCCTCCTTGAGACTGTTTGGAAAGTGACCAGAAGTTAGAGAAGTGTTGATGAAATGGGTGAGAAACGGTAGAATATCAGGAGCGATAGTCTGAAGGAGGTTTGAGGGGATAGGGTCCAGAGGACAGGTGGTAGGACGGGCAGAGGTAATGAGGGTAAGAACCTCACTTGGAGAGAGAGGGGAAAAGGAGGTTAGTGTGTGGGTGAACGGTGGGTCTGGTGACCCAGCGGTGAGTAAAGGTGAGTCAGAAAAAGAAGAGCGAATATCATCAACCTTTTTTTCAAAGTAGTTAACAAAGTCGCTTGGAAGAAGGGAGGAGGGGGAAGGGGCTTTGGGGGGTTCGAGGAGGGTGGAGAAGATAGAAAATAGTTTTTTGGGATTGGAATAGGAAGAATGGATCTTATCTTGAAAGAAAGTGCTTTTTGCCTGGGAGATCGAAGAAGAGAAAGAGGAGAGGAGAGATTGATAGGTTAGGAGGTCGTCAGGGTGTTTGGATTTCCACCATTTCCGCTCAGCTGCCCGAAGGATGGTTCTATTAGCACGCAGTGCGTCATTTAGCCAGGGAGCAGGAGGGGACTGACGAGCCTGCCGAGATGTGAGAGGACAGAGAGAGTCCAGAGAGGATGAAAGAGTCGAGAGGAGAGTTTCTGCAGCAGAGTTTGGAGGCAGGAGTTGGAACGAGTCAGAGAAGGGAGGGCTGAGAGCACCGATGAGGTAAGAGTAGAGGGGGAGAGGGAACGAAGGTTACGGCGGACAGGTGCAGAATTAGAAGAGATTAGTTTGTTATGTTTGGAAAGGGGTAGAGAGAATGATATGAAAAAGTGATCCGAGGTGTGAAGCGGGTTTACAGAGAGGTTAGGAGTAGTGCAGTTCCTTGAGAATATGAGATCAAGGACATTGCCAGCTTTATGAGTTGGTGGGGATGGAGACAGTGAGAAAGCAAAGGCGGTTAAAAGAGATGTTAGTTCAGATATCTTCCCTGTCTGGAGGTTGAAGTCTCCGAGAAGTACAGTGGGAGGGCCAGTTTCAGGGATGTGTGAGAGGAGATTATCTAATTCCTCCAAGAAGTCTCCCAAGGCGCCTGGTGGACGGTAGAGAACAACAATGGTTAATTGTATAGGATGGGTTACAGTAACGGCATGGAATTCAAAGGAGGAAGGAGTGAAGTTAGGTAGTTGGTAGAGGGAAAATATGGAGCCAGAATTGGGTCAATATTGTAGCGCGCAAAACAAGCTACTCACGAGCGAAAAATGTGCTTTTACACGCGCATAAAATGACCCTGGCGCGCAGATTAAACCCCCGCGAGCGGCTATGTGCTCGCTCGCGAGAGGCTATGCGCTCGCTCGCGAGAGAGACAGCCCTCCTGCTCGCTCGCAGGAGTGTCAGCCTCACTCGCTCGCGGAGTCTGTCTGCGTGCGCATGAAAAGTTTCTGACACTTTGGGGCGGAGCCACTGGACTTTGATTGACAGCTGCCAAGAAGCCCGGAGTTGCCAGGTTTGATCATTGCCTGAACTACCAAGAGCCGAGGAGTGACAGCAGCAAGATTAGTTGGACGAGATTTATTGGGGAAGTTGTCCATAAAAAACGATTATATTCGTAAAGTGTACAGCTAATATATATTAGGGTTTTCACCAACTACTCGACTAGTCGACTACTTCTACCACTAGTCGGCGCTGTAGGCCCTAGTCATCTAGTCGTGAACAAAATGGGGGCAAACGTGGGAGATGAGGATGCCGACATTGGCGCTGAGGTGCTGCAAAATGCTACAGCAAAACACGCCCGACATTCAGGGTCCTCATTTTATGCGCAAATGCGCCGCACCTATGCACTCTACAGTTTTAGTTTCAGCTCCGGCGCTAAAAGTTCACGAGCGTGCTCCACTAGCACCCCCTCTTTGAACAGCTGTTTGGACCTCATTTCGAGAGCAACAAGAAAACACGGGTCAACAGTGGCGCGGATGAGCTACGGGATTACTGCCAGCAGACACCCCATATCCCCACAATGGATAACCCTCTGAAGTGGTGGGCACAAAACGCGAACCGCTTCCCCCGTTTAGCCAAGCTTTCCAGGAGCTACCTGGCTACACCAGCACCCCAAGTGAACGGATGTTTTCCCTGGCAGGCACCACTGTCACCCGACAGCGGTCAAGCCTCCTTCCCTCACATGTTGATGCTTTGGTCTTCCTTAACGCAAACCAAAAAACCTGGAAGGGTGGACATCCTTATCGAGGAGGACAGTGACAGCGAGTAAAGTGTTGCGCAATGCGCACTGGATTTACGTTGCATTTATGTTCTTAACAGAGTTTTTGCAGTAGATTTGGTGAGTCCAGTTACTGTTTTTTATTTAATCAGCCATGTAACCCATGTAACCCAAATTAAAATGCTGCTTTGTTACAGTGTTTAACGTAACTGTATGCATTGCAATACAAAATACAGTTTTACACCTCTCTTTGTGAGTATTATGACGTAACAACTAGTCGACTAGTCGACTACTATTTTGAAAAACTTGTCAACTAGTAAATATTGGTAGTTGTGAAACCCCTAATATATATATAAATTTATTTGATATAAAACAATATATTTTTGAGTGGGCTGTATCTGTCGAAATCTGCTAGCTACTGTCTGCTGTAAGCACCTTACAATAGGTAGGAAACATGAAGGTCCACAGTGTTAACATGTAGAAAACAAGTTGAAGAGCAACTTGCAGGTTTTCTTTTTTACTACATTTATGCTTAACCTTGCCTGAAAATTACAATTAAAAAAGTTAATGCAGGTCCCCTCCCGGTCCCTCCGCAAGATGAGGCCCCCTCCGCAAGGTGAGGCCCCACGCAGTCTGCATGATCGGCCTGTAGGGAGGGGCGGCCCTGAATATGCATACGAATATACATTTTCAACCTCTTCTGTGTCAAAACTAGCATTGTGATCCATGTTTATTAATACGTTAGCCCGGCCGCTCTCCCTGATGTGACGTCACACGCGGGTGGTCTTTTTTTATGCGGAAGTAAAAATGTCTTACAAAAACGACGCCAGATGTCACTGTAGTGTATATTTCTGTATATTTTTTGAAAATCTAGTTTATACATAATTTTCCTACACATTTATTCACTCTCTCTAACCTGCAAGTTGCTCTTTAACCTAGAGGCCGTTTTATGATAACGTTTTGGTATAATTGGCAATTTTTATTTTCAATATTCAATGAATATGTAATGATGCTTACTGAGGTTCAAGGTTCAAGGCTTTTATTAGTCATATGTACATAGCTACAGTGTAGTTATGACGATGAAAATCTTAGGTCACAGGCTCCTCCAACAGTGAAACACAATAAAACAGAAACAATTGTGCAAGAAAATACAAAAGAAAAATAGTAAAAAAGTGAAATAGTGGAATAGTGCAATAAGAGTCTATATGCAAGTGATTGAATATGATATATTAGATAAATAATTTCTAAATTGCAGCCAGATTAATGTTGTGGATGTTGTTTCAAAAGTTCAGGTGTTTAACAGTCTTATTGCCTGTGGGATGAAACTGTCCCTGAGTCTGGTGGTTTTAGTCCGGATGCTGCGGTAACGCCTGCCAGACGGCAGCAGACAGAACAGTTGGTTGCTGGGGTGATGGGGGTCTTTTGTAATCCTGAGGGCTTTCTTCCTGAGCCGCTGGGAGTAAAGGTCCTCCATGGATGGCAGCTCCGTCCTGGTGATGTTCTGTGCAGTTTTCACCACCCTCTGTAAAGCCTTACGATTGAGGGCGGTGCAGCTGCCGTACCAGGCCGTGATGCAGCCAGTCAGGATACTCTCTATGGTGCACCTGAGGACATGCAAATATGTTTGTTGTCTACTACAAAGACAACCAATTATCTTAAAACTATATATATATATATATATATTTAGTTTTACATTGTGATGAAAAACACCCTGTTTGTATATTAATTCATTGCTTTAAACATTTTTTTTTTGTTTCCTTTCATATAAAATCGGCAACCGATTCAGAGAATCACCCAGCTAATGTTTGCTAGCTAAATAGCTAACTAAACAGCACACTGACAGGGTAATCATAAAACGGCCTCTAGGTTAACTTGTTTTCTACATGTTAACACTGTGGACATTCATTTTCTTCAGCAGACAGTAGCTAGCAGTTTTCGACAGATACAGCCCACTCAAAAATATATTGTTTTATATCAAATTAATTGATATATATATATATTAGCTGTACACTTTACAAATATAATAGTTTTTTATAGACAACTTCCCCAATACATCTCGTCCAACTAATCTTGCTGCTGTCAATCAAAGTCCAGTGGCTGTACCCAGTTCCTATGTTCGGCAGTTATAGACTGGGCTTTCTTGTACAAGAGAATAACTCTTGTATGTTATACAGGGAGGTGTATGGCGCAGTGGGTTGTGCGTTGGTGTTCAGATTAGGGGTCACAGGTTCAAACCCCGCTGCAGTCAGCATGTCGTTGTGTCCCTGGGCAAGACACTTCACCCCAAATTGCTCCTGTGGGGATTGTCCACAGTATTGAGTATGTAAGTCGCTTTGGATAAAAGCGTCTAACAAGTGACATGTAATGTAATGTAATGTAATTATACAATGCACCTAATAAACTGTTGTTAACTAAGATGATGTTTTGTTAGTATGCACGTGGACGCTTTGGAAATACCTGGAGAAGGAAAAAATGGGTCTTCGGAATGATGGGAGTTAAAGACAAAAGGCGGAGACTAGTGTTGAAACTAGTGGAGAAACGATCAAGATGCCACCTTGTGCCTCTGATTAGAGGGCATTTTAAGTCAGGAAGTAGCATTATGACTGATGAGTGGAGGGCATACAGGAGAGTGCTGAGTAACATGGGGTATAACCACTACACCATAAACCACAGCAGGTGGTTTGTGAACCCCCAGACTGGCAGTCATACCCAACATATAGAAAGAGCTAGGTCGACCGTCAAAGGACATGTCCGCAGACTGAGAGGAAACCGTACAGAGAGTTTGTTGGAGGAACACCTCAAGGTTCTTGAATGGTCATCTTGGCTTGGCTCTGGTCACCCTGATGGACTGCTTGGACGCTTGTTCAAGAATATACACAAAGCTTTTTCAGTACCATTATTTCTTACCAAGTCTTTAATTTATATCTGAGAAAAGCGTTTATGTTTAAATATGTGTATCAGTCATACTAAAGAGTCATTACTTTGAGTCCTAATTTTCTTCATGTGTGAATAAAATGTTTTGCTTGGCTCTTTTGCATCTTACTTTGCATTTCATGTGAAAAATGTGTATTAGGTCAGCGTGAATGTTATAACTCATTCATAAATGGACATCACAATGGTGATGTGTTTCACACTTTACAATAAGGCTCCCTTTTACCAATTATAAATGGTAGTAACTCATTAATACATGGGAATGTGTTTTACACTTTACAATAAGGCTCCCTTTTACCAATTGTAAATGGTTGTAACTCATTAATACACGGGAATGTGTTTTACACTTTACAATAAGGCTCCCTTTTGGCAGTTATAAATGTTAGTAACTCATTCATAAACGGTCATAAGAGATGCCAAGAAACATCAAGATGGAAGGGGAGAATCAACTCAGTGAACAACAGATACCAAGGATGCTGGCTGATGAAAAAGACGAAGTAGCGAATATAAGGCTTAGCAGTACAGATAAATGTGGGCTCACTATTTGGCAAACAACCGGTCACAGTTGCCCTGTTTATCTCATGTCTTATAAAGCTTATTCATGATTTATAAAGTGTTCAGAACCTAATTAATAAATCAATTACAAACTTCGTAAACCCTTTATAAGGGTAGTCTTAAGGCCCTAGCCACACGGAGACGGTAACGAAAACGAACCGAATTCGATATCAAAAAAGTCGTCCGTCCACACGAGACCGCTCGACCCGCTGGAGACGCTGTAGTACATATGCCGGGCCTGTAAGTGGCGCTGTACTTCCGCCACAAAATACACCGAAAGCAGCGAAGAAGACTTCCCGAGCATGCATGGTTGCCATGGTTGCCCTTCTGTTTATTCTCCGCGGTGGATTTAGCAGCGGAGGTGGGGAGAGGCAGGGCTCTGGCTCTTTTTCTCCCTCCCCGAGGCAAGCGTGTGCTCCTGATGTAAATCTCCCCGGTAGTCCACCAGCAGATGAAAAACACCCACCTCTCCGCCTCTTCCAAGGGACGAGGGAACTGTGCGGCAAAGTTTCCGTTTTTTTTTCGCCGGTCAACATGTCCGTTAAAGTTTAAATCTTCCGTACAAAATTATAAAAGTGCCGGTCAAAGGTCTTCTTTGTTATTTATTGAGCTTTAAAACAAATTAATAACAACTCTATATAATAATATAACAATAATACACGGAGTCTCTCTTTTCCTCCCCCTCTCCTGACAGGCCGTCAGTATTTTCGTTATCAGGAAATGATCATATAGGGCGTAATCACGGAGCCGTTTGGCCCCCCAGAGCGTTGCGTCCGCAGATCTACCCACCTTGGGACCCGTTATCGTTATCATTATCATTATCTGCGTTTCCCTGTTGGCCTCGTGTGGCCGAACCGTCTATATGATAGGGAACTGTAGTGGATACGACACGTTTCGTCTCCGTGTGGCTAGGGCATTATTGTAAAGTGGTACCCAAAGATCTTTAGAGTAACCTCTTTTAAAGATAGTCCCTGACCAATCACTAACTAGCTTAGCAAAATCTCCCGTGACAGTGAGGTGTCAGAGGACAAAAACAAGCCATCTGAAATATAAATCCCTAGTCTGTATATGAGATCTTCCCAATTACAATACAATTACATCTTAGTACTGCAATCATCAGTCCCAATCACCATCATAGTAAAAATGTTAAACATGTTACTTAGATAGAAACGTATTACATTTTTGTTTTCATTAATTAAAATACAGCTATTGCTATTACAAAATTAGATGTAAGGAAATGCAGAATTTCAAACATTAACAGTGACCACATGAGGGCAGCATCCAAAGATCCACGAGCATGTTTTGAAATATTGTCAACATTTGCTGGTGGTGTAAATAATGTGAAATGCTGAAAAGTATTCACACAGGCCTCTGACAACCAACCCGAGTCTCGTCCCTGAGAACAATAATCTGTATTGACTACCAAAAGTGCCTTGTCAGAGTAAAATGTGCGACAAGTGTTTGTTTTTCTTTGCATTGTGAGAGTCTGACTCACATAACCCAAAGCTGATTTTTCCTGTCATCTTTTAGGTTCCTTAAACTTTAAAGCAGACTGGGTTCGCCTGGTCTGTAAAAATGGTCATACAGTTTAAGGTTTGTTGATTGATCAGTTGCATTGTTCTGCCAGTTGAGGGCACCAATATACAACGCTTAATTGTGGACCAATATTGGAAGACTCCCTTCAGAATGGCTACATCAATTAAAACCAAAGTCTTAAACTCTAGGAATTATTATCAATTAATTATCTTTAGTGAATCAGAGATTCTGCCGCCAATGCTAAGTTACCACCAAAGCAACTGCACCTATCTTAGGGCCCCAGAACCGAATTTTGTCCAGGAGCCTCTTAGCACAGTGAGTCTTGCATGACGCCTTGATATGTAAAAGTGAAAGATGCTCCATTCCTTTTTCATTGATGACCATTTGGACTAAAATCGGAGGGCTCCTCATGGATAGGCCTAGGGCCCACATACACAGGTATGTTTAAAAACGGAATTTTACATCCTTACTTTTCAAAAGATCCCATCCCATCCAAAATGTCTCCACATTAGTGGGCTCTCTAAGGAGATAATGGCGTATACACTATAGCGTGACACAGCAGGAAGTCTATAGGGGAAGTCGGGAAAAGTTTTTGACCGCACACATCCGTACGCCGGTTGGTTTTGTTTGTTTATTTAATTTAAATGCCTTGCATATGTCGCCAGTCGGTAGTGGGCCGCCAACTGATCCATTGAACTTTCGAATTAAGCACTTGAATGGAACGATGCGAGGTATCTGGATTTCTTTAAGTTTCCGCGAGTCAATACTCGAGTTTGCCTCATAGACAAAGTGGCCTTTGAACATTCTATTATGCATAATCGGCCACTACACACAGAGTTTCTGAAAATCTTGACAGCGGCAGGAGTTTTGCACGTAGTTCTGGACGAAAAATGCCAAAGCACATATACAATTTAAATAAAAACACATGTGCGTGTTGACTAGGTCAAATAGTGTTCACTTTAAACTCCGTCCAGCATGCTAGCAGTGCAGCTAACTCACGTACCTTTGGTAATGAAGGAGCCGTTCCTGCTGAGGGCAGAGTCTTTGCTGGAAGTGGAGTCACAGCGAAGCAGGGGCTCAGACTCGTCGGGGAAAAAGCACTTGGCGCGTTCCACCGGCGACTGCTCCATACCCACGCCGCTGGCCCCGCCCACACTGGCTCCGCCCACGCTAGCACCGCCGTTGCTGTTGCGATCGCTGCCATTGCTGCTGGGAGAGTCGAGCGGCTTGTGGATGGGACTGAGGTTTTGGCTTACATTCACTGAGGTCATCAGCTGGTTGATGTCAAACTGTAGAGTGGAGAGTGAGGAAAGGGGAGGAGGAGGGTAACAAGGAGGAGCAAGAAAAAAAATAAAAA
The DNA here is from genome assembly GCA_031216635.1 of Dissostichus eleginoides. Classification (NCBI taxonomy): domain Eukaryota; kingdom Metazoa; phylum Chordata; class Actinopteri; order Perciformes; family Nototheniidae; genus Dissostichus; species Dissostichus eleginoides. The sequence continues at coordinate 6,142,520 of CM062281.1, forward strand.
CATGAGTGACGAAAACCAATGCTCAAAAGCAGAAATCATACAGTGGTCTATCACAACAAGTCCTCCAACTAATACGACCAAATAGGTCGATTGTTCCGACCCATAATACGACCCACAGGAGCGTTTTCAATCAACGGGAGCGCCAGCCTGTCTCCCACGTTACGTTTGTTATGAACGTATCTCAAATACGTTTATTTTCTACATATCTTCTAGAAACATATTTTCTCCCACGTTACGTTTGTTATGAACGTATCTTAAATACGGTTCTTTTCTACATATCTTTGCCATTTATTGTCTTGCTTATAATAATGATAATAGTCATTTAACAAATATCATTTTAGAGCACACATTTGAAATCGACAATCGGGCTCGATATATGGTTAAATTAAAAACAGTAGGTGAGGCTGTAATTTCGGCAGCTGTTACTCTCATGAGCGAGGCAGAAAATAATAGTTTTAACATGCCAAAAAGCTGCTGTGTCGTTTATTGCACCTCAAACATTAAAACAAATCCAGAGTTACGTGTTTCTGTACTTCCTCTAAGAAGAAAGGACAGTAAAAGAAGAGCTCTGTGGCTTCAGGCTTGATCGCCGTTCAAATGACAGCGTTGGTTTCCCCAAAAGTGGGCGGGGCTGTAAAGTGACGTAGATTTTACTCTCATCTATTATTCAAAACCATTCTATTTATTCTAACGTAAATTACATGCGATTTGTTTTTGCATGTTTAACTGGGAATGTTTTCATGTTGAACCGGAAGTACGTCACTTCACTTCGTCTTCTTCGTCCCTTTTACGTTCCAGACAATGCATGGCTCAGCGTAACAGACTGAACAGCGACCCCAGGTGTGTCTACATTGGAATTACATCTTCATTACTGAAGGACAAATACTTTACCTAGTGTTTGTTAACTGGGTTTTTAATGCAGTTGGCTTTTCTTAATGGTTACAATATTGCTATGAGTTATATCTGAAGCAAATTATGTTTCTGAAGATGTGTAGTCAATTCCACCCTTCAATGTAGCATAAATGTGATCTCTCATTACAGGAACAATACCGGAAACAGACGTAGGAAAGATCCTCAACGCGGTGATTGGATTGTTTAGCCGCAATGCACGTTGGGATATGGTGTTTATGCAATGTGTAAACAAAATAAAATAATACTTTATTCCGAGTGTTCTTGCTTTTCTCTTTGGAAGTCATCACATAACGGCATTGTAATACACGGTTCGGCTGCATTAAATATTACACATCTGCCGTAGTTCTTTATTTATAGAGCCCTGATGAGAAGAATTCTGGACAAACAGGAAGAACTGCCACCGAAACTGAATACGTGACGTGGATCATAAATATATCAGCAATTAAACAACATCTTCCATTTCTCTTCACACAATACTTCTCCTTGCAGTATCAACATTAATTCGGCTGACTTTTATATTTGATCCAATTGGTAGATAGGTTATATTTACACCATAACGGTGCACAGCTGATAGAAAGGGACACCTAGTGGTTAAAAAACGTTATTGAATTTTTTTGTTGAAATTATGTTATATTTTGTTGAAATTATGTTATATTTGATGAAAAAAATATTAAGAGTACATACTTTCATAGGGGGAAAGTAGAAGGTCAATGATAGAAATATAGAATAGAAAATATCAAGAAGATACTGTAGTGATCTCTACAATAAAACAGTTTAGTGCAGGACGTCCAAAGATATTAACAGGAGGATGTGCAAAACAGACAAACTAATAAGGCTTTATTTAAACATTAAAGAATACTTTAAGTTAAGGTCTTCTTTTGAATAAGAAAAACACGTTGGGGGTATCCACAGATAAATATTAAGTCTGACAAAGTACAATCACCTTCCCTGAATTTGACTCAGGTGTAACTAAAGTCTGATTTAAGGGTTGTTTATATTTCACATCATTAATCAGAATCTGCAAAGTAACTAAAATAAATGTAGTGGAGTAAAAATACCAGGTTAACCTCTGAATTGTAGTGGAGTAGAACAAAGTAGTACATGCTGCTGTAACAAAAACATTTCCCAACTTGGGATCAATAAATCTTATCTTATCTTATCTTAAGATGATCGATGGCTACTGCCATATTTGCAAAATGTGCCTCTGAACCTTGACAAGTGCATGTTTCAGGCTTATCAATTAACAACAGGAGGGGTCACAGACATAAGACCAGCTGTTAAATAAAGCTCTTCTGACCTTAGCTGTCATGTGGATATATTAATGCTGCCCATTATGGACACAAGCAATTTTCACCCATTTATTAATTATATGTTTTAAATGTGATAACACCACTGTGTTCCGTATCCTCTAAACCTCCAGGGGTGTACACAGTTTAATACTGGCAACTTCTAATTGTGGGAAATACGAAAACGTCTTATAAAACTACAATTCCCAGTAGAGACGTGCCATAGAACATGTTGTGAAACACACAATAGCCAGCATGTGTAGTTCTGGGGGGGGGGGGGGGCTGGACCCGTCCAATTCCAGTTTTGGATAGTCTGTCGTGGTTCCATTCCATTTCAAAGAGCTGTTTGACGCTCGGCGTAACCTTGTCGCACTGCCACTCCAACATCCAATCACAGAGCTTGAGGACTAATCACGAGGTTTGTAAAGCAAGGCAGATGTTGTAGTCCCAAACGATAGCTGGGGATTCTGGGTAGTGTAGTGTCTTCGGAAACTCTGTAGTGTCTAAACTCCGAAAAAACTATTTGTTTCTCCGAATCAAAGGTTAAAAACAAAAAAGCATTGTACACAGTTTAAACCAATCAATATTGTGTAATTAACAAGGATAAACTGATGTTTTTTAGTGGATGAGTAATGCAGATATCACTGTGTAATCATTTGACAGTGAGGGGAATACTTCCGGTTTTATTATGAAAACTTCGAGACCGGAAAAACTGTTTTCACCCCGTGAGGGTTGACGCTAACTTTACATGGAAGCTGCCGCATATACACGTTATCCTGGCGAGACCTCAAATCATCTTCGTAATATCTATCTAAAGATCCTACACATCGACTGGACGTGGATTCTAAGAGTACAATATACACTTCTCGCTAGAAATCGAATCAAAAAGCATTTTAATGGCCAAACTATTCCACAATTTAGGATTTTCCAGAGAGGGTTATTTGTGAATAAACGTCCCTCCGGAGCGTTTGCAATCAACGGGAGCATGTTGTTTCTTACACGACCACTAGAGCACCTCTAGTGGTCGTGTAAGAAACAACATACACTTTAAAACGTGTCTCTGGCTCGTAATAAGGGCTTGAACAATCGACCTATATGGTCGTTTTTTGTAGGAGGACAGGCTGGTCTATCAGCAAGGACGCATCGTTGCGTTTGTTAAATGTCTCGTCGATTGCCTTATTTTTCAAATAGTAAGTTTACATATATTATTGGACAGTATATAGAACCTGAAATGAACATAATCACAACCCTAAAAGAACCACAGCAAACTACACCAAGTCTCTCTTCTCCTCCGATGACATTTTTCTTGGAAACCTTCAAAAACAGTGACCTTCCAAAACGGGGCTGTAATAACACTGACAAGATTTGGGATGGATTGGATGGTATGAAGAGGCCGATGGAAATGTGTTCCAATCACTGCTGTTCTTGAATATTGTTTTAGAGATTATTGTGTTAAATAAAAAGCTTTAAATGTGCCAGAGGAAGAACAGCAAACAGACCATTCTTAAAAGCTAACGCCCATACCTTTGTGTTCCTCCTAATAAATGCCTTCAATGGGCACATATTGAGCTTTTTGAAATGAGTATTTTGCATTATAACTTCTAAACTTATGACAAAATGTAGGTATATCCATTGTTGGTATATACACAAACTTGAATATTCTCTGATGGTTAAAGATTTGAGAGGTAAAATCTTGAAGAATGTGTGTTTTTTATTGTTGTGAAGGAACCACATTGCTTTAGTTTGCAGGACTGGATCAACTTCAGTAAACAGGGCATGCCAAACAAAGGATAAGGAGTTTTTGTGTATCTGTCTATTATAGATCCTGACAAAAGCTCACACCTCATTCAAATCAGCATGTTGCTTTCTTTCTGAATAGGTCTCTTCAATATCTGGATGCTTATGATAATTTGGTGATTATGGGATCAAGTCACAAGTATTTTCACACTGCAGTGCTGATTCAGTTTCAAAGTACAGTTGGATTATCTCATCTACTGCAGGCACAACACCCGGCAGGCTGTGGCGTCTGTTTTTTTTGTGATGAGGGGGGAACTTTTAAAGTGAAGCACGTTTTTTTGTCTCATAATGTTTCCACTCTAATCTCAGAATCTCAGTGATGTCTCTGAATATTTCTTCCCCCCTCTAACTGTAATTATTATTGTAATTATTCTTATTCTTATATTTATATTATTTATTTAACCTAGAATGCCCTAATAGGACATCTTTTCTTCTTCATGCTTTAAATTAATATGTTTCCCTTTAACCTTTCCTTACCCATTCAACGTTATAACTATTTTTGCCGCACTTATGTAACTTACGATTTAGTTTTTAACTTATAATGGTTCTAAAACGCAACTGGACATCTCCTCTACATGCCTTTTAAAAAACATATTTTCTATTTTCACTTTTGTTCCTTTCTGTATGTATTAAGCTGCCTCATCTTTGCTTCTATTTCACTCTTTCCAGTTTAACCTTTTCTCACCCATTCATAATTTCTCTCTTTCCATTCACCTTAAATTCATCTTCTTTATCCCTATAATGTTTTGTGTGTGTTCACCTCTTTATATTTTCTGCCTCATCTTTTCTCCTCCTTCTGTTCCCTCTTCCTCCTCTTTCCCTGTCTCATCTCGTTTCGTTTGCTTCACTGTTTCCTTCTGTCCTTCCTCTATCCTTGCAACCCCCCCCTCCCCCCTGCCTCTCTTTGGTGTGGTAATGAACCTGTGGTTTGAACCAGTAGTGACTGGTTTGGGGATGAGATCATGCTAGCATGTCTTGTTTTTCACAGCCCAGTCGGCCTAAAGGTTGCAGCATCAGAGGTCATAAGCTGAGCACACACTGGAAATGGAAAATGGAGATGTGGGCCAACCAGACAACCAGCAAACAGACTGCAAAATAAATGTTATTTTCTTTTAAAGTGGTTGATGTAATCCTTTGTGATGGATTTCTGTTCCCTGACAGAAGTGACAGTGAACAGCAGCACTGTTCTCTTTCTATTGTGATTCCTTATCTATTCCATAATGTCTGGGTCGCTGGGCTGCAGCGTGACACAACTTATGTGATTCTGATGGAACAAACACGCTCTGTCTCGCTCACAAAGGCATGCATACATGAGCAGAAGCACACACACATACACACACCATGACGAAGTCACGCTGACTTTCACAAAGCAGTACTTTAACTAGAAAAAATATTTTTTAAATGAAGATACAGAGGGAAAACACAGACAACAATGGGGGATGACACATTTAGCAGCCTCAGGGGACAGGAAGTTTGTGAACAAGTCACACAAATCATTGGCAATTTATATAATCTGATATTCTACCTTGTGACACAGATTAAAATGTATGAGGTTCTTAAGAAATGTATTTAATTTATTGAATGTACTTTGTTGGTTTAGTCCATTATATTGATAATAAATAAATGGCAGGTGCAACTATATGAAAATATGTTCATAAAGGGCCCTATTATGCTCATTTTCAGGTTCATATGTGTATTTTGTGTCTTTACTGTGACATGTCTCCATGCTTTAATGTTCAAAAGGTCTTTTATTTGTCTCATACTGCCTGTGCCACAGCAGTGCCGCAAGCTAGCAGGAGAGGTAGCCATAGATTTAAGACTAAACTAGCTTTATTCACCGCAAGGCTCTGCGCTCTACCTACAGTAGTGGTGAGCAAAGAGCAAATCGCCTATCATGTCAATGCAGCTTAACCCAGGTATGGTACTTTGCGTGTGTCTACCACTCTGAGAGCCTTTCAAGCCACAGTGCTGTGCTACTTAGGGACGAACTGGATCAGCAGCACTGTTCGTCATCGCAGTTACTACAATGCTGGTAACAGCAACGCCTAATCTGTGTGTGAGCAAGAATAAGGAATCAAGCTGAGTTGATATCAAGGCAACTGAGACATTGGCCCAATTCCAATCCACCCCCCTACACCCTACCCCCTACACCAGGGGTGTAGGGACTGGTCGATCGCGGGGAGATTCCCAGTCGATCGCAAGATGTGTCTAAAAATAGAACAACAATATTCTGTTTATCGTTAATGTCCTATAACATAATCTTCCTGTGCCAGAATAATGCACTTGAACGCATCAAAGCTTTGTGATTGGCGTGACCCCATGTGTCGGGGCGTGGCTGGTGGGCAGTGGGCACTAGTTCGCTGACGTTGTCCGTGTCAACAGGAGTGACAGTCCGCACACACACAAGACCGCAATTATGGCAGAAGCAAAAAAGCCCAAAATATATAATTTTCACATCGAGTGGGAGGATGATTATTTTTGTATCTATTCCAATTCAAAGTCCATCTGTCTCATCTCCAATGCGAGCATGGCTTTACCGAGAAGGGTAATTTAGGAGCAGCATTTCAAAACAGTGCACAAACGCTACGAGACGGAATTCCCTCCTAATTCTGCCCTACGCTCTTCTGTTCGTTGCGTGCATATGTAACAGAGTTAAACATGTGAATACATAATTATAAGTTTGTGAATGTTTAATTCATAATAAGTTGTGAATTTTAAGAGATGAGATTGTTTCATTTAATATTTTAAGTTTTGTTTCCCATGGGAACACCGTCCCGTTGCACGTCTTTTTTTACTTCCGGTATGTATTTTCCACTGGCCATCTGTAGAATCTGGAGAATCACAGAACAGCCGGTTGTCAAGCGCCGGCTCGATTCGCTGACGGCCGTCACCGCCCTTAATTTTTTATGTTTTTAAAAAGGCATCATTGAAGTTGCACCGACAGAGGTCCGCCGGTTCCCCGCAGCGAGGCTCCCCCCCAGTTGACAGTTCACTAGCACCCCAGCACCCCCCCCTCTCTATTTGGACTGGTAGATCTCGGAAGACTGGCAACTTTAAAAGTAGCTCTTGGTTCAAAAAAGGTTGGGCACCCCTGCCCTGCACCCCTGCCCTACACCCCTGCCCTACACCCCTGCCCTACACCCCTGCCCTGCACCCCTGACCTACACCCTACCCCTACACACTCCGCCACATTAAGTGCTGTTCCAAACCAATGAGTGTGGAGGGGGAGTGGGTTATCAAGCCCTCAAACAGCGAGTCTGCATCGGTGCTGACTTCACCTGCTGCCCTACCTAACCGGACTCAACGCTGTGTGTGTCCGTCTTGAAACACGCTGTTTACAAACAGTTCCAGCAAACATCCACTGATAAATTGCGATGTTAAGAACCACATGATAACCTCATTTTTTTTTACTTAGGATCATACCTGTGTTTAGTCTAGAAAAAGGTAAATGTGTGCATTTTATTATAAAGTTGTGTATATTTACAGACTAAGAAGTTTATAAAAATCAAGTTCAAAACTAAAAGAGCTTTTACACAATTAAAGATGTTCAGAGTTTTATTTTAGTTATTAATTTAAAATGTTTCTCTAAGAGATGCTGATTTGAAACCGTTGTTACATACAGTTACGGCATTTCCTGTTTCTGCCGGAGAGAGGGGAGTTTGTCCCAAAGCTTGCCGCTGTATTTACTCCCTCCATTCCCTCCCCAGCTGTGTCTTGTCCTTATGAGTAGTCTTGCATGTACTTAAGTTCTGGTTTTCTTTTAGTTGTTGTTGAATCCTTTACGTGTATTGTTCTTGAGTTTTTGGCCTTGCTTTTGCTAAACTCTGTTTATTCTTGGACAACTTTCAATAAAGGACATTTCTTTAAAGTTACTTGGTGTCCTGCTCTTGGGTCCTCCCTGCTCTGCTCTCCAGCGTGACACATACACGCAGATAGCCAGAGTTGGTAGACTGTAGAAAAGGCACAGGGGACAGAAACAGACACTAGGGATACTTTGATTCATTAGATAAAGAAGGATACAGCAAAAAAGTTTCCCAGCTGTAATTACCCTAAAGAGATGAGCCATTAACTAAGACGCAGCAGAAATAGGAACTTGGCACAAATTTTAAGGAACTCCTAACTAAAAGGAAAGTTCAGACTTTACCACTAATACATCTATGACAGACGTCAACAAACCCACAAACACATGCAGATAATCCCTCAGAATTACCTTTTAAATAAATCAATGCAGTTTCTGGGAAATCTTTTTTTTCTCTTTTTTGTGGTTTCATTTTATCATCTTGTGGGGCTCTTTTTGGAAGGGGCTGAAAGGCCTCTAATAGGACCTGAGTCATAAACACCCAATTATGGAAGAAATTACACTTGATTGTGCATCATTGTGGCAGGAAGGGATAATGACTACTGTGTGGGGTAGTTCTTTGTGCATTACCTTTGCAGGGAACACTTAAACGCAGATTAGAGAACAAGGTTTATGACTGTGTCTGTGTGTAATCTAACCATTGAAAACTATTCTCCAGTTCTTCAAAAAAAGCATCAAAAAGTTGGTTTATGAGCTGGGTTTCTCTTCAAGCATCACTCAGCCTTTTGACCTTAACAGATTTTCGATATTGATCCAAATCAACTCTAGTGTTGCTAGAGCGTTTCCCCAAAAAATCGCCAGCGGAGATTTAAATGTCAGACTTCAACAGATTCAAAGTCAAAGTGTGGTAAATACCTGCTTACTGAAACACGCAAACAGAATCTGTCTGTGGAATGATTTCTGGATTGAAATAGGGTTTTTACAATGTAAAATGAAGTCACTAAACTTTACGGATGTTTGATCAAAATGAAGATTGAGTTTAAGGTGGTATTGGTCAGAGGCAAGGGCGCGTAAAAAGCCAACACTTTATCAATACGCCTGTTCGACGAGCATGAAAATGTAAACATGAAGAAAAGCGTTCACTCTGATCCGTCAGCAGATCTGACACAGAACAAAAATAACTCTAGAGATAGCTAGTTTTAGATTGTGTATCTGTCTTTATATCGTCTGACATTAGATTGTTACCTATCTTAAAATATACCAAATTCTTGTAAAATAAGCAGCTGGCTGAGAGGAAGCATTAACCATAAGCAAAAACACAATGTGATGTTTTTGGGCTGGTCTATTGTTTCTTGACCCTTTTGAGCATGGGCATCACTTTGTTAGAAAAAGTGGTGGGGACCCTTTATTTCTGATTTAAAAAACCACTACTGCATTAAGCGCCCCCCGCAAACAAAATATACATATATACATATTCTTACAATATTTGTTTGACAAGTAGTGCAACTATGTGACGCTGATGCAGAGTTATTCGCTATTAAATTATTACTAATATATATTTTTTTTGATCAAATGTTTTTATTCATACACATTTAGAGAAATACAATGTACAATCACAACCAATACAACACAAATTACAAAAAATACAGAAAAAAAAAACAACAACAACAATCAGACAAGAGGAAAAAAATAAGGAAAATAAATAAATAAAATAAACCCTCCCACCCCCAATCCCAGGACCTCTCAGGACCAATGACTGCAAACAACTATATCCTTTAAGATTGCTAGATCTACTCCTTCAATTTTTCAGCTGTCGACACCCATAAACCGATATTGGACTCCTTAACTCCAATCACGCGTGCAGTGGACAGTTCCATCTAGACTACGTCAAGAAACGTTAGTAACCAGCAGGTCACTGAGAGCTTGTGGGTTGTTTCCACCTCATAGCAACCAATTTCTTGGCAGCCGTAAGGCCAGCATAGAGAGGTCTTTTCTGGTACCCAGTAGCCGGCAGCTGAGATAAGTCATTTAAAAGAAAAACAGATACAGATACAGGTACAGGTACAGTCGACGAAAATATGTCGGACAACTTAGAGGAGACCCCGTTCCAAAAGCAAGCAACAGGCGGGCATTCCCAGAACATATGGAGAAATGTACCAGGAGTCCCCATGGAGCACAGGGTAAACCGAGCATCTGCCAGAAGAGCCATCATATGCAGCCGGGTGTCAGGTAAGTTCTATGCGCATAGTTCAGGTGGATTTGTTGGTAGTCGGGATTGCGAGACGCCTGACGAATGTTAGCCCAGACTGAATCTCAATTAAAATCAGGTCTCAATTCTGGGACATCCTTCCTCCAAAGTCTATCTAAGGGAATGTCACCATAAGAGGACCCAAGTAGGTGAGTATAAAACATAGAGACAAAACCCCTGGAGGTTCTTCTATCAGTGATGAGTATGTGGAATGGATTCCTTGCTAATTGTTGATCCCACGGGACCCCATAAGCCTTAAGGGCTGACCTAAGCTGTAGATAAAAAAAGAAAGAGGTGCCTGGAAGGTCATAACAGCCTTTAAGATCCTGAAAAGAGCGGAGACCACTGTCACTGTGTAGTGGCCAAATGTCCAAAAAAGGAATGTTCAAAGGCCACTTAGTCTAGGAGGCGAATTCGAGTATTGACTCGCGTATGTTCAAGAAATCCAAATACCTTGCTCGTTCCATTCAAGTACTTTATTAGGAGGTTCAATGGATCAGCTGGCGGCCCAATGCCGACGTGCAACTTTTGCACGGTATTTAAACATATAAATAAACAAATCCCAGTCCTACGGATGTGTGCGGTTTCCAACTTCCTCTCTAGACTTCCTGCTGTGTCATGCTGGCAGCGTCATTTATACCTGAGCACGCTACTACAATCTGCTTTCTATAAATATTAACAAAACATAAAACTAGAGGTGTCCATAAGCAAGATAAAACGTAACAAAAACAGAATAATAATAATTCATAGTTATTCAGCTCATTTAGGTTAAATTAAATAATATTCAATTGGCTCACCAAACCATAATTCATTACCATAAAATAATGTGCCTAAATGGCTCTTACACACTGTAAATATCTTCCATTATTACTAATATTAAACTTGTCGCAGGTCCAAACTGCACCACTTAGGTCACCAGAAATACACCCCAAAAGTGTGAACAGTCCTCCTGATTGTACATTTGATCTTGTGCAAATAATTCTCAAAGTGTACAATTCTTTGTGCACACTATTTTCAGATTTCTTTTTTAACATATTATCCTAATGCAAAGTGGTGGGGACACAATTGTCCATTTCCAAAAGTGGTGGGGACATGTCGCCCCAGTATAAATTACACCTGTTATTTTGAGTCTTTTTCTGACTTAACAGACTTGCACAGATAAACTTGACCCTGTGTTGTGTTGATAAACAGAAAAGATAGAACAGCAGAAAATGAAATCACCATCTTTCCCCTCTGCTGATTCAATGTTGTTCTCCCTTAGAACAGCAGCTCCGTCTGCTGCAGTCTCCAACACGATGCATTCATTAGCCCCACCCAGGAGACTTGTGGAAAACAGCAAGACTGCTCTTTAATCACATATATGTAAAGATCAAGCAGGCTTTTAATGCATTAATAAGCATCTATTTTATTTTATTTACAGAGGCGGTGTCAGGATCTCGACACAAACTGATGAACCCAGTTCAAAATAAGATTTGTTGTCACATACACCACACATTTGAATTGTGTTCAAATAAGTATACTTGTGGTAATTGCACATATTTAACATCATATTTTTGATCTGACTGATCTTTGCAAACTCACTTCCTGAACAGATGACTCAATATGCCCAGTTAGAAGCAGCAGAAAGGAGAATGAAGACAGAGGGAATCACAGCCATGACCTCTGAGTGCACCTCAAGTCAAGGTAGCACTCATTATCAGATACAACGTTTCGAAAAATCTAACTTTAGAGAGTTACATCATGAATTAAAACCAGACGTTTTATCACAAACTTGTGGTGATCCGTTGTCTGCTGTAGATCAGATTTAGAATTAGTAATTAATGTTTACTCATGTCTCATTGTTCATTTGTTAAATGACAGTCCCTATGTCTTGTCATGCATTTCCTGTTTTATGTTGTACTTATATTTCCTTCTTGTGTCAGAGCCATTGATTTCCTGTCAATGGGGGTTTTCCCGCCAGTTTGATTGTCTGCCCCACCCTCTATTGTTGCCACCTGTGTCCTATTAACTCTCCTATATAGCCCTTTTCTTTTTGTATTTTGCCAGTTCGTTTTGTTCCAAGTCTAGTCAAGAGAGCCAGCTTTATTTCAAATAAAGAATGTATTTCATGTCAAACTAGAGCCACGTTTGACTTTGTTGTACTTAGAATTTAACCACGACTTCATTCCTTTTGTACTTTTGTGACGAGTCTATATCTGAGCCTAAATCTGTCATATTAAAAAAAGAAATTGTAGTAGGTTTTTCCTTGCCTAACGCTACTTTCACCAATTTTCATGAAAATCAGGACAGTAGTTACTCCATAATTCTGTCATTAACACTTCCTTTATAGAGATAGCTTTGTGCATGTGGGCATTGTTCAAACATGACAACCATAAACCATTTAAGCTACCCTCAAACCATAAGCACACAACATGGTTTCCTAAGGGTTGTCCAAATAAGTTTGGCCATTTAGTGTGTCATTCTAACATATAAATAAGGATAATCAAGTTGTTTCAACAGAAAAGCTCCAACATCTTGTGGTCCTTTTCCAAACTTTCCAAAATGACCTTGCCACCCGCTCACCAAACAATTTCATTATTTGATATCTTATCCACGATCAATCCGGTAATATAGCCGAAAAAAGATTCCTGGTCATTATTAAACTTTAATGAAAGGCCTAATAACAACAAACGACTAGATAGCTGAGACACTGAGACGACCAATGTGTCTTTAACACAAGAACAAGGCTTTAACTGTCCAGCGCTGACATTGGAGAGTGCAGTCAAGGGCACTCGTACAATTCACTGTGAAGTGAAGAGAGAGTATGAGGCAGGAAAGTGAACAGTGATGAAGGATTCTGTGTTCCTCTGTGTTTACGGCTTTCTGTTGATTTGTGTTCAGAGATTACAGTATGGGGCTCATACCAGAAGTCCCCTGAGTAAGGTGGGACATGTGAGTTGTTTAATATCAGTCATCCTGGTGAATGCATGCACCAGGATGCATCAGTTCAAAACATGTGTGCAGGAAGATCTGGTTTATTTCTCTGAGATTTCTCATCTACAAATATGGCAATAAAAGGTACAATGTGTAAGATCTACCAGAAAATCTAACTTTAAACTGGACCTATTATGTTTCTGGGGTTTTCTTTTCCTATATTGTGTTACAGTATAGCATTACTGTGCTAAAATCTCAAAGAGATTGCCTGAAACGCCTCCATTGTACTCCTTTGCTTACTTCTGTAACATAGTGACATATCTATGTTATACTCGTGCTTCTAATGGCTAGCGCTCCAAAACATTTTACGTGATTGGCTAAGGGGTGGGACATCTCTAAGAGGTTGACCATTCCCAACAGAGCCAGCCAGCTAACCAATCGGAGCAGACTGGGCTCTGGTTTCAGACAGAGGGTGTTTCTCAATGTCGAGGAAGGCTCCTCCAGAGCCACTATTTCAAGGATGCTACGTCATCAAGTCCCGCCAAAGGACTGTTCCAATGTCCAGGATCCTTGGAATTCTACCGAGGCCGGCGTCCTTCGTTGCGGGAAATTTCGAGGCTGCACATGTGTATCCTCCGTGGTCTGAAAATCCCCACAATGCTTTGCGCACGGACCAATTTCCAAAATCTTTGGCGGAAAATGGCTGAATCCAGGCAGTACACATTTAAATGTAGGTATGTTCAGTGGCGTAGTAAATGTGCACATGACTTGTCTTTAAAGTGTATAGTCCGTTTGAGTTTTGTCCGTGTGAACGCAAACCAAACCTTCTGAAAAATGAAGCAATGGAACAAACTGTCGTCTGGTGCGCACCAGAGAAGCGGACTATTGGGTTTGAATGAGACCTTAGAGCGTTTTGCACCTAAATAAATAATTAAAATGAACCTTGTTTTGACTTTGCCTCTTTTGTTGATATTTGTGGTTTATGCTACAATGTGCACCAATATGTGTAAAAAAGGTTTGCAAACATCAAATATGATATATGAATGGAAAGGATGTACAGAAACGCTTTTTTGGAAAACTATGAAAATGAAGAAAGGTGATTGAAGATGAGAAATGATTGTAAATATGTATAAATGTAAATATGTAAGTAGGAATAACTTACAGAAATGATTTAAAGGATAATCATTGATCAGCAGTAAGTAAGGGGTGGGAATTACAAGCATTTGCTTCCTCCTGCCCCCTTCCGGACACATATGATTTATTATTATTATTATTATTATTATGAATATTTATTTTGAATATATAAATGTTATTATGAATATTGATAAATACTGTATTCTAACAATACGGTATTCTGTTTTTCACATTTGTAATTTTTTATTTGTTTTTTTCCTCTGTTCGAAATAAAGATGGAAATGAAAAATGAAATGAAATACACATTTTATTATTGATTGGTGATGGTTATTTTTACTATTTTCTTATGGCTGCTTATCCTCCAGGACTTTTTTAAGGCTGCAAACAGAAGGAGAACGTTTTATGTTAGTTTAGTGGTTCTGTCCTGGAGAGATGATCATTTTACCGAATACAGTTACTCAAGTACATCTTCGATCTTCGCAAATCAGTTATGAGTCTCCATTTAAGGCGGGGCCTTGCATATCACGCACACCTGCACACCTGTTAGCCTGTTCCGACCATTCTTCGTTTTCCGAGGCTAGGAAGGATTCTTGCCTCGCTTCTGAAGGACTTGACTCGGAAGACATGTCCTACCAAGGAAGCGTCCTCGACATTGAAAAACACCCAGAGGGTGAAAAGAGGTGCTGCAGCACAGGCAGTATGAGAAAAATAAAGAGCTTTTTGAACCTTAAAGCCACTAAAATAAGCTGTTAACTGACTAACCCCTCGAATAGTTTGGAGCAGGTGGCTCAAAACAACACATTGCACCATTAATAGAGGAGCAAGTGTATATATGTATGTATATATATATATATATATATATATATGTTTAATTGAACAGAAATAAAGAGTAGTGGTTTGTGTTCAACCACTATTCAACTAAAAATAATTAACCCTTAATTTCAGTTTGGACACCCTAACACTCACATTTGGTATATCAAATAGAACAAGGCGAAACATTATTACTTTACTCTGCCTTCCAAAAAATGAAAACAATTTAACATTTCCTTTTTCCATACGAGAAAGCAATATTAAAAAAAAGTGCAAACTAAATGTAATCCATGTCTAAATTGTTAACTTGACTGAAATTGCAATGACTACCCAGCAACATCACTTGCTGACATTGATGATGATGATCAGGCTAGTATTTGAGGGAATTTGATTTTCATAATTTGATATCATTGCGATGCGATCATTGCGATGTGATCTTGATTTGGCAGACATTCAGTTTGCTGGACTAAGGCCTCAACAAATATACATTCCTCTCTCCGCTTCTATCCATTGAGAATGACTAAAATTACTTTCTAGCCAATTTTCTACATCTTATCACATATACTTATGATGCCCGGCCCCCTTTTCCCCCTTTAGCTACAAACGCAAATACAGTATGTTAATAATTCGTTCGTGACAGACTGTGAACTCTCAATCATCTTTATCCGTCACCTCCAGCTTCTAACAGAGGGCAGGAATATGTTCTGCAGCACATCAGTGAACTGTTGCTTTAATGTGAGGAATGCAGCATAACCACAGGGACTGGCTCCAATAGGACACACCAGACAGCTTTCCTCACAGATTACATTTCAGTAAGAGAGACTCAAAGAACAGTGCATACTACAGCGTGTGCCAGTGGTAACTCCAGAACCAAAGAGTATTTCCTACGCTTCTGAATGAACAGAGGAACTCTGAAGTCTTCCATGCAGCCTACCTGTGGGTTGTCCTCCATGACACGGCGGATCTTCTCCACCACGTCGATGCGCCGCTGTCGGTGCAAGGCGTTGATCAGCTTGGCCAGGTTGGCGTCGCTGTCCCGGATGGTCCAGTGCTGCAGCGCTGCGTACGCCCGCTCGTGGTCTGACGAGTATCCATTGGAGAAGGCAGCTACTTCCCTCTCTGTTGCGTTCGCCAGCGACTGATAGATGTCGATCCACTGGGTGCCAACGTGGGCCGCCACCAGCTTTAGGATATCCACCCCTGAGCAGAAAAGAAGAAAGAAAAGTTTGAGAACTCAAGACAAAAATTCAATAAAGAAGACTTGTGATAAACATTTTTTAACAATTGTTCAGAGATGGCAAAAGTACACACATCCTTTACTCAAGTAGAAGTACAGATACTCGTGTTTAAAAATACTCTGGTCAAAGTAGAAGTACTGACTAAACTTCTTTATTCAAGTAAAAGTAAAGAAGTATGGGCTTCAAAATGTACGTAAGTAAAAAGTACCCATAACTACCAGCTGTTTTAAAGAGTACCTGACCTCCCTTTATATTAGTAGAACAATAATGTAATTGTTAGCTAATGAATGTTTCCATGCTGAACAACGGCAACATGACAACGTTTTCATTGGTCCCTCTTCTTTAGAGAAGACCAGGAAATGATGGATACACGGATCGTGCTAAAATCAATAGGCACGCAATGACTCTAAATAATAATGATCACGCCACCAAACACACATTCAAACTAAAGTAACAAACCTGTTCTGAAAATGTAAGAAGTAGAAAGTACAGGTATTTGTGTTAAAAATGTAAGAAGTAAAAGTAAAAAGTTGTCAGAAAAACAAGTAGTGGAGTAAAGTACTGATACCAGAAAATTGTACTTAAGTACAGTAACGAAGTATTTGTACTCCACTACTTCCCACCTCTGTAATTTTTTATTTATTTTTTTTTACAAAAAAGCAAAGAAAACAAGACATATGATGCTGGACTTCCTCTCAATTAAAGAGTGTAGACCAGAAGTTAAGCTGGTCAAGATCCAGTCGCAAACAATTCCTTTTTATCTCAATAACGGAGACCTTGTGCTTTGCCCCACACAAAAGATCATTGTTTTCTTGCTATCAATGTCAAGGTCAAGTTTCCAGGTGAAGAAGTACTTCTTAGCTTGTGAACACAGTTATATAATGTGCTTCTAAAGGAGCTTTTACAAGTTTGAGAGTACTACTAAAGAGATTCAGAGTATGTGAAATGTTTTCAAAAGTATAGGATGGATTGACCATTCAATTAAATTCAGACATTCACGATCCCCTCAGGATGAACTGAACTGTACATCGAATTTTCATCGGACTTACTGCTTATTAGAAAATCTTACTTCTAATGTTGAACTAAAAAAGATAATGGTACCACTGCATTCTGCTGGAATAGGAATGTGTGAGATGAGAAATAACTATATCCCTTAGAGGCTTTAAAACAATCCCAGGTATTCCCTCAAAAACAAAGGAATTTCAACTCCGGAACTACCGAAGCGTCCTTAAAGTAAACGTCACTTGCTGGTAAGGAAACCACTCTGAACCGAGCTGCAAGCCCTGCAAATCGATCAAACACTGTTTCACCCCCACCATGATGTCAATGCAGTGTCATTTGGCGTCACTAAAAGGATCAGGTAAGAATCCTGACTGCATTAAGGGTAACGATCTGCAGTGGAAAACAAAACCAAGACAAGTATTCGGTACCAAAAGTGTTGTGTCAAGTTGAGCCATACCATGCAGTGGAAATTCAGGAGGAACATGTCAACCGCTGGAGAAGTCCATGCAGAAGTCCATCCTTGATAGACATTACTACATATTGCTTGCCTCGTCTGTTGTTGATCTAAGGCCAGTGGAACTCAGCTCAAAGATTCTACTTAGGAAAACAGATCCCCCTCAACAACCACTTGTATACAAACACAGAAGGATGCAATAAGCAACGTCATTAGTATGTCATTAATGTTGAATCTCCCTGGATCAGTGGGGGCAATCTCCTTTTATAGTATGTATACACACAACTGTAACTGCTCTCGTTAATGTTCCAAAGAAGACAAGTAGGTGCTGAGCCGATGCTGCTTCTGTTAGAAAGGGATCAGATCTCAAAATGATTTTCTGATTCCACTAAGCACGTAAGCATGGATCAATCAAGCACGCAAGCAAGTTTTACAACATTTTATATTTGGTTATTTTATGTTCACACCACGGTCTTTAAAGGAAAACCAGGTCCTGTAAACAGAGGTGACATGGACTCAGAAGTGTTGTGTTGTGTACAGAAGGTGCAGAACATGAGCGGTTAAAATACATATTGGACCTGTCAACACTTGTTATTTATCTGGTGCTCATACTTCTGAAGTGAAGAAATACAAACACCGAGGAGAGTTCAAATTACTCTTTAATCATTTTTTCATGACGGATAGAAATCTGAGGACATTGGATATCTATCTAGTCATGCTCATACGTCTACATGGAACAATTGTTACAACTGCATACTATATGACCTTTAAAGGTCTTTCTGCTGTTATTTGCGTCCTGGCTGGGTTTATTCTCATATTTAACAAAACATAATTAAAGTGAAATCTAGGTTGTCCGAAAGACGTTCCAGCTGTTGAGTTATTTTGAGTTTTCTAATTCATTCTATTGTAGTCCTTTTCAGGTTCATATTTGTATGTTCTGCCTCTACTGTGACATGTTTCCATGCTTTAATGTTCAAAAAGCTCTTTCTGTTTCTCATACTACCTGTGCTCCAGCACCTCTTTTCACCCACTGTCTGAAACCAGAGCCCAGTCTGCTGTGATCGGTTAGCTGGCCGGCTCTGTTGTGATTGGTCAACCGCTTAGAGATGTCCCGCCCCTTAGCCTATCAAGTACAATGTGTTGGATTGCTAGCCAGTTGAAGCGCGAGTGTTACATAGTGATGTCACTATGTTACAGAAGTAAACAAAGGAGTACAATGGAGGCGTTTCAGGCAGGGGGGGGGGGAAGTGTGTGGGAGAGAAACTCCCTTTGGAGGGAACACAGGGATTTTAGCCTTTGCAGACCATTTACATGCACATAAACCTATATAACATTTTACAGTAGAATCCCTACCCTTAGTGGTACTTAGTTCATGCGTATTTTTAGGTTACTCAGAACCACATTTCTTAACTAAAAGTCTAATATATCAGAGAAAAACATGCATCCGATACTTTTGTGTTTATCCAGGAAATTGATAACAGAAACTGGTGTTATCTAAAGTTAGGAACAGCTGTGTTTTTTAGAGACGCTAGATTGGTTTTGTCAACCTAGTCACAGCTGTGCACATTGTACAGAATGGCTAGAAATTATTGTTCTATTATCCCTCCCCTCATTGTGCCCCAGTAAATGTGTGCATCTCAATTACCTTCACACTTCACATTCATAATCCCTCTCGTAACACACACACATCACCATTGGCGTTTAACATGAACAGAATGCTGATATTTGGTGAGCATCTCTCCCCTCAGACGCTGCCTGTTCAGACACTCTCTGCTCCACTTCCTCACTGACTGTTACGTGACTTGACAATAACTTGGCTGGAAATATAAATGCTGACTCATCTGTTGGTCAAGCAAAAATAAAGTACCTCAGCTGTTCTGTGAAGCAAAGGCAATGTCAATATGCATGTGTATGCATTAGCAGAGCTATTATTGAGCCCAACCCTAACCTTGCATGTAAACAGGTTTAACAGGATACACATATCTAGTATCCTGTATCAATGTGGAAATGCTGTAATGATTATAGGCTTGTTATACATTTTGGAGATAAGATTACGATCACCTTTATAAATCCCAGAGGGAAAATTCAGTTCTTCCCTTGTTGAAGGTTCGGTTCCTTGCTCAACTGCACCTCGGCAGTGAGAGCTGACACCTCTCCAGCTACCAGTCCACACTCCATATGTTTCGGTCCAAACAGGACTTAGACCGACTTAAAGCCCCCACAGGCTGAGTTACCGCCGCCCAATAAAGGACTAAACAGTATTTATTATACTTGATAAAGGATGCTTGCTCATGCACGGATATTCCATGCTATGTCACTATGAATCTGCCCCCCACCTATTTTTACAATTTGAAACTTTGAAGACTATCCGAATAAAAAGCCAGATGTAAAAAGAAAACCCAATCTAGTGGAATGCAGTTTATTGCAACAGCCTTTCTATGTGACACTACATACAATTTTTTGTATAACTTTATAAAGGGGAAAATGTGCCTTTTAATACTGTCCAATGCATTCCAACCATTAACCATTAGCATTTGTTTGTTGGCTTAATTACCTGAATCTTAATTGTTGTGATTATGTAAACTTCACAAATCCCCGGTTGAAGACCAATGCAGTAAACCATATTTTAAACATTGAAGGTTTATGTTCTACATGGTGCAAACACTTCAAAGTCATCATCACCGAATGAAGGTCATAACTTTTCAGAAGTATAGGTATATCCATTATTAATGTTGTATGTAGTAAACATACTGAATGTTTAAATCCAGGATGATTCAGATAAAATAAATGGATGAAAGCCAGTGGTAGTCATTCGACACATACATGTATATATTCACATGAACATACATACTATACATACACACAGAGAATTGCAAGCACATACAAGCCAGGAGACAAGTATAAATAGATATGTGAAGCCTACCGACATGCTTACACAGACACCCTGACATGCCACACTTCCTTTTAAATTCTCCAACCTCATTTTAACCCTCAACCCAAGCTTAACTAACCTTACCATTCACCCTAGAACTAAATAACCCAAAACAGAAGCCCAAATCCTAAACCGACCCTTTGAAAACTACCTAAAAGTGTCCTAACTTGGCTTAAAAAGTCTCTCCCCACCTCTGCTGGTCACTGCTGTAGCATGGTCAGTAGCTACGTCTACTGACCATGCTACAGATGTTAGTGCAACATCTACAGCTCCTCTACCACAACCACCAGCAACAAGTGGACATGGAGAACTACATGAACTACATGTTGCTAAATCCACCGTGGAGAATAAACAGAAGGGCAACCAGGCAGGCAACCATGGCAACCATGCTCGGGGGGGTCTTCTTCGCTGCTTTTGGTGTGTTTTGTGACGGAAGTACAGCGCCACTTACAGGCCCGGCATATGTACTACAGCATCTCCAGCGGGTCGAGCGGTCTCGTGTGGACGGACACGTTTCTTGAGCCGATACCGTGTGGACGGAATACTTTTTTGATATCGAATTCGGTTCGTTCTCCGTTTCGTCTCCGTGTAAACGGAGCCTTAAATTACATATATCAGTCCAGTGATGACTCAGTATGTCAGCCTGCAGATGTGTTTGCATGGAGTGTATTATTAGAGTGTGTGTACTGAAATGTCCAACAGCAGCTACTTGCCGCTAGTTGCTCGAATTTATCCAAACTGACATGTTTTGTCAAACTGTCTTTATAAAGCATGATACAACTGCCTGGCGGGGACAATACGAGTTATCCCAATGATGCATCACTTCACACGGGTGTCATTATTGAAGATATTACAGCACAAATGAGACACTGTTTTTGTCAACAATTTGTTGCTTTAGAAATTAAGACTAAAGTGTCATCTCCTTTTCTAGAGAGGTGGAATGACTCATCTTATTTGGCAGTGTAGGTGATAATGACTCCTGTTGTTTCACTAATTACTTTTCCTTCAGCCCAGTAAAACTCAAGAGAGCCAACAGAGGGAAGCAGTGTTTTTTGTTACTTCTGTTGCAAAGTAACTATCAAAAGTTTCTGGTCCTTTGATATAAGAGTGCTAAACGTTCACTCACCAAGTGCCTCCTAGACCAATGTACCGGACAAAAACAATTCAAAATACCATGGTAGAACTGGTGAAAAAGGTACCAAAGGTTTTGCCAATCTGTCAAATAGATATTTGAAGATATTTCAGTTTGAGAAAGAGTGGTGGACCAACCAACTTTACCAACCAACCCTAAAGCCATGCCATAAAGAAGAAGGGTTTCATGTTTAAAGAAGGGTCTGGTTTGTTGCGGATGAGGGCCGCTTATCCCGGCAACTTCCTATAATGTTGTACCATGAGCAGGGTCCCAGTTCTTAGACAGGTCCAGACATGCAGCATAGCCTGTGGTTGTTGTTTCTTCACATCTCTGTAGGAATGACCTGATCTGCCTACATCAGGTTACCTAGCCATCCTTCTTCCTAGAACCCTAACCCTAACCCTAGCCACAGCTTCCATAACTTTATGAAGAATATGTTCCCAGGACAGATTATATATGTAATCCATCCAGCATGTTGTTGTTCGGCTTTACTTGTTGGACATTCAAGAAAAATCTTCCCAAGGTGCTGCCCAGAAGGCATCCTAAAGCAGACACCACCTAAAGTGGCTCCATTTAACAGGAAGTAGCAGAAATTTGACTACTCTTTTTTTGGTTATTACCCAAACTTCGTCTCTTTCTTAACGGCTACAGCCGATCTAGGATACAATGGACGCCAACGTTACACAAGTGGAGCTTTGGTTTGTTTCCCGTACTTGACTTTTGTTGCATAGAAACACATTTGCCGCTGTGTATCCAGGTGACAGCAGATTCGAAGGAAATTCTTTATGGGAGATCGTGCATGGCATCTGATTTCACTGCTCTGGGTTGATCTTTTATGTATAGCTACAGCTGTGGATTATGGGTGATGTAGCATAACTGTCCAATACATTATATGAATAGAAATGTGAATAAATAAATGAAAATGGTGGGAACAGAGATGAAACATGAATTGCTGATGACTATATCATAATCTTAAATGTCTGACACACTGCTGATCTGAAACATATGTTTCCAACAAATGGTGCAACATCAGCACACTGTTATTATGTGCAATATGATGTCAAGCAGGGTGCTGTGTGCATCAGCGTCTTAACAAACACCATTCCGTTTATCACATCACGTAGCCCGTTCATTCCAAATTCTGAACACACAACATTAAATTGATGAAATGTGTGGGAGCACAACAAGCGCAGTATACTTCCAGCCAGGCAACAGCCCCCCCAAACTCTGCTCTTCACAATCAAACCCAGGCAGAAGTGAGAACTACCTCGGCCCACCCTGGTACTGCACAGCGCAGTCCGTTCTAACACATGGCTCCCCGCTGGGCTTGGATGTGGGACTTGGCATTATTAACAGTGTAGATGTTTAACGAGGGAGGATGGTGGGCAGGTAGAATGTTGTTTTCCTTCATGTTTTCCTCTACAATCTGCATCTGACTTTGGAAATATATGTTGTAAATAATATGCCTGGTGACCACACCAAGCAACCTGCCTCTATTTGATGTTCTCTTAAAGGACCATTACAATGTTTCTGTTCAGTACACGCTGCCTACACTATACTGATTTTTTGGGATTTATTTTCTAACTTCAAGACTGACTGACTTGGAGACATTTTAAAACTTTATAAAGGATATCATTTATTTAATTGCTGTTTGTTAACCTTGTTTCATTAAGACCGAATTCAAAGGTGATCTGATATTCTGATATCTATTATTTAATTGAGCTGCCAACAAGCTGCTTTTTGAAAATTGGAAAAATTCTAACCATGTCTACCTTTACTTATGGCGCGTTTCCACTACAGCGCGGAGCCCGGTTTAAGAGGGCTGTGACGTCAGCGGCCCGACTTTGGTTGCGTTTCCACTTGGCCTAGTACCGGCCGGCGGGTCCTAATTCACAGTTTTTCTGGCCTCATAAAATCGTGGTTCTAGGGCCAGGAACAACCAGGCTGAGTTGTGACGTCAACACTCTCGACTGCTGATTGGTCAGAGAGAATCGTCACAATCGGCGCGCGAGATAATCCCTAGCGTCGCATATATATATAGCGAAGCTTGCAGCATTTTTATAAACAGCATTTTTGTCAACAGAGGAGCTAAAATGGCAAAGAAAAGCACGCCGTGGTTGGTCGAGGAAGTGACGACCTTCCTACATTACATTGCAGATGATAAGATCCAGCGGGAGCTCGACGGGACAACTCGCAATATTAAAGTATTTCAGGAGGTCTCTACACAGATGTCCACAAGCGGCTACTCGAGGACTGTCGTGCAGTGTAGGGAAAAACTCAAAAAGATGAAGAGTGAATATCGCTTGGTCAAATATAATAACAACACGAGTGGTGCCAGTAGGAAAAACTGGAAGTGGTTTGAGCTAATGGACACCATTTACGGCCATAGACCGGCTAGCGTTGGGAGGGATGGAGGCCTGGACTCTGCAACGGCGTTACTGGAGTCTCTGCATGGTACGTTTTTTCTAACGCTCTGTTATTTGCTTGAAAGCGTTGTGTCCCTATCTGTTCTAAAGCTCACTTATAACAAATAAGTCGTCACGGCAGTTTTAAGCAGCGTGACTCCGCCCACCAAGTAGTGGAAACGCGCCATTAGTGGCCTTTACTTAGTAGATACAATACCTATTGGCAGTTAATTTTAAAATATCACATTTCCAATTGCTCCTGAACACACCATTACGGGTCAGTTCCTGCTTGCTATGGTATTGCCAACCAACAAAAGTATATTTGACAGAAAATGTTTGGCAATTTACAGTTCACTGATGGGTTTTGACCTGAGACTGAAACATGTAAAACCACCAGCATGGCCCTCAAAGAGTTCAATACAGGTGAGCAAATCTGTTCTGAGTAGCCACTTCAGAGGAAGTGGGAAAACCTTGTGGTGGTAACCTCCAATCGGTGCATCTTAAAGAGTGGAGTAGCAATGAGTGAGTAAAACCCAGAAATTAGTTAGCATTTTACTACTTCCGGTTTCCTCGTCATGAAGTGAATGGTTTTTGAACTCGTTTATAGTTGGAGGCCTGATATAAGATCTGTGTTCAACACAAAGGTAAGAAAGAGATTTTCACATTTTGTTCTACAACATAAAATATGTCAGTAGCTTGCGATTGCATTAAAGCTTAAAAAATGACAAACATGTTAAAACAAAGCTTATTTTCTGCAAATTACCAAAATCCAATGGGAAAATCCCAACTCTCTTTGTCCTGGGAGCCCTTGCGATGAAAAATTCCGGGTCAGCCTACAAATTACGTCATCATCGCACAACTCTGTTGCCTCCTCAATCTCTCCAACAATGATGTGTTTTTGTGTGTTTTTGTAGTCCAGACACAATGAATAAATGGGGATTAGAAAACACAATTTTGGGCAGTGTCTCCGAGAAGGTTTTTGTAGTATCATACTTGGGTTGTGGAAAAATAAATTGTTAAAAAAAGAGCTTGACACAGGTCATATCATGCCTACCTTTTCACCTTTGCACACCTGGCAATGCAACTAGGCACAATTGCAGGGTTGTCTATTGTATCAAGAAACAGCCACATGATATACACTGAAGAGAAAAAAAGCATTTGTTTGTATAGAGGGCAAACATTCAGGGCAATATGGTATAACAGCAAGCTCAGTTTACTGTAGCCTTAAGCTAACCCTATACAAAATGTTTGTGATTCCCTTTTACTTAATTTGACTGCTGCACCCATGTTTCAGATAAACAAATAGGTTATTCAGATCCTGTGCAATAAAAACCTGGCCCGTGGCCCTGGAAAGCTCCACGCAGGCCTGCTGTGGAGGAGTAGCAGTTTTCACTACTTCCTGACCGGCTTTGAGCAAATGCCAAGTACTGTATGTGTGTGATCTGTGCTTTGACGTTTCCCTTATTTTTTTCGTTTATTGCCTGAATGTTTTAACTGCTCTAGTAAAGGGGCATTACAACGTTCAAGGGGAGCCAGCCACGCACCTTGGAAGGATTAAGAAGCTGTTTTGTTTTATGTTGTAGAGAGTAAACAGCGGTGTAAAGGACTATTTGGGTTTGATGTGCATACATACATCTCCATGTAAATACATTCATATGTGCACATAATTGCTCATCCAATCTGGAGAAAACACATGCACACAAAACACACACATACACTTTTTTCAATCTGTCTTTGAATGCATTAAAGGCTTCACCACAGATAGTCACAGAGATAGGTCACCAATAGTGACCATAAGGACCAAATATCTTGAATTATTTTCCAGGAAATATCTTTTGTGAAAGTCATTTCTAGCTATGGCAGTAGTACTATGGCCAATACGTAATAAGCCCAAGCATCATTAGGACAACAAATTGCTTAAATTGTAAGAGAAATATGTACCGTCTGCACAAAACTGCTATTTGTGTTCTATCTCCGACCAGCAGGCAATGTTGGATTTGTTTTAATCATGACCAAAATATGTTTTATTCCATTTCAGTAGCCAAAGCTTAACCAAACCATAGCTGTAAAGTTAGCCAATCAGAAATGCTCTATGAATTAACCTGCACTTTGCGTTACATTCACCATCCTCTAGCTTTCAATTTTAATTTCTCTGACTGTTTATTCTTTCATTATTAACCAAAGTAAAATCATTGTATGTGTAAACTTACCAAGCAACAAACCAGTTCTGATTCTGATTTATCTTTTATGATGTCAAATAAGTTCCTTTTAAGTTACTTGTCTATTTTTAAATCCATGCCTTTCTCTGTCAGGCTACTAAAGCAGTGGTCTCCAACATTTTCAGGCTGAGGACCCCTTGCTAAAGAAGGGAACGTGGACCCCCAAATAAATAAACTTGATACTGGGTCGACAACTTTGTGGGGGGGGGGCAAGTTCCATTTATTAATACCTTATTATTGCGTACAATAATAAGCTATTTAAATAATAAAACTATGTCATAGCTAATTAGTTAGCCGTTATGGCGATTTAGCATAGGTTAGCTAGCTCACTTGGTTGTACGGGGATTCATGGGTAACATAAGACTGTCATCACTGTGGAAAATAAATGGGTTGGTTTTACGAAAAGTTGATTTATCGTTGCTAATATGTTGGATTGATTGTATTTTAAAACATATTTAACAAAAACAAGCAATACTTTGCTGGCCCCTCTGCAGTAACTCTGAAGACCCCCAAAAGGCAAGGACCTTATGTTAAAGACCCATGATCTACATTATCTGTTCTAACAAGGGCTGCTAGGTAACGGCAGCCCCAGGGTGGTTAGCCAACAACGGTCAGATATAACATTTACACACACACACACACACACACACACACACACACACACACCACTGCTGCACCATCACTCTCCCCATTTCCTTCTGCCTATATAACTCTTTGTCGCCCTGTAAGAGACCAGATTGACCCACTAATGTTCCTTGCCAACCAAACAACAACGCTGATGCAGCTGAAACCAGATTACTCCAGTTCTCTGTGGTAAGGCACTGAGGGAGCAGAGAGAGGGTGGCGGGTGGCTCAGCTTTATCACAGCACACACACACACACACACACACACACACACACACACACACACACACACACACACACACACACACACACACACACACACACACACACACACACACACACACACACACACACACACACACACACACACACACACACACACACACACACACACACACACACACACACACACACACACACACACACACACACACACACACAGTGAAATCTCACATTTAAACAAGAATAAGGAAATTAAATGAGGAGAGCACTAGAAACAAGGTGCCCCCACCTTTTCAAAAGTCAAATTCAAATACTTTCCAAGCATTTCAAGGAGGATTTTCAAGCTTTTCCAGCAAATTACATATTTGTATATAGTATATACAAGTACTCAATATAGAACTTGTAATATTATATATGAATGGGCAATAAAGGACCCAAATTATGGTTTCTGACAACATTCTATATCTATATACTGTATGGGTGGGAAATTAAAGAAACACAAAAAAATGTATCATGTTTCTAAATATATCCCCAGTTTTTAAGCACACTTTATTCAAAATCCAAGCACATTTCAAAAACACTTGAATTTTAATGTGGTGTTTTAAAGGATTTCATGCAAGCATGGGAACCATGTGGGAAAGGGGGAAGAGGAAACTGGAGATCCTATAAAGCCAAATAAAGGCAAATAAAGGATGATGTATTCACAGGAGATAGGAAAGCTAGAGAAAGAATGAAAAACGGACAGAAAGTCAGCCAAAGAAAGATGGAAAGAAGTGACGAAATACAAAGCTATGCACCTGAAAACAAAAAGGAAAAACAAGACAGATGAGACGGGATGGAGACACCAATAGTACCTCATTCACACCAACGCAACTCCGGTTCAAGCGCCGTGCTAGAGCTTTTCAGGTTCAGAACCGGTTCTTCGGTTTAGCTCCGGCTCTTTTCACACCGCTCAGAGCCCGACTGGTGCTGCGTCATTGCGTCATCGTTTGCGTCATGACGTAACCGTTTGCGTGCCTGCTTCATAAAGCCAAACCGCGCGGAAACCCCTCACAGCTCACACCGACAACAACAACAATGGCCGATTGTGTTGAAGCGCTACTCGTTTTGGTTTTGGTAAAATCCAGCTGTTGCCATCTCTTTCTGCAATTGTTGGTGAATTGCTTTGGACCGCGTGCTCCCCTCAAGCTTCCTCTGTACCTCTTCGGAAGACCAGATTCCCAGTAGGTAGCTGGTCTCTTCAGTGGACCACTGCTGCTTGTTAAGTTTCTCCATCGTTGTGTACAAACTGGATAAAACGCGGGCTTTTTGTTGTTCTTCAGGAGTTGATCCCGCCCCTGCCCCTGCCCCCGCCCCCGCCTCAACGTAAGCGTGACGTATGCGGTGCTTTTGCTCTAGCCGGAGAATTTTTTGGTGCTTGAAACGAACCGGATTCCGGAGCTAAGAGGCTGCTCCGCTGCGGTGTGAACAGGAAAACCTGGTGCTTTTCAAGCTCCAGCTCCGAACCGGCCCTGAAACACCGTTGGTGTGAATGAGGTATCGGAGAATGCAACCTGAGTGTGTGTTGGGGGTGGACAGTGACAGCAGGAGGGTACAACAGGGTCAGGGTCTTGCTTGTATAACCACTGCACACCATGTGCTGCAGGGCAGAATTGATTAGATCACATCATCACATGGTTCTACACAGTTCAGGAGCTGACTTTATGCCATCACACCAGACTGGGACATCCAGTACACAAGTTCATGACCCCCAATGCTGGCTGCATATCATGTAGAAACACATGTCGTTAGATTACAAAAACACCATGGCAGAACTTTGATAAGACATTTTCTCTGAGGGCGTATTGCAGTATAGGACGTCACACACAAATTGCCGTTGTCACAAACTTGGAATCTTTACTGGAGTTTTGAAGTCATATAGAAAATAATGTAAGAAACTAAAATGTATATCGAAGGCATGGCCATGTCATTTTATTTTGCTTCTTCTTTTCATTTGTTAGTTTACATATTTTATTTTTGGTCTTTCACCACACTGTCCCTTTGCTGTTAGATTTCCTCCCCATGAGACGGAAAAATGATTTCTGATTCTGATTGTCAAGATGTTTCTAGAGGTGTGATAACGATGGTTGTCATTCAGACATGTAAAATGTAGCTTTTATCACTACAAATTTAAGAAACTATCATATCAAAAAAGTTGTTAAAGCATCTATAAAATAAAGTTTTTGATTATCTTTATCTTACCCACTGTCTCCTAAGAATACTTATACTGTATGTGTGAATGGGAAAGCGTAGAATCATCTACAGTGGATGAGCATGGTTTAACACGTCACTCTATTAGGAAATAAAACGTTCTCATGGGTGAATCTGAAGGAACAGACAGAAGTATAAAGACTTCGAGAATCTTTGTAAAGAAGCACTGAAGCTGTTCTGGATGCTAGTGGAGGTCCAAGACACTTCATTTTGTATTTTTCTTTAACTTGTCTCCTATTTATATTCCAAAGTAGCCTCCAACAATCTTCCATCAGAACCACTCTTGTTGGAATCAAAGACTTACCCTGTCCGTTGGAGTAGTAGATCCACTTCTCTTTGACCTGCGATTGAGGCGCCGATGGTTTCTTCTGGATTGCCTTCTCGATGATGCTGCTGGGGTCCTGCACCGGCCCCTTCTTCAGCACACGCGAGCTCCGCTTCACACTGCAGATCACGATCACCACCAGCACCAGCAGGAGCAGCAGCACTATCATCCAGGGGAGGTGCTCGTTGATGTCAAAGTGATCGTGGGTGCTCGGTCTTGGGGAACCCCTTCGAGTTGGCCTGTAGTAGCTTTGGACCCCACTCCCACCGCCCTGTCCTGCTACCTTGCTGATACCCGGCCAAACCCTGATTACATCAGCACCCTCCGGACCCTCAACCCCTTTCTTGTTTGGGTTCGTCACAGGGTCAGAATTGGGTTGCCCTCGTTGGTGCTCCAGTTCCATGAGTTGCCCGTGAGTCCGTGAGCGATTTGTTGGGGTGGAAGCGCTAAGCTGGTTGAGGAGTGGCCCCTCTGCATGGTGGTCTTCCCCACTCGGGACTCCCTTTAGTTGAATGGCTGCTGATTGGCTGTAGGTGCCTGGGAAAAGAGACAGAGGGATTGATGTATGGAGATAGAACAAGTAAGAAGTAGAAAGATGAGGGACAACAAAGAGAGCAACGAGACAAGGTAGTACAGAAGTAAGAGATGGGAGACAACACACGGAAAGAAAGAGGATATTAAATTCACTAACTTGCTTAACCCAGACAATGAAAACACTTTAATCCATGCAAGCAATCTAGCAAACACACAGAAGGAGGAATAACCTCCCCCTCTGCTCCCAGTCATCTGCTTCCTGGATTGATTACTTTATCCATCCTTGGGTACCCACCCACTGCGCGCACTACTGTATATTACAACTGATATTTGAGTTTTGAGGTCTTAATAAATATTTCCCAGGAATGTTTTTAATCAGCCTTTTTTGGATCTAACATTATTACACAATTCACATTATGGTTTATTTTTGGTTTAGGACATTTGACTTTCATGTTTAAAATGAATACTAGGGTTAGGGTTAGTGGCAAGTCCCAAATAGCTACATTTTGGAATTACACCTGAATCAATTATTACAAATGGATGGGGAACAAGAATGTGTGCTTTCTGAGATAAAGTCAAAGAGGATATAAGGGAATCTTACATTTAAAAGAAGTAGGGCTTCAAGCTGTTTTAAAGACAGAATGAATACATTGCTTGATCGTGGCTAAGGAAAACATGAATACAACTGAAGGTGGTATCATTATTTATACAAGCAGTATATACAAAAAGTATATCCTAAATATTTTGAACCACATGCAGAGGTTTGCACTACCTTGCATGCTGGCAGCACTGCCATACTCATTCAAGTAAGACTTGATATTTCTAATTTCAGAACAGATGCCT
The DNA here is from genome assembly GCA_031216635.1 of Dissostichus eleginoides. Classification (NCBI taxonomy): domain Eukaryota; kingdom Metazoa; phylum Chordata; class Actinopteri; order Perciformes; family Nototheniidae; genus Dissostichus; species Dissostichus eleginoides. The sequence goes on from CM062281.1 coordinate 6,173,599, forward strand.
GATGCCACATGCTCAATGAAAAGTTACTTGTCCATGATGGATAACCCCACCCATCCTCTCCACCTGCAGCTGGACAGACAGCGGAGCTCCTTCTCCAACAGACTGCTCCAGCTCCGCTGTCACAGGGACAGATACAGGAAGTAATTCCTTCCAACAGCCATAACTCTGTATTCCTCTGGCTGGCAGAGAACTCACTGCTACATAGTTTGGTTCCTCCCCTCCATCACAACTGTAATTGATATACTACAGTACCATATGTATTTATGTGTTCTGCTATACTGTAATATATTGTGGAGCAGTCTAAATTATCTAGAAAATTTGATATTGAGCATTCTAGTGGTTTATGCCCTTTATACTTTAGATATGTACATACTGTAGACTGCTGCTGCATAAAAATAATTTCCCAATTTGGGATAAATAAAGTACTATCCATCCATCTTACTTTGTCATCAATAGGTTTCCATCCAAATATAATAACATCATTTCCCAAATCTGGCTAAATTAATTAATTACAGTTTCTATCAACACCTGTTATGTGAATATTATGAGTCAGTTATTTGGCATAAACAACTAGTGGTGCTTATTGGGTCTAACTGGATGCAATTGGGTGAATTGCAAAAAAAATGGCACAAAGAGATATGTTTTGTTTGTTTCATCTATTTGTTTGTCAGAGTTATGAGGGAAAATCTTGTTGAATACTGCACAATCCTGTATTCCTTCCACCACGCAGAGGCCCAGCTGTGCTCCACCTCCTAATCTCTCAGCAGACGAGCTGTAAATTGCTCACCCCACAGGCTGTCCCTTGAAAGCTTAACTGTTGGCAAATCTTCTGAGATTTAGCATTCCATTGCTGGAAATATTGAAAAATAACAAAAAAAAGAGAGAGGATTGGGGATGGGCTTACAATTGACACCAGAGCAAACCTCTGTAATCTGTTGAAATGTAAAAGTAACAACTGTTCTGTTTGACAAACACAACACAGGGACAGTGTTTGGAACATATTAACAAACTGTAATGGTCAGTCTTTCTAAGTGCGTCATTAACCTTTATTGATTATTAATGTGGCCGCCATCACTGCTGCTGCTCTGTGCCTGTGTGCTGCTGCCAGTGGGATGGGTGTTACATGACATTATATCATAGATAGGCTGCTGAATGTTTTTAGGATTGTCCCTCTAAAACAGGTACACAGGTGCAGGTCTAATCCAAAAGTTAGGCTGATTCTTCAACATGTCAACCTTTTTTATTTCTATTTTTTTAATACAGAATACTTTAGGGTAGGAGTTTTTGAACAGTATGGTGGATATGTGGAATCTTATATGCAAAATGTACTGGTCTTAAAATGACTTATGACTCAAACTAATAAAATGTTCCGTACAATTATTACTTATTGTCTTAAGGCCGGGTGCATCATCTGGTATATACTCCAACATCTTTATCTTATATGTTGACTATTCGCTCATATTTAATTTTTCAACTGTGTAGAAACTTTTAAATGTGCATTTTTATAATTTAGGCTGCTTTCCAGTGGCGGCGCCAGAGTATTTTTGTTGGGTAATCTATGGTAGGGCTAACCCATACAGTGGTGGGGCTCAAGTCAGTATTTGCAATGTAATTACATACACGCTATATCGCCCCCCTTGACAGTGAAACGCCACGCGTGAGGTTTAGATTATTTCCCTGTCTCAATCAAAATTGAACTGTATGAAATAAAACGGCACATTTGTCTTGTAGTAAATAAAAAGGGATCACTGTGAACGTGTCGTATGATAGTACACGTTGAAGATCCAATGGGGATACTGAATGGCGGTTCCGATTGATCTCAATCAGTAGGGCATGACGCAGACCCAAAGTTTCGTTGCTCTGATTGGCTGTAGGTCTGACTCTATTCAAATTGCATTCGAAGGCATTTTGATCTGACCGCGGTCGCGCTGATATTATAACGCCAGAGAATTTCCACACCTTTAGTGTATAAAACTCCCCCACTACTTAGACTATTCCTTGCACCCCTCTTCTAGCATAAGCCCGAATGGTCTCAACCATATTGCATCAGTAAAGTGCACTTATTGTTACAGCAGGATCCGTTTGTGTGTTGTGGACACGACCCGTATATTTTCGCAATCTGTGTTCTCAACATTTAGCATGTTGCTTATTATTTTATTTATTTGCTTACTTTAACATAATTTTTCATGGTGGGGCTAAGGTGGGGCTAAAGTGGGGTTAAGCCATTTCTTGGTATGGCTGTAGCCTACCCCAGCCATACCCTGGCGCCGCCACTGCTGCTTTCACATGTTACACTATTGCTCAGCGAGAGGTTGCGCAGAAACAAGTTGTTAAGTTTTGTTTCTATGGTCACCTCCCCTGCTAACTTGTGTCCCTACACACATCTGATATCTGATTGGTTTGCACTTCGAAAGGTTAGTGGTAAATGAGGTAAACGTTTAAATTATTTGGACTTTGAGCGCTGTGCTCAGCGACAATTTCAAACGTTCTCCAGTGAAACAGCAATGTCAGCGCAGAGCCATTTCACCACATGTCATGGGAAGGCAGCTTCAGCAGAGCCGGCCCGACCCATTAAGCGACATAAGTGGCCGCTTAGGGCCCCGCAGCCACTAAGGGCCCCGTAGCAAAAAAAAAAAAAAAAATGAAAGAAAGAAAAAAAAAATAATAATCTCAGTACACCGTCGCCGTGATAAGTATGTTTAATTAATTTTGCTAATATGCCTAGATTGCCTACTCTCAAAGTTATGTATTATATTATTGAGTCAATAATATATCAAGACCACTTTTGACCAGACAACGACACAGGTAAGCCATGTTAGCGTTTTTAGCTACCTAGCGCCACATGTTTTGATGTCTGTTCTTGTTAATATCTTCGCGAGATCTTATCATGGAGTGATAATGTATGTACCTATCGATTCTGTGTCTTCTCACAATGCTAGTCGATATGTTGGATGTGCAGTAAAGATAAATAAGGGTTTTATGAGTGAGTTTCTTTGCAGCAATGCGTTAGCAACTCCTCCAAAAATTATAGTTTATTCACTAATAAATGAATATGTGAATCATAACAGTGATTGACAGCTGATAGGAATGATATTATTGTTAATAGTATCATATTCATACAGACAAACATCGATGAGACAGTTAATTAATGTACTTATTGCAGTCTGCATAGATTTGGTACCCCTGCTGGTCTAAGAGTGAAACAAACTCATTCAGTTATTGTTCAGTTAAAATTCATTAAATTATGTCTGCCACCTTATATATTTATATTTAAGGCTTTACTGATGTGCCACAATAATGTCACCTATTTATTGAGTTAAAATATTAATATTGTGGCTTTCCAAGTTAACATTGATTGATATGACTGCGATTAAATCAGCATATACTTCTGCCAGGGGATGCCACCCCTCAAAATCTCCTGCCACCCCATGAATATTTGTCTAGATCCGCCCCTGGTTGTGGGTGTCTTTCCTTTGGTGCTCCCGGTGTGTTGAGCTGTTGCATGCGCGTGACGTCATCGGAGCTGCCGTGCCTGTGTGCCGGTGATGTTTACTTTCAGTTTCGTTTATGAGACGACAGTGCCTTTTCCTCCCGTTTTTCCTCAACGTTGTCTTTGCCTTTATGCTGTTAAGTGTTGTTCGTAAATGTATAAAGGTGAGTGTCTATTTGTGCCATGTAAACTTGTCAGTGTTTATATGTAGTAAATAGTCATATTAGTATTATATTTTAGGAGGCAGTAATGTATCTAGTTTGTTAGCGTTGCTGGATGCTAGTGGTAGCTTAGTTGCTAACTTCTTTGTATTTCACTCAATTGTTTAATTCATTTGTATTGATTATATAATTGTTTATTATAGATATATTGTGATTATTATTAATGCCATTCCTTGTTTGTACTATTGTTACAGACCACACACACATGGCTAACAGCAAGAACAAGTATCATTAAAGACCACTAAACTGGGAAAGTCTGTTATCCGTGTTCTTTTACTGGGACACACTCATCCACACCGTGCCATCTCTAATGAGGTATTAAGCCAATTTCCTGGAGACCCCGTCTCCTTTACAGCTTCAATACGACTAACTTCTTCCCTCACCTTCTGTTATGAAGCACATTTACTGACATGGGGCTGTTTTTTCATGTAAAAGCATCTCTTTTCTTGGACCCCCGTTCATATATATTGACAGAACATGTTCTGCTGGACATCTGCGGTTGCTAGTGTTGAACTTTCCTGTCGGCTCCCAGACCGTAGTCGAGGAAACGGGGGATGACTCTCTGTCGTCTCCCAGGGCAGAAGCAACAAGCTTCAGGTTCAATAACCCACTTTAGCTTAAATGACTGGAGAGAGGCGAGCTCTTCTTGGGAGGCCGTTGCATTTATTTAGTTGTTCTTCTGTTTCACAAAATACATCACAGCCCTCTGTTTTTCTGCTGCCTCGTTTCACTTCCAGAAACATACACACGCTCGCTCACTCTCGCTCTACCATACACACACACATGCACGCGCCACACCCCTCTCTCTCTCTCTCTCTTAAAAGGGACAATCTCATCTCACTCTGCATGACCCTAATATCATAACACTAGGATATTTGTGATGTAACTTCAACCCCTATTTACATTGAGTGAATAATACAAAGTGAAATATGTATCACTACTGTTATTGCTACGTAAAAGAGTTAAAGACATTATTGCTCTGCTTCTTTTCCACCCTCTCCACTGATAGTAGGTGAGACTGAGAGGCCATCGATCACATTCCAACACTAAGAGAAGTGACAGTGTTAAAGGTGTGGGGGGCTTTGTGTGGGTCGGGGTATACTGGCTATGGGTGGTAAATTTTGAGTAATGACCCTCAACAAGGAATAAGAAGGGGAGAGGAGAGCAACATACAAAGAGAAGGATGTTTCACATTCTCCCCTCTAATAGCAGGAAAGGAGCAGGAAGAAAGGATGGCAGTTGAGGAAGACTGAAATACCAATAACTCCTGACAACTCTAACATTCCTGAGATGCCACCTATTTGTTTCCATGCCTACGAATGTCCTCTTTAGGAATTCCAACAGAATTATTGATGAAATGATGCTGCAACAGGCAACTTGAGCAATAGTGTGTGATAATACTCTCTACACAAACATCAGAACATGATATAAAACATATTTAGATCCTAATTACTGTGTCTAAATGTGTGTACTTCTGTACTTACATGTGCTATTTGTTAGGGTTGGGAAAAGGTAGGACCCAAATGCAGACTACAAAAAGATAAGAGGTCTATAAACAAAAGGCGAGCTTTATTCTCCAAGCTGAAGATCAAAAACATGGCATGGATAACATAGGTAACAAGGAAAATACTTCACCAAAAGCTGACCGTGACTGACATGGAGGGAGACAGGAAAAACAAACAATGAACCGACAGGGGAACACAGGGAAAGACAAGACTAAATACAGAGAGGGGTAATCACGAGACGAGAAACACAAGGGCAGGGGAGGAGAAACACAAGGGCAACAGGTGAACACAATCAGACACACCAGGGAAACTAACGACAGGGATGAAAACACAGGGAGAAGGACCAGACAAGAGACAGGGAGGAAAACACAGGGAGAAGGACCAGACAAGAGACAGGGAGAACAGAACAGCAAAATAACCCCAAAACTTAACACACAAAACCCAAATCATGACACTATTTTGAGTGCATATGTGTGTCCCAATACCAAAATATGGTAGTATGCAGTGTATTTATTTTACTCTTTAATAAATGTACCAGCCACTGGTGTTGAAAATAAGCTAATGTTAAATTAATTGGGTTGATTGAGCAATCTGTAATGATTTGCGACAGTGAATGATTAGCTAGCTAATTAGATAACAGCAGTAATGGTCACTTCAGTCGAGGGCAAGGCAAAAGTTTGCAATTTAAGACAACAACACATGGTTGATTTTTACACAGTGCTTAAGTGCTCACAGTGTAAGATATGCAGTGAACTAAGGGAAGTGTCCACATTGAGACACAGAATATGAGTCCAATGGAGTCTCATTACAAAGTAACAGTTTACTCTAGTTAATGTAAAGACATTTTCATTAACTCTATACATTCAATCTATTTTAGTTTAAGGCACCATTTTGCAGGATAGGAGGTGAGCATTTTTTTTATCAAACTGTTTTTAAAGGGAAGAAAGTATAAATCTATGTCATATAGAGTGGAGCAGAAAGGCAATTAGCCTAGCTTAATTGACGACTAAACGCAGAGGTAATAACCGTAAAAAGATAAGACTTCTTAATATCCCTAAATGTTAAAGTCTTCATTCAATCCTTATATCCAAACAGTAATTAAAAAAATGATAGTTTGTGGTTTTAGGGAGAGTAATGTGTTGCAACTATTTTTCCAAACCTTGGGCTAGCAACCTAGATATGATGCACAGAAGAACCCGCTAAATGGATTTGCTGTTCTTCTTCAAGAAGTAGTTTGAGCTTAAACTGTTAATACGTTTATTTCTTCAGCCAAGATCCAGGCTATGGTGAAGGTGAAAGTGTATACATTAGTAAGCTTCTATTAGCCAACATTGAATTTCGGGGGCTAGCCTATCTAAAGAAGGCATATTTATCATAAGGCCACTATTTGATGCTGCTTACTGTAATTCTACTAATTGAGTTGAGTAAAAGGACTTATATTCACAGTCACTCGGATACAGGAATTGTAAATGCTTATGAGGAGGATCTCTGACCTTCATGTACAGGTCCACTCAGTGCTGATGGAGGCGTTGATGAAGGTTCCTGTAGAAGCACAGCTTTTGCAGGCCCCGGTAAGGGGGTTGTGGTGAAAGGCTTGGCTGAAGAGGTAGAAAGGGGTCGACATACATTATCTGTCTCTCTAGTCCCCGGTGTGAGCAGCCCCTGAGCATGGCAGATCGTGTGGGCTCGGCACTTCAGCGAACTGGAGTCTGAGAAAGTTCCCTTGGTGCACGGCCTACACACCACATCGTCTGTTTCACTGCCCCGCCTCTTAACCCTGGTCCCTGGTGGGCACAGCGAGTGGGGCTTACACTCTGTGCCCCCAGCCCCAGACAGGAAGCTGTTGGTGGGACATGTGCAGACTTGGTCCTGGGTGGGCTTGCAGGTTGCTTTCTCAACGAAACCCCCCGGACACGGACCCCGGCAGGGATGGCATTTCTGCAGCCCGTTCTCCCCCCGTGTGAAGGTGCCTTTAGGGCAGCGGCTGCACTCCCTCACGGCTGTGAGGGAGCAGTGGAGCGACACATGGGTTCCTGCCGGGCACTTGTCACAGTCCAGCTGGGTGCCCGAGTCGGGGTCCGTGTGCTGATACTGTCGGGGGGAGAGGAGGGCTGGGTCGGCAGGGCTGGTAGTGTTTAAAACCCGGGCCGAGATACCAACCACCACGGAACAAAAGAGCTAAGGAGAAGGAAGAGAAGAAAGAGGGGAAGATTAGGAGAAATCAATACAATTGTATTTTATGCAACAAGATTAAAGCCACATGTTTATTACATCCCACACTACTTAGAGTAACATTTCTGAAATAACTTATTAATTTGGCCAGCTGGCGACAGCAAAAACAAGTTCTGAAGACAACATTGACATATCATCACCTTTAAATTTGACATGTTGCCTATTTACAGATACAGCAGTCATATAGAACGATGAACAAGTACAAGTCACAAGATATGAGTGCTTTTAGCTGTGATAATATGCCAAAAGGCTAAAATACAACCATACTCACAAAGGTTTATACCTAATGGGAACATTATAAAATGGTTGTCAGTTTTCCTTTGTAAATGTTAAGATTTTGAAAAAAAGCTGGCAAAGCTTGTGGCACTAAACAGGGTTCTTACAATAAACCGACATAGGCAATAAACGTGATATTTCTAAAATGAAATACTGATGCTAATAATACATTTATAATAATTCAGTGCTTCTTAATTAATTTCTGTTTTTTTCCGTTCTTTCTTTGTCTCCTTCTTCAAACCACCCACACACAAATTAGTGTTATTCATTTGCCAAAAAATACATTAAAGTTGGGTTTAAATGATAGCATAATTTATTAAATGTGTTCAAGTTTTCTTTAGATCTTACGATCATTTCAATTCTTATCAAAAATCATGTCAATCTGATGTTATGACAGGCCTAGCGCTAAAGCATTATTTATGCAGTTGCCAGTGTTATATTAGTCTCTTATTATTAGTAAGAGATCATCACCATTTAGGATTGTCATCCACAGACCATGAATACCCACATATTTATTAGTGATCAGAGGTTTATCTATCTTGTTCCGGATTAAAGGGATTTAACAGATAAATGGACCGACAGATGGACAGCTCACTGACTCAGAAAAAGGACAAAAGAACCCAAAGCGCTCATTCCAACATAATTGAGACTCCTTTTCCATTAAGATGCATTTTTTATATTGGTTTGAACACATTGAATAAGACCCACACAACTAAAGCAAAGTTGCAATGCAAAGATTTATCATTACAATATTTGGTTGGAAACATCACAGGCAGCAGACATGAATGTGTTTAGGGTTACATGGACTCAGGAAAGTCCAATTTCCGGAGCTACCATTTAGCTTGCCAATGGATGGTGTTTCTTTGATGAGGGGGGGGGGGGGGGTTTGAAGACATGCAACATGACTCTGGCTTTACTTGTTTTGCTTTTGTTCAGTTGCCATGCACTCTCACCACTGCTGGGAAGCTGACAGCTCACTGGGTTTAGGGGAATAACCCACACATGTCTAAAGGACTGAGTCATGTTGGAGGAATACCATCAGGCAGCCTCCTATTACATAATGCTTGAGGGCTGACAGTGTTGTACTGTCTCTTGTTTCCTTTGTGGAAAAATTAAACAGTCTTACTGAAAGTTATTTAGAAATGTATTGTAATTGTAGTTCAACTCATGTTGGATTTAACTTGTGCTTGTATTGTATTTTTCAATCATCGTATTTTAACCCTCTTTCTACTCAATTGAGAGACAAAATGTCTTGACCTTGGCACCATTCTCTCAATCACCAATGCACTTCTAAGTCTCCCACGTTCTGCGCCCTGTCTGGCAGCCCAGTCCCGGCAAGAATTATGACTCTGATCTGACACAGAAGCCAAACAGGAGGATACACAGTGACAGTGTGTGTGTCAGTGTGTTCTTCCCTGCTGAGAGTGTGTTTTCAGACAACGATTAGCAACCCTTGTGTGTGCATGCAGAACAAACAGTTCTGGTGGGATAGAAGTGATGCAGTGAGGGGAGAATTCTGCTGATGACGCACATTACCGTGTGTGAATCTGAACTGTCCTGTTCTTCACTCTCACTCTGTTGCTGCTTTAACTCCTGAATTTCCCCACAGGGATAAACAAAGGTCAATTTATCTTACATTACTGTTGGTCATCTGTTAGGACTGAACAAACACTTTGTTTAGGGTCATACCCAAAGGCGTCACTTTGGGTTGAAAAGTGGTGGGGTCATAGGGGGTCAGAAGATTTATAATGTTGCACTATGCATTTGGGGGAGGGGGCAGATTGAGGTTAGATTGGATTATTTCCAAGATTGGGAAAAAACAAGAATCAATGTCAATAATGTTTTATTAGGTCTATTTTTCATTATGTAAGATATTGGATTTCTTTAAACTAATGCTCATTTAAATCTATTTTATTCAACTTGCATTTTATGTGTTCTTATTGTGATATTACTGTGTCTCATTTGTTGGTAATCTTGTGCAAGATATTTTTCAAAGGTTTTTTTTTTTTTTAAATTATATTAGATTTCACATAACTGCATTTGGTTAGTTAAAAGCAATAATATTAAGTTCAACGTAATATTTTTTATTTAAAATTAATATTATTGCTTTCAACTAACCTAATATAGTTATGTGAAATATGTTGACCAAATTAATTTAATTAAGGTCAATGTTTCAGTTTCTTCAGTGTAGTATCATTGCCTTAAGGTTCCTTTAAAAGTGAAGAGGTTAGAGGCCAATGAACCTAATCCATACAATTCATAAATGTTGTTTAAAGTATTTGGACATCTTTAATTGAATCTATATTGAGAAAATTGGAAAAAATCAATAAGGTTTATTCTAAGACATCAAGAAGGAATGAGGGCTACAAAAAGTAATTTCCCACAAACGTCTCTTAATCAAAATGTCAAGGAAGACAAACTCATTTTGTGATTAGTGCTAATAAGAATAAAGCAGTCCATTCCTTCAGCGCTCCATCGCCCTTTTAACCGCACCAGCCATTCTGCTCTTTGTGTTCATTCCCAGAACCTCATCCATAAACATCAGAGCTCATAACTCTGTTGCGTCAGTAGAACATCAATGCATTCATTCACATCAATGTGAGATGCAGGAAGAGAAAACGTTGCTTGTTACGAGACACGGCCCCCCCGTGGCTCTTTCTGCTGGTTTTTAGAGATTTATTTGAGAAGCAGCATGCCCTGAACAATACCATAACTGAGGGCATGCTCGTAAAAAACAAGAACTGTGTGTTGGCTTAGTGAAGGACGCTCATAGTTTTCATGCCGGAAACTGTGATGCAGATTTTGTTTTTGTCTGGGGAAGCAGGCTCATTAAGAAATACTAGGCAACTCCTGAGAGTCAAGAAAAGGAGCTTGATAAAAAAATGTAAGGTATCAATGATATAGATAATTGCAATATCTTTCTATTGCTTATTTTGTACTGTATTTCGGCATCATTGAAACTGCAACAGCTAGCATGAAAATAGTTTTTCATTACATATTTTTATTTGCACCTGTGCTTTTCTTGCTGTGATACGTCAAATGTCTTCTGTTAAAAATGTTGAAAAACTTTACGCTCAAAAAGTGCAAGGCCAAACATCAGGCTGACGTTAGTTAAAGTAAAAGTTTGGGAAATACAAGTGTTTGATTTTTTGCCAAGATTCTGTGTACTAAAAATGAAGCGGGAAATTAGCTTAGCATTCAGACTCACAGCAGAGCTAGCCTGGCTACGATCAAAGGTTTAAAAGTTTTGCCCATCAGCACCTCTAAAACGTACTTAGTAACAGGTTTAATTTGTTTTTCTAAGAATTTTGTTTTGTGTTTAACCACTACAGTCTGCTTCAAAGTTAAGTTGGTTTTAAGTGGGTTGTAAGTTCCCAATTTCATTTTATCCAATATGTTATCTCGTTTTATCTCTTCATAAAAACATTTACATTTATTTTGTATTGGATGGCAAAATGCCAAATTTATCGCAGATATCGACTACTTGACATGTATTTTAATATTTGCAAGTGAGCTACAGAAACCACATATGAAACACTAAACATACTGTAGATGTTCATTATTAACCATACATTTTATATAGAGTTAAGAAATATTTACAGTACCTTGTCGCACCTATTTACTTTGCAACGTGTTTATATACTCTACCATGGTGATTTATGTCACTCTGCATTAATGTAAAGTAAATATAGAGAGTTTTACATGCATATGCTCTCAACTATATCATAAAATCAAATGTATTGAAGTCAATGGAAGACTGGTCATATAATCTTGACTGACCCAGATGATGAGGTTCTGTGAGCACTTACAGTAAATCAGCCAATGAGGATAATTACTGCAATAACTGCTATTTAACATGACAGGGAAAGTGCAGTAAGCTAATGACCAATGAGCAAATTAGATGGTCAGTGTGTGTGTCTTTCTGTACTCTCTATAACTACCACTCCCTACTATCAGACACAAGCAAACACTCTTTTGTCACCCTACTTACTGGCACTAAGAAAATAAAATGCCAACAAAGACACAAAAAGCAGAAGAGGAGACAAAGTGCAGTGCTGGCACTTTGTCAGTACATCCCTGCTAACACACACTTCACACATGCACACACACGCAGATAGCAGACAGGCTCTCTACACAGCCACCTCTGCAGTTCAGCAAAGCATGAATCAATTTCAGTCTGAGTGCTGCCAGCCTTCCTCTTATTATGCCAACTTTGTCTCTACAGCTTGCCGCACTGCCTATAAACTACATCACCTGGTGCATAGGCCGGACAGCCAATCAGACGCCAGACACAGGGAGATGAGAGGAGATCTGGGCTCTTGTTATCCCTTTTTACTCCCACATAGGTTTGTCCAGCTCCTTATGCACTGCAGTCTTTAAAATATTCAAGATTCAGAGGATTTATTGTCATACGCATAACAGCTACAGAGTAAATATTGGCTATGAAAATCTTTAGTCCCAGGCCCAATTATACTTGAGACATAAAAAGGAACAAATAAAGAAAATAGTGCAAGTGATAGGACAGTTTACACCATGAACATCAACCTGGATTGGAGAAGACTTGAAACTACCAATTAAGACCAAACATTTGAACGTTCAATGTTTACTGAGGTATCAAATCAAGTGAGCAGTAGGTTCATTTCTCATAGACTTTTATGGAAATAGAACCCCTTCCTGGATGTTGGAAAGAAAACAGGTTTAAGGGACTTTTGGCTTCACCTCTTTGACCCCTGGCTTCACAACAAATGTAACCCTAATGACATCACTATGACATCACCAGTTATTTTCTCAGACTGTGCAAAGCTTCACCAGAATCACAGAAAGATTTCTACAAATTGAAGATTTCACAGATTTCCTTGTATCTGCTAACAATGCTGATGACCTTCCACCCAGTAGACACTACAATATGTTTGCGGAAGGCACGACCAAGACTTTTCTTAACATCTTCTTCCCCTGTTCTCAATGTACAGTTATTCAACTAACTTTACAAATAGTTATCAGCCTGTAAAGATGTTCTGTGATTCTGGAGAAGCTTTATAAAGTCTGAGAAAGGAACTCTGTTGATATCGTAGTCATTTCATCAGAAGTGTCCTTGGTGTGGAGCAAGGGGTCTGAACAGCAAAGCCAATGGGAACAAGCCCCATACCTTCTTTCTTTCAAAAAGCCTAAAGCAAAAAGGACGTGACTCAAATGGTTGCGAAAGAAGTGTTATTGTATAGAGGCCTTTGACAAAATGAACTTGATTCATTACAGCATGATGTTCATAGTGTATATAATGGTCCCATGTTAAGTAAAATACACAATAAAGCTGGTGTGCTTTAGGGTGTGGCTACTATTCAGCGTTTGGTACTAAACACCTGGTGTTACTTCTGATAAATAAAGCAAACCAAAATAACGATGGCTAAAAACTAAATGCCAAACTTGTGGCTTCCAAATGGTAGTCCACAAATAGATGGGTGATTTCATTGTTACTACGCTCCCTCAAACAGTATATGGTGTATGATTTTGTAACTAGCGGTAATAGTCATTTTTTCTAAATTAGTTAGGATCTATTAATGAAGAGCTGGTGCAACTCAATTTAAAGGACTTTGACTATGCTGTATGCTGAGGTTTGATCCATTAGTGGACCTCTCAGCTGATGCCTCTGTGACGCACTGACAGAGTGAAGCAGAACACAGTGGGTGGAGTCCTCAGGCAGCTCTTGTTTACATCAGAGGCAACATTGTGGCACCACTGCACTGCAGAGCAGGTTCCTGTGAAACACACAATTCCATAATACAACACACACGCACACACAAATGAAACAAACACCTCAACCAGCCAACTGTGTGACTCCCTGCCCGCTGTCTGACTGTCTGAGCAGAACACCCTGTAACTCTACCCCCAGCAGCAGCCGGCCAATCAGAGACACGCCCAGGACCCAATTGGCCCGGAGGCATTGGAGCAGAAGCAAAAGTGAGAGGGTAAATCTTTTTTTAGGTGAGAGGTAGTTAAACCTGAACCTCTTTTCACTTCCCTGTTCTTGTGTGTGAGCAGTCTGCACATGTTTGGCATGTGATTGGTCATGTCTGCACACATACTTGATCAGACACTGTTTGTTTACACTGGTATAAGAGTTAAGACGAGACACTAATAAAGCAGAGGATAAGGCTCGGTGATATAGACAAAATCATCTATCCAGATATAGGTCATTTCATATCTCAAAAACAATAAATGTCACAATAAAGTGTGTTTTTTGGTAATAAAATAAAATAAATAAACATCATTTAAAACCCATTATTGTAATCTCGTGTTTGAATTACTTGTCTTTAAGTATTTTTTGGATTGTAAGAACTTTAGTTCAAAATGAACAAAACAGTTTTGAATGAAATGATAGGGAAAATAAATGAATGTACGTCTAGCCTAAAAAGTGATAATAGAGAATTATAGAAATGTATTCTCGTTTGAATTATATATATTTGTCAAATTGCCACAGCCCTATTAGTGGATGAGGGTGTGTTAACATGGGTGATGTCTCTGTGTCACACACACAGTATCATATTCAACAACAATCTGTCCCACCTCTTTGCGCATGTGTTGCCTAGACTCATTCTGAAAAATCAATGCATTATTGATGTAATACCTCAGTAGAATTACAGTAAACACCCAATGTCTCATTACTGAGAAATTAATGTGAATTGTACAAAAAAATATGTGACGTCACTGGTAAGTTTCTGGGTTGACATTATGATTCTGGTATTTAAGTACTTTAACCACAACATTCCATTTCAGTAAGTTTAGAGTAGAGTCTGATTAAATCCACCAAAATTAAAAGTGAGAAACACCTGTCACTTAAGCTGAATTACTCAAAAGTGCCCTTCTTTAATTCCAGTATTACTTGTTAAATTAAGTACCTAAATTAAACTAAAGCTTCTCAAGGTCCCATTTTAGTGGATAAGTGTGCTGACATTGTAATACCAGAACAAAGTAGGTTTTTTTTCCATTGATTTCAGTACTGTTAGTAAAACATCTGCATCTTTGCAGGAGCTTTGTCAAGTCTAAAATAAATAGCCCTGATGGTGTCATAGTGATGTCATGAGGGTTTATCTCAGCAACACATGTGTAGTGACATTTTGAACAGAAATCGGATAATGTACTATAACCCTTACCCTATAGAAACTGTCTATTCATTCTTTCTACTATCTGCTGTTGTGAGAAATGAATACACCTGGCATGTTTGTGTGGAAAAGACAGTTAACCTACTGTTGAAATAAAAAGATTTTTAATGTATATTGATATATGCAGCATTTTTGGTGACTTGCCCCATGGCTTCAACACAAAGGGAAAATGAACCCACCCATTAAGCTTAAAATGAACATCAGATAGGAGTGTCATATTTTAACAACATCCCAATAATACAAAGTTAACTGCATGTGGAGTGACTTGTACGGTCTGTAAAGAATGAGGAAGAGCTGTCCGTCTGTCTGCAGCACATACTGAACTCAGACTGTGACGGGGATTTACGCTGAGCAGCAACAAACTAAACCACAGAGCAGGAAGTAGACCAACTCTGTGGAGTTTCAGCATGCTCAACATTGTCATCTTTAAGAAATGTGTGCACATTTTCAGGAATTACTTTATTAACTGGGTCAATGCAGAAAACAAATAAGCTACAGTGTGTTTTTGCAGAATATATTAAATGGAGGATTTTTTTATGAATTCCTCTTTGATCACAGTACATGTACACAACACCACACACAGTGAAATGTATACTCTGCATTTAACCCCTCCTAGTACTTAGAAGGGAGTGGGCAGCTATTATACAGCGACTGGCAGGCTGTCTAGTGTCTTGCTCAAGAGCGTCTCAGCAGTTCCCAGAAGGCTAGCTGGCACCTCTAAAAGTACCAGTCCACTGTCCTTACTTTGTCCATTCAGGAATTTGAAGCGGTCAAGCTAAGCCCCTACAGACTGAGCTGATGTGTGTGTGTGTGTGTGTGTGTGTGTGTGTGTGTGTGTGTGTGTGTGTGTGTGTGTGTGTGTGTGTGTGTGTGTGTGTGTGTGTGTGTGTGTGTGTGTGTGTGTGTGTGCATAGGTGTGTTGGACCACAATTGTTACATAATAATATGCGTGTGTACAAATATTTGGGTGTGGGTGGTATGTTTGTGTTTGTGTGTGGCAGAAGACATTAAGCTGTAATTACTAACCAATTTACGTAAGGCCCACCATGAACACACACAGACACACACACACGAGCTGCTGCGCTCATTCATTCACTATTACTCACTGCCCTCCCCCATCCAACAGGCACGATCACACACATGTTCCCCCCCACAGCGGCACCTGTTGCTGTGTGTCCCCGTGTCCTCCAGCTCTACAGTCACGCTCATTCCAGCCCAGAGAAAGAGGCTCTGTTTGGATTCAGTCGAGCTGAATTTATCACTGACAAAAGCCAGCGATGATTATTTTTGTGTTGATATTTCAGTTTACTGCAGATGACTGAAGCAGGGAGCACTGCAACAACTGAGCTGATCATTTGTCCAGTATTGTGATTTTTTAAGCCCAATTGCAATTAACAGAATCTAAATGTTAACGTTAGGCTATAAACAAACTACATCCCGGTCTGCGTTTTACCACCGCTAAGCTAACGCCAGCTAATGTTTGACGTGATGAGGTTTAGTAATGTTTTTTCGTCACTTGTTAGCAACCAGTGTTTTTGTGACACATATAAGCTTAGGACATTCATGTGTGGGCTGTTTAGTGACGTATTCCAGAATAAAACGTGAATATCTCTTCAGTTTGTGTTAAACACATGGCATCTAACCAAAACACGTTGCATTTCAGACTAGAGAACAAGAAGTGGTAAAATGCTAACTAATTTCCGGGTTTTAGAACTCATTCCTGCACCAATCTATAACCTGTAAACAAAAGTCACTCTGAATGACACGATAGTAGCCTGTTTGAATAGTTAGCATGATTGGAAACAATAATGCAACTAATTTAGAATCAGTGTTCAGTGGCAATACAGGTGGTTTAACTTCAATTAAAATGTATATGTGAGGTATAGAAGAACCAATTAATGCCAGTAATGTTATGAGGTTCTTCATGATGCAGTGCTTGAAGAGCACTTTTTCTATTTTAATCTAGTTCCATCCATTCCAAGTGCGTCTGATGATGCGTCTGCATCTTAATAAGGCATCACCATCTGTTTTCTTAGTCCTACCACAAATACACTAGTTAGCTTTAAAACTAATCTTCATTGGCCAGGGTTCTGTCAGTAACAAACATTGGCCTCCTGATATATAGCCCATATTAACATTCTTTATAATAACGACACATGATACATATGGAAATGTGACATTGTCAAAGAGAGAAAGTATAAAAACAAAAGAAAATCCATACATGAAGATACAAACCAGCGCCTGGCCATAGCTGATAGCTTAATGCAACAACACAGGCAACACCTGAGCGACTCTGTTTGTAGAATACCTCTAATTGTTCAAAAGTTTTTATATATTTTATCAGGAACTGGATTGTTTTTTTATGTATTTAGTTTAAACTGTAATTCATTTTGTGAAATATGCTCTGTAACCATTTCTTAAAATCCCAAAAAACAACAACAACAAAAGAAGAACTCTCCATGTTGAATAAAGTCCAAAAATCTTTTTTGTTTGTAATACAATGGATGTTGCATAAGCAGACGTGTTCACACAGTATACATTAGCTTACTCAAATTTTCTATTTTTTTAATTTTTTTAGGCTTTTTAAAACGCTTAGTCCTTAAGTTGGTAAAAGAGAACACAAGGCTCTTTACAAACTATACATTTAAGAAATTAGATTGATCAAATGTAAAACGAATTGCCAAAAAAGCTAAACCTTGGCATACGTAAGCTTTGTTGCTGCTTTAAACTGAATTCACATTTCTTCCCTTGAACATCTAGTGATAATATCAAATCTGTTCCACCATCCTAGCAACATCCTCCAAATGCACCCCTCTGAATGTAATGATCATGACGGCTCTGAGTGGAGACAAAGGCAAAGTCTTTGTGCTGGTGCTTCACCTGACTCACTGAGGATGAGGAGACCTTGCACAAACAGCAGCTGCAGATCCAACTACATTCAGCACATCACTGGCATAACCAAGGGACACCTCCACCATGTGAACAAGGGGAATCCTGTCTGCATCATAACATTTTTGTATTTATTGTTATGAAAATTAAATTTAAATTGCCCAATCATCCCATGTAATTGTAATCACTTGATTTCCTTTCTTGTTGACAAGACACATTTCCGGATTAAAGTCAATTGACTGACACTGTGTCCCAGTTGTTCGTGCGACACAGGGTGTTACAGGGTAAACAATAGACTGCTGAGTGCCTTTTCTTTCTCCATCATTCCACTGTGGGAATGAGTGACACACTGCTGGGGTATTTAATACAAATAGAAAAATATGAATTGACAGTCAAAGTTGGAAATAACTTGACTTAAAGTTCTGAGTGGGACGGAAAAAACAGGCACTGTCCCTTTAAATGGAGAACCTGCTGGAGGAGTCCTTAGAATAAAGAATAAAAACAAGCAGTGAGTGAAACGGAATGCTACTCACCACTGCGGACACACACAGGGCAGACATCGTGTGAGATACAAAATACAGATGAGCAAACTTCCTATGTCAAGTTGTCTGCTGAGAGAAACCACTGCTCATCTCTAGATGTTTGTCATCATCATGATCCCCTCCCTCAGTGGACCGGAGGAGAGACTGAGCAGGGCTCTGTGCTGCTCTCAACTGCAGTGTTTTATAGTCCGGGTCTCCAGGTGGACCGGTTTCAGGTAGTACGGGATCAGGGCTTGGTTCAGGAAGAACGCTGTGGTAATTCCCATAGCGATGATGGATGAGGGCCACAGTGTGATCGCCGCCTCGCCCCGTCCAGGCTGGTTCAGTGTGCAGTGCGGCTCTGCTTCACCGCTGCGGAGCGCCTCTCACTGCCGCACTGACGTAGGCAGGCAGGGGCGGGACTTAGAGAGGCGCTGCAGCCAATCGCAGCTCTTTAGAAAGGTTGCACGTGTGTTTGAAGCCCGTACAGGGAGGGAGCGGCGGGGGATGGGGGGTTGTTCATGCAGGTGAGCCCGGTTCGAGAGACAACTTCACTTGTTGTACCGTTAGACAGTGGTCCAAACCGAGCCGTACACCCTCCAGACCCGAACCTCTCACACTCACTGGTGGAATGTATTAAAGTACAATTACGTTACAGACTACAATTTTGAGGTAATTGTACTTTACCTGAGTATTTTTAATTGTATGCTTCTTCTTCTATATTTCTACTCCACTACATTTTGGTGAAAGTATTGTTATAAATAAACTATAATTTCAATAATTATGTAATTACAGGTTAAGATAGCAGCAAGCTAAGTAATTACCAACTGATGATCACAGTTATGCATCAAAAAGCATAATGCAGTAATTTAAGATGTGAAATATTAATTTACAGAATTTAAAATGGGCCAATATGCAAAACGAGCACTTTTAATGTTGGTACTTTTAGTATATTTCATGCCAATACTTTCATACTTTACTTAAGTAAGATTTTGAATGCAGAACATTTACTTGAAGCACATTTGTATTTACTATTGCTACTTTTAGGTATAAAATATGAGTACTTTCACCATTGGTCACACTCAGCTGATATACCTTTTGGTAGGGTAAAAGCAACGGAAAACATGTAACTGGATTACCTAATTAGATCACAATAAAGTATCTATTCCCTTACAGTTCCTTGGGCCCTACATAAGGAAAGATGTAATCAGATTACTGGTACATTTAAACAAAAAAAAGGCAGGAGGACTTTTTAAAATAAAGAATGACATATACGAAGTACATGTTAAACCAATTTAATTTCAGCTTTATGATTTTGTTTGTCAACCTTAGTCCCCAAAATTGTGATGGTCTTTAGTTAAAGGTACGTTTACAGGAAATCATTGAAAATGGAACAGAGGAACCAGAGCCTTAGAGGAAAATCAGACATGACACCATAGACCAAGCTGCTGTTTTTTGACAAGTCAGGAGTCAGAATGTGACGAGTCATCAGCCTGCTTTCTAACGAGCTGTTCCATTAGGGATCACTTTCATTCAGCTTCCCCAGAAAACAGCATTAGGCAATTCTTTGTGGACTTATGTTGTTAGAAACTGCAAAGTCATGATTAAGATAATAAGTGTGTGATCCTTTGGTGTAAAGTTCAGGTTTACAACTGGCCTGGCTCTTCAGTGTTTTTTTGTAATACTAGGCTACTATCCCTTTTCATATAAAGTATTTTAATTCGCTGGAACAGTTTTCTGACCAAAAATGTAATATTTACCGAACACTTAAATGGTCCATATTTTGCATGTAAATATTAAGACTTCGAACTAGACTTTGCTGGACTTTTCTATCAACCTGATATCAAGTATGAACTGTGTGACCTCTCCGATATGTGTCAGTGGATCAAACATGGGGTCCTGAGCCAGCTACACAGTCATCCTGTCATCCTTCCAATTCCCGCCCTGCTGTCCACATATCCAGACACAACGCGTCAGCTTGGCCGTTAGTAAACAGTCTACACACGCACAAGCTGGCGTTCTCATAGCCTGAGACGATGTTACTGCAAATAGCACAGCCGATAAAAGAGTGGAGCACCATCTGTCATTGGAGCATTGGATATATATGACCTGACCAACACTGCTGCTCACTCATGCTGCAGAGCTGACGTTCACTGGGCCAAAAAACCTGCAGGGCCGCACGTTTCCTCAGTTATTAGGGAAAGTTGCATTTTTTGGAACACATATAAAAACAGGATATTGTTGGGGAAACAGGAGAAAAAGAGAGCAAAACACTATAAGTAGGTAAAGCACAGCCAATAGAGTGGTGCAATGATGACATATAATATTCGTAGGCTGACACAAAAGTTGGCATCGCAAGGCTCCCTCAACAAAAAAACCAATAGGATTCTTCCATTGGATTTTGGATTGTTGCAGTACATAAGATTCAGGGCCGCCCCTCCTGTAAGAAATTAAAATCAATGTTTAATGACGTAATTTAGTTTAAACATACCGTAAGCTTAAAACTGTTTTATTCTGAAAACATTTCCGGTTAGCATTGGCTTGTGGTTAACGTTGTTGCTAAAGTTTATTTTTGAAAAGCTTTACTGGAAGAAGTCTCCGGATATCAACAGTGACGTCACTTCCAGTTTTGTGTTAAAACGATTACAGCCGTTAAAATGCATTAAATAAAAAGTCATGAGACAGAGGATCTAGAATGAATGCGACGAAGCAATTCATGCCGTTTTATTGTTTTTAACGTTGAAATGGCATGTGCAACAGGTGAAGATGAAGAGAGTATGAGGAGAAAAGGCGTGTGGAGTTATACAATGAAGACACTACGTCTAAATCCTCTGTTTTACGCGATATCGGACATAAGAAGAAAGCGGTGGGAGGTCCCCAGACGCCACGGGAGCCATGCGAGGAGGAGTCACGGATGAGATATATAGCTAACGGGCGTCTCTTTCCACGGTCCTACCAACTTCGAGACAACATCCGCTGCTGTTGTCTCACTACTCCTCTGTTTGTTTCATTACCACGCTACTTAATTAAAGTAACCAATTTGACCCTTTTCAGAGACTCCATTGTCTCTTATTTTTTAAACTTCTTCCTGGACGCGAGAGAACCAACACAGATCAACACTCCCTCAGTGGCGAACCGTGTCTATCACAACTGGACCTTCTGTAGACACACACACCCCAGCCGCCGCCCCCCCCCCCCTCGGCATTATAATGTCCGTCTTTTCATTGAATTGTCGTCTTGAAAAGGGTACTCACAACAATTCCGCAACAACTTCATTTTCACCTGTTGCACATGCCATTTCAACGTTAAAAACAATAAAACGGCATGAATTGCTTCGTCGCATTCATTCTAGATCCTCTGTCTCGAGCCAGTTAACTACCGGGCCTTCGAGAGTACCCTGGAACCGAGGGAAACTCTGAAAGAATACGCCCATTGGCTACAAATCAATATATGATTGGTTGATCAAACTGTCAGTCCAAACGTACGCTCTCATTCAGTGCAACGGCCAGGGCATTCTATCAAGGATATAGAATACCTTGGTTGAAGGATATTCTACCCAGAGACCCAGAACAAGATCTGATTGGTTGCTTTCTTTTCTAACACAAAACCACTGAAATGCGTAGTGCATGGTCCGAGAAGGACAAACAAATCAACATAACACTGTAATATTACAGACCAACAACACAGATACGATTCTCATTTATTCATTTTATATACATTTTATATACATTTTATTTATATAATTAAATTGATTTTTTGTTTGTTTTATCTGAGTGTTCCAGGGTATTCTCTGAATACCTTGAAGGCCCTGACGGTTCGCCACTGCACTCCCTATAGGCCGAAAACGCAGACTGCGTGGGGCCTCACCTCGCGGAGGGGGCCTCATCTTGTGGAGGGGGCCTCATCTTGCGGAGGGTTCTTCATTTTGCGGAGGGAGCCTCATCTGAAACGCAAATGCGGCGCACCTACAGTCTAAGCGCGCCACCGTTTTGCCGCTGCGAGGCTCCACTACCCCCCCCCCCCCCCCCCAACAGCAGGTGTCAAAGCAGCCTGTCCTCCTCCAAAAAACGACCAAATAGATTGATTGTTCAAGCAGCTTATTACGACCTATAATCACGTTTTAAAGTTTTCGACCTCTAGTGGGCGTGTAAGAAACAACAATTTGCGGCATATGGGCCAACCCAGTCTCACGGCATTTCGTGTTATAGTCACGAAATGTAATCTATTGATTCGTGTTCACCAACACGATGTTCCCATCTTTTTTAAAAGCAATGTATTTCTATGGGTAGTATGTTTCGTGCCTGCACCACATCTTTTTGTCCGGTCGGGTCTTGGAAGACCGGAAGCTGTGTGGTTCATAAAAAAAATGTCGTACTCAATATCAAGCCACGATTATTGTATTTATTTTAAATTGTATAATGTCTGACTTTTTTTGCCGTCCGTGAGGGAAATAAATGGGGCTCAGAATACTGAAATCTGTATTTTTTTCCTTCTAATTTGTTACTCTTTTCTAAATAACACACTGTTATTTACTCAACAATAACACACAATTATCCTTGTTTTTATTTATTTGTTTAATTCTATAGAGTCATTAATAATATTATGTATGAAATTATTTTGTTTATTAACTAGAGCGCCGGGTCATGTTATGACCGTCTTTTCTATGTTGCTGTGGGATTTTTCCATCGGTTTGGGGTTTAAAATATCTAAACAGTAATAATAAGCCAATAAGTAATAAGCCTTATCAGCCATAATTATCAACAGATTTGCGTTGCCAGGCAACAGCTTGGGTTCATGTTCATTTGTGACCTGCTCCATCGAAATCAGTCGCATTGACCCGAAGACACATTTTGAGTTGTATACATTGTTGGAAAGAGGAGATTCCTAGCTTTCTAATGATATCAGGATTGTTGTTGTACTCCAAATATTAAGCGAAATATGTCACATTATATAATGACTGTCACTGAGTCATCATTTTGAGAAAAAGGCCTTCAAAGTTTCCTCTTCTCTGGAATCCATCGATCTGATTGATTATTAGCGGAGCAAATGATCCAAATACTACGGAGGGAAGATATTTTCGTTTGGATTACTGGTCTGAGGGAAGCTCGCGAGTGTGTGTGTGTGTGTGTGTATACGTGTGTGTGTTTGTGTAATTTTGCGTTTGTGTGTATTGTGTTTGTTTCCCGGGGAAAACACTCACGTGAATCACCGGCTGTTGTTATGCCTGCTGTGACGTCAAGTTACTCCGTTCTCCACTTGTAATTATGCCGTTACAAGCTTCAAAGTTGTATTTATCATCTGAATTTGCCGAAACAAGTTTAATATTCTGAAAGCCAAGACTTTTTTTAATTGAAATCAGATGAAAACAAACTGTAACGGACCCTGCCGTGTTATCTATGATTACTATACGCCTTACATTCATAATTTCAGCCGGAGGGAAGGGAAGCAGCGCTGCGGAACAGCAGAGTGGCAAGTGAGAGCTGTCATCTTCCCTTTACAAGCTTCAAAAATGTATTTATCGTGTGATTTTGGAAATAAAAGTTTCATATTCTGAAAGCCAAGACTTTGTTTATTTAAAATCAAACAAAACACCCGAACCCCAAAAAACTATTTTTTTACGCAAATCCACGTTTATTTTGAAATGAGCCGTTGCGACTTCCGACTGATTTCGATAGAGCGGGTCACATTTACAAACTCTTCAACTAGAACCCTAGATATATTTTAAAAAATGAGGCCTCACACAATACTTTAAAGGGGACCTATCTTGCAAAATGCACTTTTGTACGTCTTTTATACATGAATATGTGTCCCCGCTGTGTCAGGGAACTCACCAAGTGCCAGAAAACACAACCCTCTCTCTTTTCCTCCGTACCCAAATCTCTAAAAACGGGGCTGCAACGGAGCAGATCCAGACTGATACAGATTTGAAATTGTTCTGACCTCAGAAACGGGGAGCTCCCCATATATGGGCAACTCTCCACCTATCAGGAGGAGACAGCCACGGCCATTGCCGCTCGAAAGCGCTGGAGACGCTGTAGTACATATGCCAGGCCTGTAGGTGGCGCTGTAGTCTGCGACAAAAGCAGCGAAGAAGACTTCTCACAGAATCAGCCCTTGCAAAAACAGGGCTAAAAAAGAGTAAATAGAGCGAAATGAGGCATGGCTAAAATGCATGATCTGTTTGGTATTTTGAAAAAAAAACTTCACAGACATGTTTTATATAGATATGGCCCTACAATATATTATTCAAATATAGCATGATAAGTCCACTTTAATGTAAATTAAAATTAAAATGTGAAGGAATGTGTGTATAACAAAATACATCCGTCATAAACAATACCGGAAACAGACGTATATGACATTTTGAGCGTCATTGCGAAACACCCACTAAACTGATTACCCATAATCCTCAGCTATGGTTGAAGCTCGGTGATTGGATGTTTCAGCCGCAATGCACGTTGGGACATGGTTTTATGCGATACGAAATCCGAAAACATTAAAAAAAAAAATTGTACTTTATTCTGCATGTACTTGCTTTTCTCTTTGAAAGTCATCACATAACGGTATTGTAATACACGTTTCGGATGCATTAAATATTACACATCTGCCGTAGCTCTTTATTTATAGAGCCCTGATTAGAAGACTTCTGGACAAACTGGAAGAACTGCCACCGAAACTGAATACATGACGTGGATCATAAATATATCAGCAATTAAACGACATCTTCAATTTCTCTTCACACAATACGTCTCCTTGCAGTATCAATACTAATGCGGCTGACTTTTATTATTTATTTGATCCAATTGGTAGATAGGCTATATTTTGTAGGGTATTTTAGCTCTGAGCTCAGGATTATCTGAAAAGAGTCCAGGAAGCTTATTTACAAGTTAACAGCGTTTAATTAAACAATGATACGATGATACAGTGAAATTGCAAAGATGGTGGCTCTCCCCGATGGATGGACCTCCGTTGGCTATCCTAGATGGTGCAGCTGGGGAAGAGACCGGCTTCCAGCTGGCTTCTCATTTTATCAACTGTAGTCTTCTCCTATTGGCTTAACGTTGACGGGGGCGGGTCCAAGGCACGTCCTGTTGTTTTCTGATGTTAGTTTTACAATATTCTAATATCTGTTGGTCATTTAAACATTCCCTAATAATAGTATTGCAGCGTCAATAAGTGAGGGTTAAAGACAGTGTGTTTAGTGGAGAACACCACGTGTCATTTCTCCTTAAATTCACGTACACAAAACATAATATTAGCCAGTGGCGGCTGGCCAATAGGGGGCGATAGGGTGCCGCCCTCCCTGCACACACACAAGGAAATGCTTTTCCTATACACTGGGTGTTTCTCAATGTTGAGTAAAGCTGCTCCAGAGCCACTATTTCAAGCATACTACGTCATCGAGTGCCGCCGAAGGACTGTTCCAATGTCCAGCATACTTGGAATTCTACCGAGCCCGGCGTACTTCGTAGCGAGAAATTTCGAGGCTGCACATGTGTAGACTCCGCGGTCTTAAAATCCCCACAATGCTTTGCGCACGGACCAATTTCCCCAAATCTGTGGCGGAAAATGTAAGGCGGGGCCTCTCATATGACGCACACCTGCACACTTGCTCGCCTGTTCCACTCTTCGTTTTCCGAATGCCAGGAAGTATTCTTGCCTCGCTTCTGAAGCAAGTGACTTGGAAGACATGTGCTACCAAGCAAGCGTACTCAACATTGAGAAACACCCACTGTATGACTGAAGTACTGGGCTGGGGCGATGGAGAAATCGCCCCATGGAGGCGGGTCTCTGTAGCATGTTAGCCAATTGTTGTTTCAAGATATGAATGAGTGTCATAAAATGTAGCCAATCAGCGTCCTCAAAACTTCTTCCGGAGGGGCGATTCTTGTATCGCCCCAACTAAGCAACTGATATAACCAGGAACAGTCTCTGCGGGCGCCATTTTAACAACAAATACAATGACGAGTGTGAACACTGCCCCAAGACTCAACCCTAACTCTGTGAGATCTCTCATCCAAGAGCCGTTTGAGAGAAGAAGTTTGGCGGACAAACTTCAGGTGAAAGAGCTGGGCCCAGATCAACCTGATATTGTCATCAAACAGCAGGATAGTGAGAAAGGGAAGCCGTATGTGCGAGGCTTCTCTCGTAGCTGGTACACCAGAAAGGCCTGGCTAGCCTTATTTTGCTTTCCTTGCTTGGTTTTTAAAACAACGGGTACAGATGCAGCATGGACAACAACTGGAGTGAGGGATATGAAGCACCTGTCTGAGAAAGTGAGGAAGCATGAGAACACCAGGGCACACATGGACAATGCTATGAAGCTAGCCACGCTAGGCAGAGTGAACATTGCTAAGCAGCTGGACGAGGGTCACAGGATTGCGGTGAGGAAACAGAATGAGGAGGTGGACAAAAACAGGTATATTCTATGCAAAATAATCGATTGTGTGAAGTTTTGTGGAGCGTTTGAGCTGGCTTTGCTTGGGCATGACAAGACTGACTCTTCAGTCAACCCTGGCATTTTCAGGGGTTTCCTCCCTGAACACAGTGCTGGAGGAGCACCTAAAGACCACCACCGTTTTTAAAGGCACTTCAAAGACGGTACAAAATGAGCTGTTGGACTGCGTGTTGTCAGTGCTGAGGGATTACATTCTGGAGGAGGTAAACAGCGCTGATTTTATCGCCATTCAAGCCGACGAGACGACGGACGTCTCCACCTACTGCCAGCTGGTGCTTGTGCTACGCTACATCGACGCTCTCATGCCACACGTGGACATGCTATTCAACCAGCTGCAGAAGAGCAACATCGACCCCGTCTTTATTAAAGCACTTGTCCAGAAGTTCACAGACGGCATGCAAACGATCAGGTAAATAACTATATTTTTGGCTGAGAAAACTTTTAGAAAAGATCTGTTCCTCACTTCCAACAGTCTAAATGTGCCATGTCATCAAAGTGAATGAATATCTTGTATCACATCACAATTAACTTTGTTTTAGTTTTTAAAAAGGAAAGAGAAGACACTCAGATTTGGATACTAATGCAGGTAAAGTAGTTAATAAACACAGTTTGTAATAACAGGCTTATTCAGGTGTCCACCAGGTCAATTTAACAACCTGTTAGACCCCAAGCCTGTTTTTCAGATTTCAGGCTCGAAAATGACATTTCCAGAACAAATGACCATAACTTCACTTCTAAAAGTGATCAATTAATAATCTTTTTTCTCAAAGTAATGATAAACCTTTGAGTTGGATGTAGAAAAAGTCAGAATCAATATAGATGTTTTTTATTTTAAAGAAAATTCAGATTGAACATGGTAAAAAACTGTAAATTATAGTGTCCGTCCAAAAATATTTTTTTACTTATAGTGAAAACTACCCTTGGATGATGGGTTAGTAGACTAAAAGCTTTAGGAATCCAAAGTACAACATATAATAAGTACCCTGTATCAAGATTGATTAGCAAAAAAAACCCACTTCTGGGGTCATTTGGGTGGATTTTCCATATCTCTGGCCCCCCTTGGTCGATTTTGATGATTCACATCTCTTTCTAACCGTCAGAGCCAATAGCCGCGTTCACACCAAGTACTTTGCCGTACTTAGTTCCCAGCACTTAGTTCCCCTATGGAACTAAGAGCCGATTGCGTTCACACCGGAATAAGTTCCCTGAGGGAAGATTACGCAAATGAGCCGCAGACGTCACTTCGTCTTCTTCTGCTCTGGGTTTACTGGCAGGCCGCAAACAACTTCACGGCGTATACTGCCACCCGAAGTCCCCGGCCGGAAGTCCCCGGAGTTGGGGACTGGCTTCAGTAGAAGCTGCTGGGACTCCCAGCAGCTTCTACTGAAGCCTTCCGAGTAAATCGCCAGAACGCCGACACCTCCTCATCTCCACCGCTCCCATGTTTTCTTTTGTGTTGCCATAAGTTAGTCTCTCTGCGTTTGTGCGCTGGGCTAATGCTAATGCTAATAATGCTAATGCGAGGATAATAAAATGGCGGCTCTACAAAACATTTCAGAGTTTTACGGGGCATGGTTTGCAATTCGCCCAGCCAATCAGAACTGGGGCACTTTTTTCCCCCAGGAGAGTACCACCTCTCAGCAGGCACTAAAAATGGGGGTAAAAGTTCCCGGCACTAAGTACTCTTTTTGGTGTGAACGCGACATAAGGGGTACTAACGGAACTAAACGGGAAAAGTACGGGGAAAAGTACTCCGGTGTGAACACGCCTAATGGAATCGAGGGAAAGTTCCACATACACACACAGGTTCCCAAATAAGGAGTGATAGTGACGTGTAGAAAAACCGGAAGCTGCGCTAGCCTCTGGTGGCTACCATAATGGTTATCATTTTGATTCTCCGTTTTTTGCATAAAAATGGATTGATGGATTATCAATAATCTTTTTCAAAGTGACATATACATTAGATTAACCTATGGATTAACCTTAAACCCTGTTTTTTCTCGTTTTAATGCCATTGAACACAACTTTTGATCAGAATAACAGCTAAGGTGAGCGTATCTCCGTTTTTTGCTACCTAAAGCTACGTCGTGTGTTGTCTGTATTTGCTTCCCCTGTCACGAGTTCTGATCGCTCAGTGATGATCCTTATATTTCTATAATCTGTGGAATCTCAGGATGTTAGCTAAGCTTGTTTGTGCAGATCCAATAAGTATATTGATCGGTATAGCTAGAGTTCTGTGCTAAC
Source organism: Dissostichus eleginoides (assembly GCA_031216635.1). Taxonomy (NCBI): domain Eukaryota; kingdom Metazoa; phylum Chordata; class Actinopteri; order Perciformes; family Nototheniidae; genus Dissostichus; species Dissostichus eleginoides. Next base: position 6,202,592 of record CM062281.1, read on the forward strand.
GGCCTTAAGATTTTTTTGCCCGTGGCTAATTCACAGGCTCAGTGTTAGCTTTGAGGTTTTTTTTGAAAAAAAAAAAAAAAAATCAGCTAGCTAAGTTTCTTCCCGTTACATAGATATGAAACATTCATAGTTTATTAAATCTTAAGAAGCCCTCAGACACTTTTGCTTGCAGATGTTGTGATTTCGGCCCCTTCGGCGGGCCCGTGGGGCTAAAGAGGTTCAAAGGTGGAACGTTTTGCCAGCAACATTCTAAGGATGTGTTTTGGACGTTGTTGGGGTAACACATTAAAGATGTTCTTTATAAAACGTTCCCTCAATGTTACATGATAACAAATTAAGAACATTCTCCAAGAAACATTCTGAAAATGTTTTCAGGATGTTATTCTTTTTATATAAAACGTTCCTGTGATGGCAAATATTAACACGGTCATGGTCAGATTTATTTCTAGAGCACTTTAAAAAACAAACTTGTTGCATTTGTTTGAAAAGGATGTTTTAAAAAATCTGATGTCACCATATTTTCCTTTTGAAAAAAACAAACAAGCACGTAATTCATGATAAGCTTATGTTTAACCTTAAACCTTATAGGAACATTATTTGAAATAATAAACATCCTAAAAAGGTTCTTTGAACATCAGATTAAAACGTTTCTTTAAAACATTATTAGAACCTGTAGGTAATGTTAGCCAAAGTTGTGAGAACGTACCCCGCTAGCTGGGAGGGTTGAGCAGGTGGATGTGTGTTGTCTCAGGAGGAGCTATATAACGCCTGAGATATAAACTGTTTTAGTTTAACTTGAGTGGAATTACATTTCTTCTGAAGGCGATCTCTAGTTCATTTTGGATGACTGAAGAAGAGGTGCTGTGGCTTAGTTGGTCAAAGCACCTGTCTAGTAAACAGGAGATCCTGGGTTCAAATCCCAGCAGCGCCTCATGTAAGACTGCAGAGTTTAACTGAAAAACCTGAAGATGCCTCTTTAGATTTGAGGTAATTCTGCTCAAGATGACCCCAAAACTGTCTTCATCTCAGGTTTATATAATTACAAAATAATGTTCATACACAGACAGGACAAAATCTCCTGACACATCATTTCTAATTCACCTTGAGATTATTTTGTTAATCATTTGCTATCATTGAATATTCCTGCTTCAGAGATCTCCACTACTGGCCTTAGGGAATGTCTGGCTCAGGGAATCTTTAGACTTTAACTCCTTTAAAAATAAAAAGTGCATTTTGCTTTAGTTACACAAATAGCCTGTCCTTGAAACACTCCTGTTCAAATCCCAGCAGTGCTAATTCTTAGAGAGAATATACTGTAGACGTTGTTGCTGTTCGAGTAAGGAGTTAAAAATATGTTTTCTCATGATGAATGCAGCTTTTACATGAGAGAAGTAAAGGATCTTAACAGAGGTTCTGTGTATCAGTTTCATATAGTGTTATCTTATTTAACAGCTCTGCTGCCATCTAGCTTAGACTAACTAAGCCACAGCACCTCTGTTAAAATCCTCTTTAGATAAGATAAGATATACTTTATTGATTCCAATTTGGGAAATCTTTTATATTTATCTTATCAAATCTGTGGTAATTTACAGCCTGATACAATACATGATCATGGTTATAGAACCCAGCATCTTTGACCAACTAAGCCACAGCACTTTTCATTCTCAGGAGGTAAAGGAGTTAAATAAATAATCTTTAAACAAGCATATTAGAGATCTCTATAAAGAACATTTAAGGTAAGACTTAAGAGAGACTTTTCACCTCTTTTTATGAACGTACATTTTTAAATAGAGACAAGATGATAGTCAAAGACTTTGGTTATCCTGAGAAGAATAACATCACGTCTAAAGAGGATGTTTATCTACAGTTAAGTTGTTGTTGCTGCTCTGCTGTCTGAGGCGCTGCTGGGATTTGAACCAGGACCTCCTGTTTAAGACACTGAGGTGTCGTTTACACGAGGACAAAACGGGTTGTATCTGCATAGTTGCTCTTGCATATAGCCCTTTCGTTTACACGAGGCCGTAACAAAACGATAGAAAGGGACCCCGAAAACGCAAACGGGTCCCAAGGTGGATAGATCTGCAAACGGAACGCTCTGGGGGGTCAAGCGGCTCTGTGTAATCGCCTCTATCAATCATTTTCTGATAATGATGAAATAGCCCCGCCTCCCTCTCCCCACGTCTCCTGCTCAGAGATCAGCTGCTGGGCTGTCAGAAGAGGGGGAGGAAAAGAGAGGCTCCGTTTATTATTCTTATATTATTATATAGAGTCGTTATCAATTTGTTTTAAGGCTCAATAAATAACAAAGAAGACCTCTGACCGGCACTTTTCTAATTTTGTCCGGAAGATTTCAACTTTAACGGACATGTTGACCGGCGAAAAAAAATGTTAACGGAAACTCTGCCGCACGGTCCCCTCGTCCCTTGGAAGAGGCGGAGAGGTGGGTGTTTTTCATCTGCTGGTGGACTACCGGAGAGATTTACAGCAGGAGAACACACCGTCCACCGCGGAGAATAAACAGAAGGGCAACGATGGCAACCATGCTCCGGGGTCTTCTTCGCTGCTTTTGGTTTATTTTGTGGCGGCAGCAGCGCCACTTACAGGGCTGGCTTATGTACTACAGCGCTTCCAGCGTTTCCATCGGTCTCGAGTGAACGGACACGTTAAATGAATCGAATGCGTGTGAACGGAAGACTTTTTTGAAAACACAAACGTTCCCGTGTAAATGGGGTCTAAGCCACAGCACCTCTTTTATATGTTTTTAATGAGTTTTTCTATTTCAGGATTCAACCTGTAGCTATATTACATTGTTTGTGTATTGGTTTTGGTTGTATTCTTTTGTATTCTTACCAGGTTGGACCCTGATTAACATTTGAAGAGGAACAGACATTATCTCCGTCTTTAAGCTAAAACTGAGTTTTAAAACAAGCTCTGTTGAGGCCAAAAGCTTAAATTATGCTTATATATTGTGTCTAAACAATGCAAGAGATCATATTTCTTCATATTTTTATCTTTTTAAGAGCTCTGCTACCATCTTGTGGTCTGCAGGTAACAGATCAGTTTAAAGAAAATGTTCTCTTTAAAGCTTATTATAAATACATTTGGAGTCTTTTAGACAATAATGCCACAAGTAAACACTATTTTTTTACTTTAATTGTTACACTTGTTTGGCTGAAAATACTGCATGATTCAGGATATATTGACAACAGAGAACATTTAATGCACAGTTTAACTTTAAATATAATATGAGTTATGTTGGTCATTAGCAGTACTTTGTGTGTGTGTTTCAAAACTTGATCAGGTAACTTCAAGACATACAAAGCAGCTAAAAATACCTCTTTATTACTCAAGACATTTTTTATTGAAGTATTTAAAATGCTTCCTTTTTTTTTTTTTTCTCAATATCTGCCTGAACTTAAAAAGCTGGAGGAGAACAGAGGTCGTATCACACAACTAATTCCCTCACCTTTGTCTTTATTTAAGTATCTTTAAACAGTTGTTGAATTCATTTGAAACTTTGAAAATAACAAAATACAAAATAAACACTTTAGCCCCAGCACTTTACATTTCCATGCTTACTTAAATTCATATTGCTTCGAAATCAACTGTTAATGATTTAGTCAATTGGGTGCATCAGAAGCCTTTAATGCCTCACAAAAACAATATAGAATATAAAATGAAAATACTAAAAATAATAAATAATTATCCATCTATCTATTGATGTAATTGTTATATTTAATTATTATCTGTTATATTGAAGTTTGTCTTCACAAAGAAAGATACATTTTTTCAAAACTAAGATTCTTTAATTTCTGCAAAAAATAGAGATCTTGAGCTCTGTTGACGTCCTTTGGCTCTGATCTCTGACGTCAGTTCTTTAATGGCAAACGGACGAGTGTGGAGCAGTGGGATTTGCTGGATCAAGGATCACCGGACGATGCCGTAAAAATGATTGTGGCAAAGCTGGTTTTGCAGTGTGTCAATTTGGTGATTGAAGCCTTGCTATATTTTTAAGGTCACAAAAACGGGCATTTCTGAGGAGTGTGTTCGGTCCTGTATGGGCAACATACTCCCTCAGACTGTTGCTGATGTCCTGGATGTGAAAGTCCCTGACGACTGCGACAGCGCAAAAATCTTGACCGAAATGATTGTCCAGGAGGTTATGGAAAGCGCCAACTCTGTACTCAATGCCAGTGCGGACAATTTGGAGGAAGTATATAGGCGTGTCACTCCCCCCAACAGACTTGGTGTTATGGTCAGTCATGCCTGCGATATGCTAAAAGCCTTTCTGGCTAAGATGAAAGGCATTTTCCGATTGCCAGAAAGGAAAGAAAGCCAGAAGGCCTTGCTTGAGATGACCGATGATGATTTAGAGGAGGAAGTTACCAGCAACAAGAGCTGGCAGCATGATACCTCAGACACAGGCTCAATCCAAGCCTCAGGGGAGGGATCTGTTCTGTCCAAAGTCTCAGGTACTGGATCTGTTTAGTCTAAAGCACATGTGTCAAACTCAAGGCCCGGGGGCCAAATCAGGCCCTTGGTGGATTTAATTTGTGGATTTAATTTGGCAGCAGACCAGTCTTAAGCCAACCGCTTATGAAGCGTTTTTTGCAGGGGATCAGGAGACAGCGCCCAGTGGTGCATGTCTCCACCCCGCAATGGGAACTGCCATTAGTGCTCGAGGCTTTGGTCACAGAACCATTTGAGCCTCTGGAGCTCTCCTCCCTGAAGGCGCTATCATTGAAAACACGGCACCCAGACCCCACGCAGCATTCTCATCTGTTTGTCATTACTGGTGTCATTTTCTGGTTGCTAACGCCATTGTAACACGTAATCACTGATGTTCCGCTGTAACTGTGGTGGACTCATCAGAACAGAGTGGGCGAGCTGACCAATCAGAGCACAGTGGGCTCATAGGGAGGGGGGGGAGGAGCTCCAACAAGCCGTTTAGGACAGAGAGTGAATACACATACTATACAGAGATGCTGAATGAGAAAACCAATGTGAGTTTGGAACATTGCACAATATAAATCTATTCTAGTAGACCTCAACAATGGAATTATGATCAGTAGAAATGGCCATGACATGGGACCTTTAATAATAAGAAGAGCTGATTGTTGTCAGAGCTGAAGTTCTGCTCACTCAGATTTAAATTAAGGTAAAATACAAAGAGGTACATCAATATTTAATATAGGATAAATGTGAATGTTTGAAAAAGGTAAATATTCTATAGAACAAGGAGTGGATTTTTTATTGTAGGGGAAGATCGACAGCAACAAGGCTTTCAGCATTTCCCTCCAAAAAAAGTGGAAGCAGCGAGCTCAGAAATCTTCCTTCTTACTGAAAACAATTACAGAAACACAAAACATTTACAGAAACACACCCCAGTTCTGATGTGCGGTCAGAGCCAATCAGCACCTCCTGACCTGCAGATCAATGCATTCATCAATAATGTTTATATAACCTCTGTTTGTCAATTTGTATCCCCAAAATCAGCAATTGTTTCTGTGACGCTCACCATATCAATGCACGAGTTAAAAATATCGTTAACTTTCTTTTTTTTTAAATAAACATAAACAGTAAATACATGCATGTCTACAGCAGACATGGCATACAAGTAAAAATACTATTTAAAAGACCAACTTACAACTATAATAAAATAATATAAACATTGGATTAGAGTTTAAAACAAGTGTGCAATCTGAAATAAAAAAAACAATGAATACGGGTTTTTGGGTCATCTAGAGCAGCATTGTCTCAAATCTAAAGAGGCATCTTCAGTTAAACATGTGCTCTCTTTTACATGAGGCGCTGCTGGGATTTGAACCCAGGATCTCCTGTTTTCTAGACAGGTGCTTTGACCAACGAAGCCACAGCACCTGCATTAATGCTCCTAATATTGAAGATCTGATCATATTTTGAAAACGTGTGTGGACTGAGATGAGGAAGTTAATGACAGCACATTGCAAAAACTTGAAGTCTGGCCAAGTGTAATTGTCTAATTTCTAGTCAGATATGTCTTTACACTTAAGACAGAATTAGAAGTCACAGATCATGCCAGAGATTCCAGTTCTCCCCACACTTTGAACCCCCATGGGTGTGGCTTGCCTCGCATGTATTGCTTGATGCTGCTGAATTTCCCCTTGAAAGGAATCATCATCTCATCCACAGAGTTGTGTTCTTCTGGTACCACCTGCAGGCATTTCTCTCTGAATGTATCAAGCCAGGGTCTGAGTTTCCAGAGTTTGTCTTTCTTTTCCATCTCTGACACTGTCAAGTTGTTTACAAAATGTAATGATGTCAAGAGATATTGGAATCTGTTGCGTGCCATCACATCAGAAACAGGGGGATACTGTGTGTCTGTCTCCCAATACATACGGACTCCAGCCATTTCTGGCTTAGCCTATTATCATAATAAAAGGAATATCTACACCCATACACGCAGGTAAATCAGTTCAACAAGTCACACAATCCTGCCTATTATCATAATAAAAGGAATACCTACACCCACACATGCAGGTAAACCAGTTCAACAAGTCACCCAATGCTGTCTGGCTCATGATAACAGGCTAATTATCATACTAAAAGGGATACATCCAAGTGTCCCAACACATTTCAGAAAGAACTGTTTCTGCCAGAACCAGAGAAGAGTTAAATGAATTGTTGTAACTAATTAACTGATAAGATACAAGTAGAGTTTAAAATATTGCTAGAGATATAATTTCACATACTTTTATCAGAAATAATGTATTAATTTATTCAATTCTGGTCTTAATTCAAAATCTTAACAGAGGACACATTTAGAACTTAGTTATAGTGAATTATCAAAGACATTATATTTCTATTTGTGTTTTATTTCCATATGTGAACATATAAGAAGGGCAATCACCATGACAGGTGCTTATGCTATTTTGACTACCACACTGACCCAGTGTTGTAATATTACAACAAAGACATAAGCTGCTCAAAATCAAATTTGATGAATGTATTCCACAAAAACTAAATATGTACATGTTCTAGACATTGTAATAATCACAAAAAAAAATATTTGAGGCATTTTACTTACTTGAATCTGACAAATCCAGTCCAATAAAACAAAGAGATGTTGCTCGTTTGAAGATTCGGAAGTTTTGCGAGTGTATGGCCAGAGGGCAGGACCTATAAACACATTTACTACCCAATAGCATTGTGAGGCTGAACAAAAGGTCCTATTGACTATGTAAATGTAGTCTTTAAAAAAACAAAACATTTATTGACTTTTTTAGGATAGCTTAAAGTAATGTTGTAACATTACAACATTGGGCCTTACAGGGATAATCATAGTAAGTCCAGGGACATGTCATGGCATTTGCCAAAACAAGTGAACAGAAAACTAATTGAAATAACAAGATCTTTCTGACCCCTGCTGGAGAAATGTGGTTATTACAACTTCAATCCAGCACCAAACCAATCCAATATAATAGTATATCGTAACTGGTGGTTCTTTTTTAATTAAGAAGAAATGAAACACATTAAGAATCTTTTCTTCAGTTTATGTGTAGATTGTGAGCCCACTGCTGTCAATGACATGGAGAGTGCATTTATATTGTTGTTTGATTGTTTTCTCTACTGCTCCATTAGGGGACCAGCAGTAAACGGCATTATGTGAGGTATAAAGTGCACATTATTTTATCTACCATGATTTTGAATAGTAAAAACAACATCAACCATAACAAGCGTGAAATATTCATTAGGATATTTTTTTTAATTTATTTTAAATGGCTCATATATTTAAGAAAATACTTAACTAAACAACTAGACAGTAATTATATAATTGTCCGTCCTGGAAAGTATGCATACAGTACACACAAGAGATATTGCAGAAATAATGAATATGTATTATTTAATGTATAGCCCATAACGCCCTATGATTTATAAATAAATAAAATAAATGTGCCATTATTTAAGTGGAGCTTATGTGAATTAATTATCGTTCAACTTCTTTGTTAAGAAATACATGTATTTTATTTGATTAGAACTTTGTTTTACTTTATTGTCGTTTATGATATGTCCATCATCCATCCATCCAATCGCCTGGTTGCAGTTCCACATTTCCCCACAAAGTGTCACTAGATCACACAGTGAGATAACTCACAATTGAGCAACAGGTGCTTCTCAAGCCCTACAGCCTCACAGCTAGTAAAGTCATTTATAATCAATTAAGATCGTTATGTTACAGCATACATGTTGAATATAAACTCTTGTTTTCATCAGGATACCATCCATTGTAACTGTTTGTCTGCAAACATGCCTCAAACAAGTTTCCATGTGAATTGTCTTTGTTTTCTCAGACAGTTAAGGACAGTTAACTGTAAATACACCAAAGCTGCCCCCAACGCTATTATACCTCGGGAGTGCTCCTTATTACTGTAACAGCTTCAATTTTAGGTGACATTTCTCCAGGGTTCATTGATAATAGCCTTTTACACAGAAACAGCTGAGTCATGGAAGCCCATAGATAATATTTCCTAGGAAGTTGCCTTGAAAGAACTATGTGATGTGTTACTTTTTAAAGAAAACTGAGAATAACTACTCTACTCAAACCTAAATATAAATATTTTACTATTTTTAAGTGTATGAAGTCCAATGGATATTATTTATTGGAAGCGCAACAGTCGTAAATTGTATCTGTTGAGTGTTTTTTTGGAGACTTTAAAATAACTATGGCAATTTCAGACATTTGTAAAGATTAGAGTTTCCACTAAAGTAATTATTATATATAAAAATGAGATTAGATTTAATAAGGGAAAATTATTATTTTTAAACTTCGAACATATTGTAATTAGAAATAGTATTTCATAATCTTACTATAATGTTACATTTAATTTGTTGGCGATATACTTATTTTTTCATATTCAGGTGACATGCTATGCTCAAATAACTTAAAACATTTATGACTTTTCATTTAGGTCGCATTGGCCATTATACTGACAGAATAACATTATTTGAATCACACATGAAAGTGACTACCTTTTGCAGGCATATACAATTGTCATGTCCCATGAAACATTTGCGACCAGTCTGGAAAATGACCCAAAGTTGAGAAAAAAGCATAAATCATGACATGTTTCATGCATAAATGTGGACCTAAAATAGGATGCAAAACATTGCAAAAATATGTAAATTAGGACTGCTGTGGTTCACTTAGAACGCCAGGCTTTTACTGAATGGCATTCATACTAGCCAACAATGAACTGTGTGTGTGTGTGTGTGTGTGTGTGTGTGTGTGTGTGGTGTGTGTGTGTAGTGTGTGTGTATGTGTGTGTGTGTGTGTGTGTGTGTGTGTGTGTGTGTGTGTGTGTGTGTGTGTGTGTGTGTGCGCCAAACACATATGCTTCAAATCTGTGTTTACACTGCTTTTTTGAGCGCTGGCTGATACTTTGCCTAAATGGGTGCTTTCAGGATGAAATTTCCCTCAACTACTTCCTTTTTCTCACAGTTCATTCTCTGGTGTTAGATAAGCGGGCACAGTGCCTGCTGCAGGGCAATGGCTGTCCATGTAATACCACAAGTAGGAAGGGCCTACTCAAAGGGCAATCCAAGCTTTTTTAATATATGGGAAATGCAATTATAAGATGAAAATCCCAATTCCTGGTATGGAAATTTTTTTATCATAAGAATTATAATAAAGAAAGGCTCTTTCGGAAGGGGATATGGACACTAAGACGGTTTAAACAAAATTGTTATTTAGGGTGATGAATCATTATTATTATTATTATTATTACCATTAAAGGTGGGGTAGGTAATTTTGGAGAAACCAGCTCGAGTGCGCTAGAATTTGAAAATACACAGCCGGAAAAAATCTGCCACTTCCTTACAGAGCCCCTCCTCCAACACACACGAACGCGCACATGACCAATGAGGGCACGAGATAAGTTTGTGCACAGATGGAAGGCTGACAGGCAGGTAGGCCATCCAGTTATTTTAGCCGGGCCGGCTAAAATGATTGGTCGTGCTTTTTACAGTACTACGGCTTCCACAGACGACATTTTTTTATGGATTTTTTGTCAAAGCACTTAAGATATTCATTGCTATCGGGATGTTAAGAGCATTCCATGGAACATAACAAAAAGTGTATCTCGAGCCAGTTTCTCAAACTTACCTACCCCACCTTAAAGGGATATGTACAATATATGTGTAGTAACAGTATTTACTTAGATTTAAGTGATGTCATGTCAGTTTTTGTGTCTTTCAATATGGTAAATTAGTAAAGAAGAAATAAAGGCATTGATAATGCCGTCACTATAGTGAAACATAAAAAATATTATATGATTTGAACATAATGTATGAAAATCATTTAAGCCATGTTTACAAATCTTCCTTTACATTTGTCAGACTCAGAATGTCCCCAAGACCAAACTGGATATTTTTATGAAAAGTTTTTCCACTCCGCATGTTGTCAGACAGGAGAAGAACTATTGAAGAACCTAATGTTCCTGTTGATGCCAAACCCTTTGTGACACTGCCAAAACACATCATATCAAAAAGATTTGAATCAGAATCAGAATCAGAATACCTTTATTAGTCCCACAGAGGGGAAATTTGCATCAAGACAGTTGGAAAGATTTGGGAGTTAATGAGATGTTTTTAAGATCATGCTATTGAAACTAACCAAGGACTGTCTTGTCATTTTTTATTGACACCCCAACAACCAAGAAACCACTACAGAAACGTATCTTCTCAGATATCATTACACTATAAACCTGCTTCTGACAGAGCCGCGGACCCACGAGAGCGTGCGTTCAAGGACCTCAGTAGAAAATCGGCCCTTTCTGTGTCAGCCCCCGAGGGCCAAACTTCCATTTATGGAAGGTTTGGCAGCGGAGTAGGCCACCAGAGAGTGCTACAGCTTCTTAGCTGCGGATCCAAAGCTGCTTGCATGTCCCCTAAACACAGTTTTATGTGGAATGGAAGCTCAGCTGTGTACTGACGGAGTGGATGGACAGGACACTGAGACTGGGTTACTACTCACTCCAGTTTTGCAGCGTCCCTCCTCCATTCAGGGGCATAAGAGAGGCAAATCTATCATCCTAGGAGGAGATAGGTTTCCTTTCAACAGAAAGTCAGGCCCTGTTGCAAGAACGGTGGGTTACGTATTGTAACCCTAGTTCTAGAGTGATGTGTGTGTGTGAGAAATGCATTCAATAAAAACGATTGCATTCATCCCAGAGTAAAGTCCTCTCTCTCCACAATTCCACATTTCCCCATAATGTCTCGTAGAAATCGGCAAGATCCGTTTCATACGATGTTAATTGGGCACCCATTATTAGACACAATTCCCCACTCGCCGCCCCAGATGTAACTCCAGTAAAGGAGGCAGCCAGTGGGCGCGCGCATGTGAGTGTGATTAACCGCAGGAAGTGCTGTCAAAGCGCTATGCGGGTGCAGGGACATTATGGCCGGCGTGTTGCAGAAAACACACCTCGCCTAGTGTAATAGCTTCGATTGATGCATTTCACCGTCTGTGTGAAGACGGCGTTATGACGGGGCGCGCGGCCCCCCGAGGGCGTGCCGCGGTGCGTTCAAGGACCTCTGTAGAAAATCGGCCCTTTCTGTGTCAGCCCCCCAAGAGCCAATCTTCCTTTTATGGAAGGTTTGACGGCGGAGTGGGCCGCCAGAGAGTGCTACAGCTTCTTAGCTGCGACTCCACAGCTGCTTGCAGGTCCCCTAACACTGTCTTATGGGGAATGGAAGCTTAGCTGTGTACTGACAGAATGGATGGACAGGACACTGAAACTGGGGTACTCCCTCCAGTTTTGCAGCGTCCCTCCTCCATTCAGGGGCTTAAGAGAGGCAAATCTATCATCGCAGGAGGAGATAGGTTTCCTTTCAACAGAGATTCAGGCCCTGTTGCAAAAACAGGCTGTGTCTGTTGTGCACTTTCAGGAGAGAGAAAAGGGGCTTTACTCCATGTACTTCCTGGTTCCCAAGAAGACAGGAGAATTCAGACCCATTCTGGATCTTCGCAGCCTGAATCAGCACATTGCCTGCAAAAAGTTCCATATGTAAACCAATTACTGGAACTAGGGCAGCCGGGCGATTGGTCACAACCATCAACCTGAAGGACGCTTACTTTCATGTCGAAAATTGCTCCAAAGCACAGAAAGTATTTGCGTTTTGCCTTCCAGGGGGTAGCCTACGAGTACAACAGACTACCGTTTGGCTACTCCCTATCCCCATGCACGTTCAGCAAATGTGTGGCCACAGCGTTTCAGTCGCTTCGTGACCATGGCATGAGGGTTTTGTAATACGACCTCATAGTCATGGCCAGGTCCAGGGAAGAGGCAAACACAGACCAATTGATCCAAGTGGATTGCGGTCAATTGGAAGAAGAGCAGTCCCATACCTCACTAGCAGGTGGGGTATCTGGGGATTTTTGCTCGATGCAGGCAGACTACGTGCCACCCTGTCAGAGAGCAGACAGGCATCCCTGCTTCAGGCAGTTTGCAGACTGCGACAGGGGGCAACGGTGACAGCTTTTACCATCATGCAGACTCTGGGTCTCATGGCGGCTACTCACCTTGTGGTACCGCTGGGGGTACTTACTCGCCTGCAGAGGTGGTTTTCCGGCCTTCGTTTAGATCCCAAGAGGCACAAACGACGTCTGGTCACCATCCCCCCCCCCTCAGTGGAGGGCAACCTCCGATATTGGGGGTCCCCAAAGCATCCGCGGAGGGGAACTCTGCTGGGGCGGATGACCTCCTACGTCACGGTGTTCAAGATGCATCCGTGACAGGATGGGGGGGACCTGCCTAGAGAGAGCTATAGGTGGTGGCTGGCCTCTGACAGAAACTCGGCACATCAACCTTCTAAAGCTACGGGCAGTAGTACTGCTCCTACAGCACTGCAAACCCTTACTACAGGGCAAACATGTGCTGGTGAGGAGGTTCTCCCTGGCTCGGCAGGACAATCCACCCTTGGGGGTTGAGACGTTTGCACACGAGCCATGGCCAAGATAGCTGCTCTACGCCTTTCCACCGCTGCGTCTCATTCTCCCCCTCCTGGAGAGGGTGAGACGAGAACGTCTGTCATTCATCCTAGTGGCCCCAGGTCCCTTGGCGCCATGGTACGCAGAGGTGACACAGATGATGGTGGGCCAGCCCTGGACGGTTCCTCAGGTCTGGGGGGCGTTGTCTCAGGAAGCAGGTGCAATAGGGGCGTTACCCACTCTGGGCCAATCTCTCCAGGCTTGACTCCTGAGAGGGACAGGCTGAGACGGGAGGGTCTGTCTGACAAAGTTATTCAGACTATCCAGGCAGCAGGAGCAGGATCCACCACAGCCTGTTACAGGACAAAGTGATTGGGATTCCAGCGGTGTGAAGAAAGGAGTCTAGAGCCTCTATCATGTACATTGGGCTCTATTCTGTCCTATTTACAGATACTGGTGGACAGGGGGCTTGCTCATTCCACAATTAAAGTGTATGCAGCAGCCATTTCGTCAGCCTTATGACGCGGTTTTTGCAGGGGGTCAGGAGACAGCGCCCAGTGTTGCATGCCTCCTCCCCGCAATGGGATCTGCCATTGGTGCTCGAGGCTCTGGTCACAGAACCATTTGAGCCTCTGGAGCTCTCCTCCCTGAAAGTACTGTAATTGAAAACAGCTTTGCTGCTTGCCCTGACTTCGGCCAGGGGAGTATCCGAGCTGGCCGCTCTGTCGGTGCACCCGAGTTGCCTTTGATCCGGGGTGACCGTAGCCGGGCGACACTCAGACCGAACCCCTCCTTTGTTCCCAAGAACCTAAGGAGTTTGTTCAGGTCGAGGGCTATACAGTTAAACGGCTTTATTCTTTCACCCCATATTGGGGACAGGGAGGCTAAATTGCACCTCCTCTGCCCAGTGCGTGCGCTGGCATGTTATGTAGGGCGCACGACTTCCATTGGGCGTACTGAACAACTGTTTGTGTGCTTTTGGGATGGTGTGGCCGGTAAAGCTCTGTCCAAGAAACGCCTGACAGGATGGCTCTGCGAGTGCATTTCACATGCCTATGGACAGGCGGGGAGAGCCTTCCCCACTGGGGTCCATGCACACTCTACACGTGGTATGGCTGTATCAACAGCCTTGTTCAATGGCGTGAGTGTGGAGGGCATATGCACGGCGGCGTCTTGGTCTACGCCAGGCCCCTTCATAAGGTTTTATTTTTTGGACATGTCTGGCTCCTTTTCATCGTCTGTGCTTGCTGGGGCAACACAGGACTGGTGAGGGGGGGGGGGGGGGGGGCTGTGGGTCAGTAGGTATCTGACCCCCCCCCCCCTAGACATAATGCACTTATGTTTTCCCATGCTCCTTAGGGACCCAGGAAACATGGTGCGCAGCAAGCCCCATAGAGCCTTCCCCACTATCGTCCATGCACACTCTACACGAGGCGTGTGTGAGTGTGGGGGACATGGTGCACTTACGTTCTCCCCATGCTCCCTAGGGACCCGGGAAACATGGTGCACGGTAAGCCCCTTGCAGGGCTGGAGGACTAGTCTTCCTCACTATTTTCCATGCACACTCTTCTCGAGGTAAGCGTGTCTGAGTGTGCTCTACCAGCCAAGTAAACTGCGGCCCCGACTTCTCCACGGTCACAGCCGGAGGAGAAGAAGTTGCGGTGCAGTTGCTGTTAACCAAAAGCCGGTCAGGGGCAGTATATGATGGGTCGATGTTGTTGGACGACAGGGCGTTTATGCATCAGGGCTCCACCCACTGTACCCATAGAGTCCAGTAGAGGGCGGAGCCTGTGTAAGATATAACGGGGGGTTACGTATTGTAACCCTAGTTATATAAGCACAGCAGGCGGAGCCCTCTACTTGGGGCCCTGTCTGTCCTGCCCTGTCTGTCCTATGCCGCTCGCTGAAGAGGGTGTAGGATGACAGTCAGGAGGCGTGGCCGCCTTATATACGGTGGGCTTGCGCACGCATTCAGGTAGGCCTGCCCCGAGGGGCCGGCTACATTTATAGATATCTCAGTAGGTTAATGCTCGCATAGTATGGTTAAGAGGTAGTACCCATAGAGTCCAGTAGAGGGCTCCGCCTGTGCTTATATAACTAGGGTTGCAATAAAATGCAAATAAAGTTCACACATAACGGCTGCTGGGTGCAATACTGGACTTCTTTTGCACAAATATTTGCACAATTGATTGTTATCCGATATAAAGCTCGGGAAAAGAAAGAAAAAATATTTACCAAGATAATCTGGAAATAATTGATGTTTTTTTTCCCCCCCAATTTGGGATACACCCTTTTTTATATAATTAAAAAATGTTGCTGCCTTGATATCTCATTTGGGATGGGCCAAAAAGATGGCCTGACAGAAAAACAAAACAAAAAAAATAAATGAATGAACATGTAAATGTCTTCGTTGCAGGACAAACAAAGGAATTCCGATTCTGATCTGATGTAGCTGGTTTCTTACCTCTCTGCTTGGGCTGCTCTAATGTGAATTTCCCCTATTGGATGTTAATGATTTGAGAAGACTTACATTGTCCTCAAGCTGTGACAACTCATTTGAACAGAAGCACTCAGTTGTCAACATGCATTTCTATACAAGATAAAGACTTGTGGATATAACATCATCATTTCATATGAGTGGTAGCGGTATTTGTATTGTATTGTTTTTATGGGTGGACTTGTTTCCCATTCCCACAACATTTGTGAAACCCTAATGACTAGTGGTTCAGTAAAAAACAACCATAATGTCATAATAGTTGGGAGGAGCTGGAGTGAGTGAATTAAGTCTCTCTCACGCACACGCACGGGCGCGCACACGTGAACTACAGTATCTACTGTACTTGCTGAATGAGCCAATAAAAAAAGGGGGATTAACATTCCATTAAACATTCCTCTCGCGCGACTTAACCGCCTGAATCACCGCGAAGTTTCCTGCTATTTTGTATTTTGGTGGCAGGCAGCGGGCAGCAACAACCCGTGGAGACTAGTCCAAGAAAGGTGGAGACTCCTGGGT
Organism: Dissostichus eleginoides; assembly: GCA_031216635.1. Lineage (NCBI taxonomy): Eukaryota > Metazoa > Chordata > Actinopteri > Perciformes > Nototheniidae > Dissostichus > Dissostichus eleginoides. The sequence goes on from CM062281.1 coordinate 6,218,572, forward strand.
TAACTTCCTGACAATAATCTTGAAGCACCACCAGGAGGGAAGCGGGGACGCTGCTGCTGCTGGGTCAAGGACTAATGGATATACGGCTAACTCTACTTCTTTTTCGGCAGTGAATCGACACTTTTGTTGATTACATCTACCTGGCTTGTTAGCTAGCTAGCAGTGAGACTGCTGCTGCTGGACAAGACATTCCTAACGTTTGATAGCGAGGCGGTGCGAGAGGAGGAATGGGTGAGTTTTCCATGATGTGGCGCTTGTGTTGTGTTTAACTCCTACTTCTTGACTCGACTTACACAGCAAGTCGAACACTCGTGAGTCGTTTAACCAAATTTCAGTGACATAAACCATGCTATCAGTGTTTGCCGGGAAGGGTATAAAGTGTGCAAGCCAGTTTGCTAGCTTGTTAGCCTAGCCAGCTAGCTGCCTGGATAACTGGATAACGCCACCTCCATCCTTGGATTTTTACTGCAGGTTTAGCTAATGTTAACATGAGCTACCTCATTTAAAATGTCTACACAGCCTATGTTAAACGACCATATGCTCCAAAACTACTGTAATATAAGTTGCTTGAAGTTTTTAGGTTATTCATGTGACAGTTTGTGCTCTGTTTTACAAAGTTAGAGCTCATTGCAGAAGCATTAGGCGTCGACAGAACTCCACCGACAGGAAACTCCATATGGCAAGTTAGCTTCTTCTGATAACTTTAGTATGTGTTAACTTCCTCTTTGAAATTTGCGTGGGTCTGATTTAAGAAATATGTAAATTGAATTGTCCAGACTGTGTGCTGACTTGCATTCCTTTCTGACGGTGACAGTCTTACTGTCAGTGGTGGAATGTAATAAGGTCCATTTATTTAAGTACTGTACTTAAGTATGATATTTTTTTACCTGAGTATTTGCTTTTATGCTACTTTACACTTCTACTCCACTACATGTATCTGTCAATTATAGTTACCTTGCACATTTCAATGATTAGCTTATACGAAAAATATAAATTAACAAATAAATAAACATTGACATAATTATAGCTTAAAATATCCAACAGCAGCATACAACGGAAATACAATTAGCTCCACCTTTTTAATAGATGTGATAGGCACACTAATGCATCAATAATCAAAATCCCCATGTTTAATATATGTGATACTGAAATTGGCTATTACGCATAATAAATCAGTTTACCTTTGTGACTTCAATTCTTTTTTCAAATGTATTATTGCTACTTTACTTAAGTATACGAATGTATTCTTTTACCACCACTGCTATTCTAAGTCCCCAAAGTCAAATGGATGTTATGCTTAGTTTATATCCACTTTACATTGGAACAAAATGGACTCAGGAACTTTTTTTGGTGTGGACTCATGACCCTATCTTCAATAGGGTATTACATGTACCTGCTTCTTAAGATGAAGGATTCCGTTTTTTATGCTGACATCATGTAATCGGGGCATTTCACGACCAAACTTGAACACCTTGTGGTAACAATCAAAGATGGTTTCTATCTTTGATGCACAATTGCACATGTTTAAAAAAGACAGCAGGAGCAGATGATGCTCTGTATAACCTGGTCGCAGAGAGTGGTTGTGATGACTAAATGTAGAGAAAGCACTCTGATCTATATCCAATCCAATCCATTTTATTTCTATAGCACATTTAAAAACAACAGAGTTGAACAAAGTGCTGTACATCAACAACTGTATAAAAAAATAGCATACATACATAAAAAAACAGACAGGACATGAAACAAATGTAAAACACGAGACAATGAAAGCAGATCAGAAGCCACAGACTTTCAGTGTATTGCAAACGTCTACTGTATCATGAAACCAGCCTCATGCATCTTGTCGGATGTGCTCTCTGTGGTTTCTGTGGTTGTTTGCAGTAAGACTTGTTCAAGAGCTGTGCTATGTAGTTAAACAGGTTATAAGCCCAGCCTTGCTTAGCCTTCAGATGTGTAAATGAAGAGGGTGTTTTTGACATGCTAAAAACAAAGTTACATTTAGTATTAGAGACATATGAAACTGAATTAGCAAAGAGTATACAAAAACATACTGAAATGTTATTACAGAAAAAAGTGTTATAAAGAATGATATTGTTTAGGAGTAAAACTGACCTCCATTATAATATTCGACAATCACTCCATATGAAAATCAACCACAACAGTGTCTATTTATAGGAAGCTAGTTTCACTTGTCATTCTTTGTATTCTTCTTAGGTATGCCTCTCCTGAGGTGGCTCATTGGTGAAAATATCTCAGTTCTGTTAGAACATGTCTGAGCTGTGTGTGGGTTTGTAAGCTCCTCATTTTGCTAGCTGTATACTTAGCTTCATGCAAACATCATGCATCCTGCTACTGGTGGTTGAAAGGTACAAATGTATCAGCAATCTGGACTTTTGTTTCATAGCATTAGGTTGTTAAAAATACTGGTGCTTTGTCTGGTCTGTACTCCATTCATCAGTCTTGTAGGGCTGTACCCGAATGCTGATTGCTACCGAATATCCGGAGCCCGAAAAATGGTATTCGGGACAGCCCATCAGTCTTGTATTGTTTTTTTGCATTGTCTTTTCCTTATATTTTCATAGTGGATAGTACAGAGCAAAAAGTAAATGAGAGGAGAAAGAGAGCGAGGATGACATGCAACAAAGGTCCCCAGCGAGAAATGAACTGGGGCTATTGTGATTAGATGGACAAGTTATTTAACCCAGAGGCTACAAAGCCCCAGTTACTGTTCTGTTTCCATAGGCCACTTCCCTACAGGATTCTAAGAACTTCAGAAACAAAGACTGGACATGTGCCAGAATGTCTGATTGAATATTAACCTCACTGGCCTCAACCAATATTTACTGGTATGTGGTTTGTGTCGTTTCCCCTGGTTTAACTTTACTGATGAAGGTCAGTTTACCTAGTTCTGTTAATCTGGTACTTAACAGTTAATTCATTTATAACAACAGTAACCTAATAATATGGTTAAGACATATTTTGCATGCACACGCAACATAAAACGATAAGACACTGACTAATAAGGAACTATTACCAACCTTTAGTGAGGTGAAAACAACACACCTTGATCACTGACCTCACATGTGTGCTGTGGGAGCTCTGTATTTGATGATGAACTGAATCCCGCATGTTACTACAGCTTTATCTGATGCATTTGTCGTCATTCATCAGAAACGAAACTGCTTCAGGGAATGCCAAACTCCAAATGAGAGGACATGTCAGGCAGATTTTAAACTCTTTACACCAGCCACCTTTGCATCTTAAATTTGATACAATGTGGAAGTCCAAGTGTGCTAGACCTCAGGATAAAGGACTGTTAGCTGTTTGGACAGCTTCAATGTGGAAATGCATGTGAATATTATATTCTATTCTCCAATACTCTGATATCCAATAGAAAATCTCACTCTTTTTTGTTGAAGGAGCCCTTGAAATGCTAAACTTCCTGTTAAAAAATGTCATCACCTCACCACTCAATTTACGTCTCGTCTCAGACTTCATGTTTGTTTGCACATGCCTTTTGTTTGCTCATAGAACTATTGGTTATGTTTTATGTGAGAGAGGAAAGGTTTGATAATGTTGCCCAGACGTAGCTCCCTGGTGTGTAATGTGTGAGGGCGTTGGTGACATGTACACATGTTCAGAGGCTATCCTCACGGCCTGTGCTGCGGATAGGTCAATAAAAGTGAACAAGCGGAGTTAGTGCCATTGAGAATAGCAACAGCTCTCTGTCCTCTCCCTCGTTTGATTTCTCTTGGTAACACTTTGCCCTTCGTATCAGCTAGCTGTCAGATCAGTGGGAAGGAATGCAGTTATGAGTTTCCTCTTTAATGATTGAGTGGGAAAAGCAAAGAGAGCACACTGACACACTGTCTGCCTGGCAATCAAATTGCCTGCGTGGCCTTGAGTATTCCCCCCCTTTCTTTTTCTGCCTTCCTTCCTCTCCCCCACCTCTCCATCCCCCGTTACATCCTCCTGTCTGTCACTGGCTTATACAAGAGCCATATTGTTCAAACTCTTTACCTGGAAGCATTGTGTTGGGAGAGGAAAACAATAACCTGGAAGTTCCTTTCCTTCTGCGGAACCCTGACCCGGCACTCAGACAGGAAGTTGCTGTGCAAGCTCAGTTAAATTCCTACACTTCAGAGACTCCAAAACTTCACTTTATAGACTTTCAAATATGTCCACTGACTCACTTTTATTTTAAATACCACTGTGTCGTTTGGTAATTGACACTTTGGGGAGGAGAAAGAAAGATCAAATGTAACTGATAAGAAGGACTCGACTCAAAACAAGAGTGGGCATGATCGAGGTATGCTGAAGAGTAGGGCTGTGCAATTAATCGTATTTTAATCTCGATTACAATTTTGGCTTGCAACGATTACGAAAACAACGTAATCGAAATAAAACGATTATTTGTTTTTCATTTTTTTTTTTTTGTTGAATCATACTTAAAGTTCATGGTAATCAACTGTTAAAAACATATTGTTCAATTTATTTGTAAATAAATGGATGTTTTCAAAGTAAATGGATAATTGTTTCGCACACGCGCACACAGAGACACACTTATTTATTTGCTCTTCTCTGAGACTACAATCACAGCAAGTTGTAGATAATTCTGACTGAATACGGTACTTGCACTTAGGATAAGTATAAATGTGTCCATTGATACAGCGGCATTCTTTGGGGATCTCGTGATTCTCCTGAATCCAGCTGCTGCGCAAGGTACCGTATTTGGGCAAAAATACCAAATCTCTTTACCAAAGTAAAAAAAATTAAATTCAATATAATTCAACATGCGCTCCTTTTTAAAAAGAACTTCAAAGTTATCATGTAATTATACATTACTTTTTTAAAGATTAAGTTTGACCTTATCACTATAATGTTGTACTTTATCTTCGTCAAATGAACATCTTTACCAAAAGAAATCTTTACATACCCAGCTGCCAATAAATATCACCTCCGATAACGGCAGATAACATCTTACGTTAACTAGCTTCCAATTTCAATGCTGATTTTTGGTGTTTACACAGTATAGCATTGTCAGGGAAAAGTGTGTTCTCTTGACACGGCATAGTGGGTTTGGTCAATAAATAATCACAAAAAGTCAAGTGTTTGCTGGGCGATTGTTTGGTTGAGGGAAATTGAAAGAGTGGTGGATGCGGTGACAGCAAACAGCTGTCGGCGTTAAAATGCTGCGGAAAAAAACCTGAGGTCCAGGCAGCACGGCCAGGCTTGTTTGATTTAGCAACCAATAAGCAGAATAACATTTCAATGTATTTTTCTTTTAAATGTCTCAGGCAGTCTAAGGCAGTATCTTTGGTTCCTGTGACTTTGAAAACAAGAACCTTAACATTTTCAGAATTTTGCCAACAACTATTGCTTCTTGTGACATATTTAAAAAATGATACCCTTTTTAAAAAATGATACCCTTTTTAAAAAATGATACCCTTTTAAAAAAACAATCAAAATCATTCTAAGGCAGTAGAGCATGTGAATAAAAGCCATAAAGATATAGAAGTATAATCTTGTTAATTAATATCCTACCAGGACTGGAGAAACACTTAATTAAGATAAGCTATTTACATGTTCACACTTCTCTTTCTTCATGTCATACTGGATTAGTTTGAGCAGTGATGTAAGCACATTTTTTAAATGTGCCTCTTGGAAGTGAATACATTATAAGTATAGACGCAACTCCTAACCCCAAGCAGCTGGTATATTATCTTCTGTCTGCTAAGTCAGCAAGCTGCGACCATCTGCAAGAGCACTTGTATTTGCAGCATGCATAACAGAGAAACACTGGGTCCCTATGCCTATGGAGAACACATCTTAACGTTTGTTGTTGTTCCGTGGTTAATGGCAGGGATCAAAACATTTTCCAATCATTTTAGTACACAGTGAAACGCTAGTTGAGAACAGAGGTTCTGAAAAGTTGAATGTAAAGACAGACTGAGCATGTTTCAGGCCCATGGTACTGTGTTGTGTCTCCTCTGATCCCTCCCCTTTCACCCAGCTGCAGGCAAATATGTCAGGAATCCTCAGCCGCCACTCCCCAGGGCCTAGGTGTCAGTCCGCTGTTAAAGGAGTTAGCAGGTTTCCTAGTGTGTGTTTGGGTGTACTGCTTTTTTCTCTTTCACTCCTTCTTTCTACCATTATCTCTTAGTACTCCTTTTACACTGGTCCACATCAGAGAAGGTTCACTTTCGTTTCCCTTTTTTCCTGGTGCTCCATAAACCTGTTGACATTGCCAAATAATCCTTCAGGTAGTTTCTTGGCAGTGTGGTTTGTATCGGTCTAAAGGTCAATGGGAAAAATAAATTCTCCCTGTGCATTGTAAGAGCCAACCACTTTTCTTTATTGCTATCATGCAGGGAAGCACAGTGTTATGGCTATCAGGTTTACTGCCAAGTAGGTTTACACAAACAACAAGGGAATTGCTTTAATGTATAGTAATACTTGCAACACAATGAGAGGAAAATGTGTTAAAAAAGGAGCAAATATCTTAGGCCAATAGCAGCATATCTACTACATAAAAGAAGAAGCAGCTGCTGAATTCCCTAATACTTTGCTCAGTGCTCAAATCTACTGGTTAAAGAAAGAGCCAATTATTTTACCACATCAAATTTCAACGTTGCTGAATATCATGCCTGATGTAAAAGTAACGTTTTGAGTACTTATTAACTGCTCACAATAAATCCAGAATCAAACATCTGACCTTGAACTAAGGTCAGGTATTATCCAGAGCTTTAGATTGTGTCATGTTTATTTGATGTATGCACATTATTCTTACAGGATTTCTTCGTACACGTCTTGAATAACGTTAGAAAATGTAATGCAACATATTTTCAAGATGTCAATAAACTCTGGACACTGTTGCCAGAAGACTCAAGTACCCTCCAGCACCTCATTCTTAGGTTATTTTCTCATCTCTTTCTTTGACAGACTTTTGCCTCTTAGCTTCTTGACCTATTTCTGCATTTACGGCAGGACAGCAGAACAACTCTTGCGGCGATGTTGTGGCTGTTGCTTGGCCTTATGATGTTGTTGTGATTTCAAGCTGTAAATCTTCTCACGTTCAACAATACGCTCAGTTTGAATGGAATTAAAGAGGAATATGATTTTGTAATTTCACATCAGTGACTTCTTCTGACTGTACTAAATATTTGACACCAGTCATAGTGTGTCTGCATCATACTGTACTTGTGTACAGTCTAGCAGGCCTTCTGACCCATATCCACACTGATACATGTACACTGATGTAGCTACGGAGAGATGCATGCAAGCCAGCTTCCTGCTCTAGCAATGAACTTAATAAAGTGTTGGAGGCGGGGTCCCTTGAGAGTTTATCAGTGAGCACTTCTGCCGCATAACCCCAAAATTGCCTGTTTCTCGAGAATACAAATTCCTGGATCCTCCGGCGATCTTCGGCATCCATTGGGCACATGGAGCATTCGCTATGGTGTGTTCCTTAAGCCACGCCTCGAATTCGCTCCGTCTTGGCTCAGTCAAATGAATGCAGATGGAAAATAACTCTTATTCTAATAAGAAAATAATTGTGCTTTTTATGGCATTTTACAACTTTTAGGACCTAGTGGTTCAAATCAGGACTATTCAAGTGTTCGTCCTGGGTATTTTATTAGCAGACTTTTCCTTGCTTGTAGTGCTCATGAAATTTAGATTCTCAGTTTTTCCCTTCATTAGTCAATCAAATATTTAGTCAGGAATCCCCCTTCTGCTGCCTGAATGCAGCAAACCAGCAGGAAGTTTGCCACACACACACACACACACACACACACACACACACACACACACACACACACACACACACACCACCTGCACAAAGACTGTTTTTGGCTGTGTTTAATGCGTTTAGAAAAGCATTTCCTCTGTTTTAGGTCTTATATAACTATGTTGCATTGTTAGTGGAGCTCGGGATGCATATGACATTAAAGCCTTCGAATCTTGAGGAACAAACCAAGAAGACTTTGTCCACTGCTTCACTGCTGGTGTAAAGGCCTCTACACACCGGCCCGACTTTGGGAGTCAGAGGCCGTCCGAAGCCGTCAGAGGCAGTCGGGCATTCGCGTCGCACTACTCAGGTTGGTGTGTCGTCTCTTTACGGCACATTTTCAACCCTCCCGCCTCCTCCCGCCGCCGATTCAACATGTTGAATCGGCGGCGGGAGGCCGCGGGAGGCCAAAGAACGTCGGGACAAATCAATCACTCTGATTGGCTGTTCAGCTTAGCGAATCAGTGCATCAGAAGTGAAGCGGAAGTGAGGGACCAAAACAAACGATAAGAAGGCACACACAGACGGCTAATCTTCCTCATTTTCATCTCACCCGGACGCAAGAGTTTCTTTTTTATCATGACGGCATGGAATGAAGAAAGTGAAGACCAACTGATCAACTGTTTATATTACTAAGTCTGTTCTTCTTCTGTCGGTGTATAAAAGGCAGTCTGTCTTCCGGTTGTTGCCTCTTTTGAATGACGAATACACACTACCGCCGCCTGCTGGTAAGGAGAGTTATTGCCACTCGTCGGCTGAAGTATTTGCGGTGTGTTCGTAGGCGGGCGGCTTTATCCGACGAAGCCAACGAAGCCCAACGTAGCTGACGTAAAAGTCGGGACGCCTTCGGTACGCGTTCTTTGGTCTCAGGTTGGTGTGTAGAGACCTTAACACAGGCCAACACACACCACTCATTGCACTCATTCAGTAGCAGCCAGTTTGTGGGAAACATTTCTGACAACTGGACATGTGACCATTAGAGTTTAAACTAGTTCAAACAGCTTTCCCAAAGACTTTTTTTTACCCAGACCACTTTCATGTGACGTAAATGTTAATTGCGGACTGAGATCAACCTGCACATCTCACTTCTCACTTCTCTGCGTCAGTGGAAATGTTTTTTGATCATATCTGAAGCCTTTGAAAGCAGTATTTCTCAGCTGGCACATGTTTATCCTTCTGCAACTTGACAATAAAGAAGCAACAAAGTACAGATTGCAGATTCTCTATGTGAAATATCTGCCGATACACAGCCAATTGATATCTATAATTCTGTTGTTGTATTACTATGTTATATGAGCTAATATAGAATGCTGTGCTACGACAGCTGCTAACGGCAAACATTAACTAGCTCTTCTGGAGATTTCAACAATCCAATGTAATGGACATGTAACAGATACTTCGGTACCTAGTCATTATTCTGAAAGTGTGGTGATACTTCTTTATCTACAGTACTGCAGATACTGTAGGAACTGTAGGCACTGTCAGAGCTTGAGACATTTGACCCCCTGTCATCCTGGGGATGATGCAAATGTGTAAACTCAGTATCAATGTGTCCCAATTGTCAGAACAACAAATCTTAAATGTGTCAGAATGAAAGCTACTTATTCTTTATTGGTTGGGAAGTTCAGGAAGTTTCATAGAATTGCATAAGGGTGCATTCAAGCTCTGTTAAAGGGCCCATGTCATGGCCATTTCCACTGATCATAATTCCATTGTTGAGGTATACTAAAATAGATTTATACTGTGCATTTTTCCAAACTCACATTGGTTTCGCATACAGCATCTCTGTAAAGTATGTGTATTCAGCAGTATTCACTCTCTCCACTAAACGGCTCGTTGCAGCTCTTGCCCCCCCCCCTCCCTGTGAGCACAGTGTGCTCTGATTGGTCGGGACGTTGTGAATCGCGCTGAGCTCCGTGGAGGTGTGGTTTCCTGGTTTAGCGATACACAGCGAAACACAGCCAAACTCATCCTGAGCACACACAAACTCACAGCCGAAGTAAAAACAATAAGTGTGGCTTGATATTGAGTAAGAAAAAGGTTGATAAACGCTGTGAGTAAGGGTCTGCAGAGAGAATTTCGCCGCGATCCCAACTGTCTGTTATCAGCCTGCAGCCAGGGATGAGAAATCAGCAGAGCTGCCTGCACTGAGTGTGTGTGTGAGGAAGTCCGTGGATTGGTCAATTTGGACCAATCAGCAGAGGCTTAACGTAACGGCTCCGCGGACGTAACGTAACGGCTCCACGGATTGGTCCATTTGGTTCAGCTCGTACCCGGAACCAAACGGACCAATCCGTGGAGCAAAGAAAGAAACTGAGAAATCTCCAACGAGGCGTTGGGGAGGAATTTTCTATATTAGAGTTTTACTCGCTACAGGGTGTACTTTGAGGGTTTGTGACTCTGCAGACCGTTTACATGCATAAAAACCTACATAACACACAAGGTGACGGGTAATAACCAGAAAAGCATGACACCTCTCCTTTAAATAAAAATGACGTGAGGGCAAAGGTAAATAATAATGTTACAATGATTTGTTCAACTGCAATCTTGTAACATTTAGTTTTTTGGCCAGAAACTTGCAACATAATACAGGGGTTTGAAAACACTTTGTATTCACCACAATAAATGTATTATATAAAGAGGGAATTATAACCTGTTTAACTTTCCTTGAAAAAACACTATTTTAAGAGTTGAGGTTGAAATACATGGGATTTATTGTTGTTTAGTTTTGTTTAACCCTGGTGGAATTTCAATATTATTGGTATTGACCACTAAATCGGTTCATTTAGATTAGGGCTGCACGATATATCGTGTCGTGACGATAATCGCGCTATGCGCAATAATCTTTTTTTTAGGACTTGCGATATTAAGTAGGCAAATTAACTCAAACACGTCATGTTACAATTATTTTGCTGCTTGCTACAAAAGGAAAACCTGCGCGGCTCTCATGTCAGGGGTACTTGAGTGAGTGACATGCAGGCTCTGCATGCACAGCAAACCACCAATCACAATCAAATCTCCAAAGCAAACGGACCCGGTGATTAAAGGTAAAAACACTGAATAAAGTCGTTTCATGTGTTTCTCCAGGACAGTTCGGCGCTGCTAACCGAGCTAGCTCAGCTTGTTGCTCTGATAACTTAAGATCCAGACGTCCGTGACTAAAATCCTTCATCCGGTTAAATATAGGTAAAAAAATACCAATTGTATAGCATTAAAGTTCAAGAAAGGATGGTTTGCGGGAAAAAAAACAGTCTTTTCTTCAATTCCTGTATGTTTTCATATCGCAATATATATCGCAGGGGGAAAAAAAATCGCAATGTCAGTTTTTTCCAATATCGTGCAGCCCTAATTTAGATGCACTTTACATTCATTTAAATAAATAGGAAAAACACCTTTGCCTCCTATGAAGACCACAATAGCTTAAGTGAAACTTATACGTGTTTTCAAGATAAGATAAGTGAGCAAAAATCTAAACATTGTGTTTTAGTCGGTGTATACTGTTTAGAGGTGATTTAAGTGGTACTGAGTGTGTGAGATACTGTTCTCCTCAGGCAGGGTGTGTGTGTGTGTACTTGCTGAGGCGCTGTAATGTGTGTGTGGTTACAGAAAGTCCCTCTGCTCCACATCCAATTATCCGGAAGATGCCTGTTAACTCAGCAGAGTATGACTCCATGTTTTGTTTACTACAGCAGACCGTATCTCTTCCTGTGGTTACATGGACAGATAGTCCCAAATTACTGTCTGGGGCCTTGGCTTAGCTATGTGTATTGCTCAACTTGTGTTGGGTTTTTCCACGCTTTGTGTCTAGACTGTTGGTCTAAAGCAGGGGTAGCCAACACGGTGCCCTCGGGCACTTAGTCGCCCGCAGGGGCAACGTGAGTCGCGGGGCATGTTCTAAAAATAGCTCGCAAAGCAAATCCAAAATGTAAAAAATACACAAAACAAAAAAGGAAATTAAAAGAAATTAAAAGAATCTACCCTATGCATAAACGAAACCTCAATCATAGCGAACTCTATCTACTTACTACAACTCTATATCTATCTAACACCCCTCCTCCCCCCACCCCCACAATGAATATCGACCAATAACGTTCTTGCTTGATTTGCGGGACCAGCGTTGCAGTCGGGAAGAAAAGCAATGTGTCACCTCCCCGCTTCATAAGGAGTGGGACCGTGATTTTCCTTCTGGCAGAATCTACACAACACATCAGCCCCATTGAACAGCCTAGTCGTGCCAGCCTATACTGCACATGAGGGGCAGAGTTTTACTCTGTGTGTGTTGCAACTTGTGTTGGAACTTGCATATATATGTATTGCACTTGACGCACACTGTGTGCGTCAAGTGCAATAAATATGATATAATAATATATATAATACAAAGGCTTCGGCATTGGATATAATACATGTATATAATGTATATATAATATATATAATGTATATAATAATAATAATATATTAATATATATATATATATATATATATATAATATTATATATATTAATATACATATAATATATAATGTATATAATTATATATATATATATATATATATAATATAATATAATGTATATATGATGTATATAATATATGCATTGTACAATATATGCATTGTAGTTAAAAAAACTGTAAAAACTAGGGCCCCCAAAAAGCTAGAAACGGCCCTGTGCACACATACGCATGGCGTAATTTCCACTGGGGACAGGGGGGACATGTCCCCCCCCACTTTTCGAAATCCCGTTTGTGTCCCCCCACTTTACAAATATGTTTATTATTATTTTTTAACGCAAGCCGTCATCGCCACGGAGGAGCACACAGCAATAAAGTAAGAAATCTTTCCAATGTGTACTATAGGACAGTAAAAAAAAAAAAACAGTTTAAAAGGGGAGTGATTAGTAAAATATGCATAAATAGAAAGAAAGAATGCTAACTAGGTAACATAAGATAAGAATAAACAAGTTGAAATGATTTGTTATTGGTTGTGATCATATTCTAAAGATGTTTGGATTATTGGAAAGTATACAGCTCCCTCTCATCTGAGTGTTGAGAGCTGTATCCATCAATTCATGTTGTGCTCAAAGTGTACCAGATTGATGCATTTCACTTCAACATTGAAAAACAAATCTTCCCGGGAGTGCATGCCCCCGGACCCCCCTAGAGGAGGTGAGGTCCACCCCCAAATAAAGCAGGTTAAAATAATTAAATTGAATACATTTGCTTTTAGTAAACACTGAAAACGGGTCCCACAGACCCAAACAGCCCACAAAGGTTAAAGGTGAGCATATAAAATGTTAAATGTGCTAAATATATACACTGTAAAAAAACAAAAAAAGAGGAGTAAAAGTAGCTCTCATCCTAAAAAAGGTTGGTGATAGGCTGTGACTGTGAGCATATAATAATTGACAGTTATGTACATGTTTGGTCAAATACAAAGCCTATTCCTATAGTTAATTTAATAACTGCAGACAGAATAAAAAAAAATGCTTGCCTCTAAAGTAGAAAACAATTGATTATTGGTATCTGCTCTATAATCCTATTCTAATGATATCGATTAGATTTGGCAGTATCATACCTTCCTGCAATTCATAATCATTCTATGAAATAATGTGACCCTTTGCTGTCAAAGACATCTGGTTGTTTTGATCTGAGTCCACAGTAAGACAGAGCAGCTAGGCCAAGCTGTAGGCTAAGCTTCTTTTTTGTTTTTTTCCGACAATTTCAGGTTTTGCTTATTGTTTCAGGATTTAACTGGTTCTTGACTTCTATTCTTCTGCAAGTTACTTCTGTTCTGCAATTTTATATTTCCCCCGGTTACACTGAAACCTGTCCAAGTGACACAGACCCTGTCCAATTTATATTTTGCCAGTAAATGCAATGGCCCAATGACGTCACTGATCACAAAAATGAAATAAAACATAATAATCGTTTTACTAAAATCCTTTTCTAGACTTTGCTTGAGGAGATGCGTTGAACCACTGCCAACTCTTTTAACAGTCCTTACTCAGTCCTTACATTACATTGCATTTAATTGAGCAGGAATCCTGCAAGTCAATTACCTTCCAATAATCCAAACCATTGTGAATCCTACTGCATTGTCTTCAACTTAACCGAAGCTTTCAAGTGCTACATACAGAAGTGGGAATTTATTTTTAATTGTATGGCCAATGTACATTGGAAACGGGTGGATTTTCATTTTGCAATGGAAGATTTGTAGGATTTCTGCTGTCCTGTCTTCTGTTCTAGTCGCAGGGATGGTGAAGTGAGCTGATTAGCTGTTGCAGAGTGAAGTGCACATGCTGGAGTGTATGGTTTAACCATGCAGGGCTCAACATTATCGCAGCGCGAGCAGGCTCCCGTGAGCGGGTGCGCGCTCGTTCACTACAGACTTTCGCGCCACCTAACCATTCGCCAAAATGTTTTTAATACCAGCGGTAACCGGCCAAGCGCCGGGCAAAAAACAATCTTCAAATAAAAGAAAGTCACCGGAGGAGTTAGAGAGTGACAGGGAGTATGAGAAGAAGAGGGAGAGAAAGTTTCAGCCACACTGGCTTGATCGATGGAGTGGTGCAGTGACGCGTCCTAAAACCCTTTTATAATTTTCGAATCATAAATCTAGATTTATGATTCGAAAATTATAAAAGTAGGGTAGACATGTGGAGATTATCCGGCTGAACAAAACGTGCATTTATCAAACAGGTTCGTTTTCCACAGACCTTATTTCCAGCTATTTTCCAAAATCCTATGGAGAAATCCCGTTGCTTTTTTGTCGAGGGAACCAGCAGCTTACTTCCTGGTTTTAGGACGCGTCACTGCACCACTCTATATGATGCCAATATAAACAAGGTCTTTTGTCGGCTCTGTACATCAATGCCGACCTATGCTGACAAGTAAGTGAAGAGTAGAAAATATCAAAGGTATTGGCTATAGGGAAATGTCCCAGCAGTTTAGGATATGAAGGTTGTAATCTAATATATTACATAGCCATTACATGTCTAACTCCTAATGACAGGAAGGCAGAAAGCGCATTATACAAATAATAATAGCAGACATTTTTTAACAATGACCACAATATAATTATTTTAATAAACCAAATATGAACAATTGAGGAAAACCTGATGATTCAAATGTTGTAGTACAAGTAGTAATGTAGTTTGTGCATACATTACTATTGCAACAAATGTGTTCATTTTCTTCATTATTAGTCGATTTCTTGGACGAATGCTCTTGGGCCAGTGGTTACAATGGTGGGGCCAGCGACAATAAAATTCCACCGGCCCAGAGGGCCAGTGAAATGCTACCCTTAATGTCTACCCCTGCCATGTCTTGAATAAAGAATCACAATCACAGCAGGATAGCACCAGTATCTTGAAGTGGATTAAAGCAGCATTTCAAAATCTTAAATGCTGAGTGTTTGATGTAGCAGGGAGCGCTGCTCTGAGATCAGTGGTCGGGACCAATTTCATCTTGGATGTTGGCCTAGACTGCTGTAGTTTTGGAGCCAAGGTTGGTGATGTCAGATGGAGACTAGAGCGACACACACACACACAATCCCTGACAGTTGAACCAGCCAGATACATACCAGCAGTTCATCTTTTACAGCTTGACCAACATACCTGTGTGTGAGTGTCACCCTGATGTTTTTGTTTTGGCTGTGCTTGGTGTGAAAGTAGCCATGCCAGTTGAGTGTCTCTATTTATTTATTTAATCGTTTATTTTGCAGGGACAATGCACAGTAATGAACACTTAAAACATTCAAATGTGTCAAGCGTAACAGTGCCAGATTTAGCTTTGAGCTCATTTCCATCCGCAGTCCCTCACATAAAACATTTAAGTTTACATTTTACAAACATAGCAATGAGTCAGGTCTTAAAGGGCCATACCACATATTAAAATACCTCTCTTCCAGTAAGTCCTCTACAGCTGCCTTATTTTTAGAGGTTGCTCAACCTGCTGGACTGGATTCAGTCAGCTTGCTTGTCAAACTGCCTTGCACGATCTTAAATATCTGTTTGCATTATCTGTTTGCATAGATTGTTTTTTTATTTAGAAATGTTTTTGCTTTTTCTTCAAGTACAGCCAAATGTTTATTTACAGCTGTTTGAAACAGCCAGGAAACAAAAAAAACAGAATATAGCAATGCATGATGTTTGGTCAAACATTACAATCATAATTAAGATGACTAAATTTGCTAAATACATTTGTGTTAGGGTTGCATCCGACTAAAGAGATTCTACGACTGTAGTCTCACTCAACTTAGCTTGAGAGCATGTCTTAAGTGAAGCTTTTTACTTCATTAATTAAATCTCTTTACTTGTCTTACTTCCACCATGTTAACTTCCTGATGGAATGGCAATGGTAAAATTGCTTTCTATTTTTGGAATAATGTAACTTGCTGTGTAACACACTTTAAACATCACGGGAAAAGGTCAGGTTTTAACCTGTAAATCAAAACCACATCGTATTACTTACAGAGGCATCCATTCATCTTAAGAGCTGAGTCAATAGTTTTTTCTTTTAGCACTACAATATTGAGTCTGGGTTTGCAAGATTTGATCAGTGCGCCGTGAGGCACATTTATTTCGGCACAATAGAAACTAAACAGTGAGCCTTTTTTTGGCTAGACTTTAGACCAATTTGCTATGTGCAAACATTAAACATTTGTTGTTTTGGTTCTAGCCATGTAGTTGGTTTACAAGGTTAAGTTAAAGGTCCCATGTCATGCTTTTCCGGTTATTACCCATCCCCTTGTGTGTTATGTAGCTTTTTCTGCATGTAAGCACGCAGCAACCAGGAAACGACACCAGTAATAAAGCTCCCTGTGTCCGCTCCTCACAGCAGCGAGCCCCGCAACGTCCCGCCAACACGGCACCCAGACCCCACGCAGCATTCTCATCTGTTTGTCATTACTGGTGTCATTTTCTGGTTGCAAACGCCATTGTAACACATAATCACTGATGTTCCGCTGTAACGGTGGTGGACTCATTAGAACAGAGTGGGCGAGCTGACCAATCAGAGCACAGTGGGCTCACAGGGAGGGGGGGGGCAGGAGCTCCAACAAGCCGTTTAGGACAGAGAGTGAATACACATACTATACAGAGATGCTGTATGAGAAACCAATGTGAGTTTGGAAAATTGAACAATGTAAATCTATTCTAGTAGACCTCAACAATGGAATTATGATCAGTAGAAATGGCCATGACATGGGACCTTTAAGGTTTGTCTAAAAAAAAGAGACAAAATGCATTTAGAAAGTCAACTCATCACTGTGAGGCTTTTTTTGCTTCTTTTTAACTATTATGATTATTGCAGGTTATTTTAACTATTTAATTGCTCTTCCGTTTTCTATACAAAAAGCTCGCCCTGGTTTTATGACTCAGTAATAGATCCTGTAGTGGGGTTTAAACTGTGGAAATCCATACCAAACTATATAAAGGGCTGTATGAACTTCTTAATCAGACTGTATGGACAATGTCAAATTGCCAGGTTATCCGTTTCACTGATAGTAGATGGTTGTTTTCATGTTTTTTTGTTTTCATGTTAATATAAGTATTTGGTTGTAGGTAGCAGTGACTGACAGACCATCTGTTTTTGAGTAAGGGGCAGGTAAAATAAATACTTTCTTCTCCCTGCTCCTTACCATCATGGACTATAAAGTGTATATGTTCTGTATGAACCCCAATAAATAAATAGATGCTAGGAAAAAATATGTGAAATTGACATTGCTCAGTATCGTTAGTTTAAGATGTCACTCTGATATTTTGTTAATTTCCGTGTGCTTTTCCTCCCTCCCCCTGTCTGAGCAGAGGTCCTGGTGGAGTATGAGTACGACGCGCTCCATGATGACGAACTGACCCTGCGACCGGGCGAGATCATCAAGAACGTGCGCTATATAGAAGAGGATGGCTGGATGGAGGGGGACCTCAACGGGAAGAGGGGCCTCTTCCCTGACAACTTTGTTAAGGTGAGCAAAACACATGCAGTGTTTCCCACAGATCATTGTCCACAAGTTAATCGATCGCAGATGGCATCGTGGTCGCGGACGAAAAGAACAAAAAACCCTAAATGGGTCGCGAAATATACTTGGGCGGCCGTTAATATACCTAGGCGGCCCGCCCAAGTAAAGTCTATGTGTGGGAAACCCTGCACACGTAGTTTTTGTGAGTTTGAAAAGCAATCTATTATAGTGTTTTCTAAATTATTATGGTGTGTTTTCATATTGTGTACTCTATGAAACTCTATAGATTGTTATGGTGTATTTAAATACCAGAGTTTTGTCTAAACCATGTAACAGGGGCGCTGCACCCTCTTACTTAAAGGTCCCATCATATGCTTTTCTGGTTATTACCCGTCCCCTTGTGTGTTATGTAGCTTTTTCTGCATGTAAATGGTCTGCAAAGTCACAAACCCTCAAAGTACACCCTGTAGCGAGTAAAACTCTAACACAGAAAAGACCAGTCTATGCTGCCCCAGAACGCCTCGTTGGAGATTTTTCTTTTTCCATTTTTTTCTTCCGGGGCCTATTGACGTCACTAAGTCTGGAACAATTGGCACACAGCTATAGAACAATAGGCACTGCCTCTGCCAGGGTGGACTCCCGAGCAGCTCAGGAGTCCGCCCCGCGAGGCTCCCGGAGCGGACAGTGTGAGGTGGATTTCCCGCTGTGTTTCCCTGGATGCTGGATATAGACCAAGTGGACGCAGACCCCACGCAGCAACCAGGAAACGACACCAGTAATCCAGCTCACACTGTCCGCTCCTCGAGCCTCAAAGGGCGGACCAGCGAGCCCCGCAACGTCCCGCCAACACGGCACCCAGACCCCACGCAGCATTCTCATCTGTTTGTCATTACTGGTGTCATTTTCTGGTTGCCAACAAACGCCATTGTAACACATAAACACTGATGTTCCGCTGTAACGGTGGTTGACTAATCAGAGCACAGTGGGCTCATAGGGAGGGGGGGGGGGGAGGGGCAGGAGCTCCAACAAGCCGTTTAGGACAGAGAGTGAATACACATACTATATAGATGTAGCACTTCATTTCAGACGCCTACCCGTGCGGGTCCGTGATCTGCACGGGGCGGGCCCCTGCTGAAAAGGAAAACCCCCCCGCAGGACTTGATACGCCCCCTTGATAAATACATTTAATTATAATGAAACCAGCTGCAATGGATCATGGATCCACCAGGGGTGCAGTGATTAAAAAGCTGCCACAGTGGAACTCATGTGAAATAAAAAATAAACAGCTGATAGATCTACAGTAGAGGTATCTGATATACTGTAGCGGATCTTTGTTAAGATCCATATGTCACGGATAGGATCATATTCTTGCTAAATAAGAGACATGTAATCATTTACAAAACATTACCATGTTTTTATTTAACAAAATAATGTTGTTTAATCCACGTTGGCGTAAGTACAAAACCATAGCTATGTTTTTTCGTCAGGAAATGCAGACCGGCTCATACAAACGATTTTTAATCATCATCCTCACGATCATTTAATGTATCATATGTTCGCCGAATTGACATGAAAGCACTAATAAATGTGGTTTAATCCACGTGAGTTTACAACTACAAAAATAATCGGTTTGTCTTTATATCACATCCGACGGCTCTCGATTTGTAATCCTAATTTAATCATCATCTTCACGATCATTTATGTTTATGTTCGCCGAATTGACATGAAAGCACTGACAAATATGAATATACTGCAGTCAACTTCATTAAAACGTTATTAACGTGCCTAAACTCAGTAATTCACTAAAAATAGGTTTATATTTTTAATGGAGCCTCGTCATCTCCCCACGGGCAAACAATAATATGTACAGTGTTAATAGTTTACTGTATTATTAGTGTTTAATATTACTGCTATAACAATCACACATTGGGTTCATTGTGCAATTCGTTGTACAATGTTAAAATCAGACCGTTGTTTTTTTTTTTAAACAGTCTGAATGAAACGGCAGCTCTCAGGTGATCAGCTGTGTGTTTACACACCTAATGGCCCATCAGCCACGGCTCTCTCCCCCCCCCCCCCCCCCCCCCCCTGATCTTTCTTCTCCAGCAGTTAAGTTAACTGTAGGTTACTCTGAGTGACAAGCTTACAGTTAGTGAAGTAACACTTTTTTTTTGTGAGTCACGACCTGGCTGTTTCATTCTAACATAACGCTCCAAATGTTACTGTTTCCACTCGGACTTCAATACAGCTACACCATTGTTTGGTTTCCATGGTAACGCGTCTCTTTAGTAGTGCGCGCAACTGAAAGTAAAATAAAATATTCATAGTAATTTCATAAATCCTTCCAACACACATTGTAAAAACAGTTCTGTTTCATATGAGTGTTGAGAGCTGTATCCATAAATCTCTTAATGTTGCCCTCAGTGCACCAGATTGATGCATTTAACTTCAATTTAAAGAAAAACATCTTCTGTTGTAACAACAATAATATTATAAATAGTAACATAGCTGAACATGGTATTGCACATTTAGCTTTGAGTGTTACTGACCTGAGATGGTTTTATTACATGAATTAAGGTGACTGAGGCTTTTTAACATAGACCATTTCTTTTATGAGTGAAATATCTGCATTTTCTCTTTTGGTTTGATTAGGACACATCCTGGGGATTTCCGAATGGTACTGGATTTTGATTTATTGTATTGGCTTCATATCACAATATATTCCCGAAGTCTGAAATGCAAAAAATGTCCCACATTAGGGCAATTCACCCTACATTTAATCATTCAAACAAAATCATATTTCGTTTCTTTTTAACGAAATAAATGTGGTTTAATTTACTGTGTTAATTGTTTACTGTATTATTGTTTAACTTGAAGGTGCCTGATGTGAACATTTCCAGAAGAACGTCTAGCTTGAATGGCCTTTCATATGTATACAGTACAGTACTGTATAGCCCAACCATTTACACCTTTTTTCCCGTCAAGAGTTTGGAGAAGGGTAATGGTTATCGATGGTGCTTTTAAAGCCTATCGTATAATAACTGTGTGATTTATATTGCTTTTCAAATGCATATAGGCCACCCATTTACACTGCTCTTCCCGTCAAGAATATGAATAGAACTTAGTTAGATCACTTTACATTTCTGCGAACGAATGAACGAATGACGAGCTATTTCGGGATCTGTTTTTCGGGGGAGAGTCCCGATTTCATAGCCCTCTCCCGGTTTCGTCCCGGGGTCATATTTCTCCCACATTTCTCCCGATTTCTGACAAAATCAGATTTACTCAGGACTGTTTCCACTCGGACTTTAATACAGCTACACCATTGTTTGGTTTCCATGGTAGCGCGTCTCTTTAGTAGCGCGCGCAACTGAAAGTCTGAGAG
The DNA here is from genome assembly GCA_031216635.1 of Dissostichus eleginoides. Classification (NCBI taxonomy): domain Eukaryota; kingdom Metazoa; phylum Chordata; class Actinopteri; order Perciformes; family Nototheniidae; genus Dissostichus; species Dissostichus eleginoides. Next base: position 6,239,698 of record CM062281.1, read on the forward strand.
GGTGAGGAAGATAGTCACAGAAAACAGAAGAATCGACAACTCCACCCTCTGCTCACTCCTTTCCTGTAAAATACAGGTCCAGCCAGGCAAAACAGTGCACTTCTCTTTCCCGCACTACTGTGACAGACCATGGGGCTGGGTCAGCCACTAACATATTCATATTTCTCTTCTCAAAAAGAGAAATATGAACGTTAGTTTTTAACTGAAATGATCAAATAAAGTCAACATTTCACAGTGTTTACAAACATTGACCATACCGTTCACCAGCCCCCACCCCCCTATGTTGCCTACTGTATGTTGCGAACTCTTTGTTTAAAACTAATTGGCCATCGGAATGTGTGGAGGTCACATTCCGATGGGCTATCGGAATTACTGTGATCTCCCAACCCCCCTGTGATCTCTCTTCTCCAGCAGTCTGTAACAATGAACAAGACTTAACGTAGTAATAATAATTAATTATATTTATTCCGTTTGGATGTACGATTTTTGACTTTGTTTAGAGCAGTGATCTTCTCTTCCTCTCTGCAGCAGAGAGCTAAGCGCTGTCAGACCGGACCTAACCCTAACCCTGAAAAGTATTATCATCTGAAAGTAAAATGAATCATTATGTTATTAGTATTAAATACATATAAGTATTTTTACAACTTGTATTTAGAAATACTCCGTTGTAATTATTGATGCATAAATGTGTTCATCCATTCAATGTGGCATCTGCTATAATGGGGTTAATGTATGATATTACTTAATAATACAATACATTATAATATATGATATGATAATTACATTTTAATTTTATTCATTTCTTATTTCATAGTTTCTCATTATTATTATTTTTATCGCTGATCTTATTTTTGATTTTATTAATCTGTGTGAATCTGTGCTGTCCTGTTTTTCACTCTCACCCTGTTGCTGTTTGAACTACTGAATTTCCCCACGGGGATTAATAAAGGTCCATCTTATCTTATCTTAATGTATAAGTTGATTTACTTCGATCTACTGTACTGTGTAAAAACACCCCAACAATATTACAAAAAATATACTGCATAAAGCAAACTATTGTAAAGGTAAAAGTATGAGCATAACAAATAAAGAAGTGTAAACATTTACATTATTATGATTATTTAATATATAAAGACTATATATTATTGAATTACAATTAAGATAATAAGATTAGATATACTTTATTTGATCTAAAATATTGATGTTTTTTCGTTATAGTAGCCTGTGAAAACCATAACAAATAAGTGATTAAATGCTACAGTATTCAGCAAACACAACTGCAGAGCTGCAACATTGCAAACAGACTAAGTCTACAACACCAGTTGTCTTTGTGTATTTGTGAATGAAGCAACATCTCATGGTTAAATCCTGTAAATGAACAAATGGGGAAATTTGGCAACGCCCTCTAGCAATTTGGCAACGCCCCCAGCCACTGGGATCCGCTGGGTTTTTGGTTGGGACACAGCCATTGGAGTCCTATCTGGAGTGCTACATCTGTACAGAGATGCTGTATGAGAAACCAATGTGATTTTGGAACAATGTAAATCTATTCTAGTAGACCTCAACAATGGAATTATGATCAGTAGAAATGGCCAAAACATGGGACCTTTAAAGTAACCAAATTGAAGCTTAAAATTCAATGAATTTTGAAATTAAATCACAGAATCGACAGGATAAGTTGAAAGTAGTTGAATATACTTATAGCATCATGTAGTATACTACTAGCATTGAGAGCGCCCCAGGATTATTACGCTTTTAGTTTAATACACATTTGTCTCTAAATGTGACTATTCAAGGGTAAGAGCTGGCAAGACTACATTTATAAAATGTATTTTATTTGGATATTGCGTAAAATGTCTACAGCTTGCAGGACACCTACACAGTGCATGCACTGTGAAATAAGTGACTAGAGTGCATCTTCTCCCATCTCTTTCCTCCTTTCTTTAAACCCTCACTTCCTTCTCATTGCTCTCTTGTTTTTCCCAGTCTGTAATCCTGCGTAGTGAGATAGGTAATCTGCTAAACAGCCTGGCACAGTCACTGAGCTGGGATAGTTAATCCTCTAAAGAGCCTGCTGGCTGATTGAACTTTGCCCCCGACTGCGTTACTGTCGCCTGAGATGTTGTCCTCTTCCTGCTCCCTTTAAATTGTAGCTGATCGGCCGGGGGGGCATGAATCATCATGTCTGGGGGGGAGATGGTAAGGAGAGCTTCATTATAGTTACCTAGGAGTAATTGACATGAATGTATATTGTTGATGAAGGGTCCTTGAAATAATCTTATTAATCAATGCAAGATGGTTATGAAGAAAGGAATGTGTGTTTGTTTTGTGATTATAGAAGTTGTATGTATGTAATGTATGTATGTATGTATATATATGTATATGTATATATATGTATGTGTATGTATATATATATATATATATATATATATATATATAATATATATATATATATTATATATATATATATTATATTATTATATATATATATTATTATATATATATTATATATATATATATATATTATATATATTATATATATATATATATATAGTTAAGACTGAGTTAAGACTCAACTAAGATAAACGTACATAACAATTAAGTTGGATAAGCGAAAAAAAATATGGCTATAAACACATCCATGTCCTGATCAATGATTATCTGTGTTAAAATGAACGGCGACATCAAGGCATATAGATTTATTGTAAAGTAGATTACTTTGGGTTATACAGTTTTAAAAAAAATCCACACGGGCATAATAAGGCTCGTAACGTTTTAATTACAGCGTACTGCTGCTGACTTGATCACAAATAACTTTTATGCGCTACAGGCCATTTCTCAATCAAAAAGGTACAATAAAAAACCAGTGTCTTGACAGCTAGTATCATTCCACTTATAAAGCCTCAGTCACAGCGCTAACCTCTACCTGACTGCTTCCTGCTGTGGCGTTGTCTACCAGAAATATATTGTTACATTAAGTTTGCCTTTGGATAAAGCGCTCAATAATAGAATATTTGATTTAATTCCATTGATACTTATCTTAGATATTTAAGAAGCAAACTCTAGCCTAGCCTCACATGCTCACCAGGGCTATGAGCGCTGAAAAGAAAAGCAATCCTGACCCTGATGAGGACTTCAGAGCGTAGCTGCGTGCGAGCAAAAATAAACAATTATACTTTAAATGACTGGTACAGCAAATTCCTGAAAAACTAAGAGGATGAAGCAAGCAAATATTATTATTGTAGCCTATCTTAAAAGCGTTCAAATGGCTCAGTGCTTAGAGGGAATTATTCTAATCGGACCTCATGAGTGGAGAGATTAAAATATGCCAAACTTCAACATATATCCATGGTAAAAAAACAAAAAACAGTAATTACTGGATAACGGAATACCTTTTAAAGAGGACATATTATTCTAATTTTCAGTCTCTACTGGGACATGTCTCCACGCTTTAATGTTCAAAAAGCTCTTTATTGTTCTCATACTGCCTGTGCTGCAGCACCTCTTTTCACCCTGTGTCTGAAACCAGAGCCCAGTCTGCTCTGATTGGTTAGCTGGCTGGCTTTGTTGTGATTGGTCGACCGCTTAGAGATGTCCCGCCCCTTAGCCTATCACGTACAATGTGTTGGAGTGCTAGCCAATAGAAGTGCAAGTGTTACATAGTGATGTCATTATGTTACAGAGTTAAATAAAGGAGTCTAATGGAGGCGTTTTAGGCAGGCAAACTCCCTCTGGAGGGAACTTTGGGATTTTAATCTTTGTAGAACATTTACATGCAAAACCTATAGAGCACATTACAGGGAAGGGAAAACCCAAAAACCAGCAGACAACTTTAAACACATACTATACAAAAGAACATACAAGCATATTTGTTGATATTTGCTCATATATTATATATAATTATTCATAAGATTGGCCTTGTAATAACAGTGTCCTCTCATTCCCTTTTGTTTCATCCCTTGTTGGTGATAGGAGTCTATTTATATTAGACGAAGTCAATTAAGGTATCATCGCTGAGCCACTAATGGTGATTATACAAACTATAAAACTGATATTTATTTCCCCACAGAGATTGTTCACTCCGAGTACCTAAACACTTTCAAAGACTCACAGCCAGCGTCACCTCTTCAGTAACAAACATTACATGAATGTTTGTATTTTTCTTGCTGAGCTCACTTCTTTAACGATAACGCATATCAAACATGCTATGGAAAATTCCTGTGTGAGCTGACTATACTGGAAGAAGTGATGCCCATATGTTTGTGCAATCTTATTAACACCCCAGATGTTTCAGCAGAATCCCCCCACACGCCTGTCTTCTGTTGTGAATAACTTCATACAGACACCTGAGAGTAGTGGAAGTACTTCCTCAGTGTTCACATTTATCTTACACTTGTTTTTTTACCGTTTTCCTGCCAGCTGTATCTCTGTGGATCTGCAGTTTGAAACTTAGAATGTTAATCGGTTTTCTTCTGCAATACTCAATTAGTGTTCCTGTTTTCATTGGTCTATGAGCCTTTTACAGCAATGGCTCTGAGAGTAGGACTTCAGTCTTAACTACTAGCAAGTTCATAAAAAAACAACATACATAGAATTTGGAGAATAAAAAAAAAAAAGTGTTTCTTATTTGCCTTTATGATCTAATGTCAAGAGCAAGGCAGTTGTTGAGATAAAGGGAAGGCAAGGCAAGTTTATTAAAAATAAATAAAATAATTATAACTCTAATAAACGGGTCCTCTCACATTCATGCCAATCAAAATGCTGGTGGGATGCCAGGCAACAATAAAATTGTATCTAACAGCAGGCAGTGTGTCACCCTTGGACATGAACTCTGTGCATGCATTCCATAAGAGTCATGGGTTATGGAAGGGGGCGGGGCTTAAGCAAACAGGTAAGGGCAACACATAATGACACTGGAATTCTCTGTAGAGTTTTTATGACAAATGGTTGTGGAAGTAGGCGGGGCTACAATGTAGGGGGCGGGGATAGCCCAGTAGTTTCAACAGTTTTATTCATACAGTTTAATTAGCAGTAAGCTCATCACAGACTCAAACCCAGTCTGTTCACCTAATATACACTTGATTTAAAAAAAAAAGAAGCATGTCACAATGACAAGTTATATAACTGACGCATGTTAGTTTGCATGTTAGCAGTACTTTAGCATGTTAAATAATTAATGAAAAATAACAACCACTATGTCCTACAAAAGTACACATTTAACATATACTGTAGGTGCTTCAGTCTTTACCTCACATTTGCTTAAGTGAGTTATTTTCAAAACTGTAGATAACCAAAAATACACAGTATGATAACTATTAGTATAAATACAGGAGTTTACCACAAATACAGTTTAAACTGCACGTGGTTACAACCCTAGTGTGTAGTAATAAACAACTCCAAAAGCAAATCATGTCCTTTAAAGGGGACCTATCATGCGAAATGCATTTTTTGATGTCTTTTATACATAAATATGTGTCCCCGGTGTGTCAGGGAACTCATGCAGCGTCAGAAAATAAAACCCTCTCTCTTTTCCTCCGTACCCAACTCTCTAAAAACGGAGACCAGATTTGCGTCCGATATGACGTCATATCGGCAATGCAGACCCACGGTCCTATCAGAAACGTAGCTATCAGAAACAATGCCCGACTGTTTTGGACGTAATATGGTCGGTGTTTACATTAGCATCGCTAACACTCAGAGCTAACCTGTACTGCACAGAGCATGTGTGTGAAGAAGCAGGAAAGAAAAAGGAACTCACCTTGTGGTATAACCGGCAAGAGAGAAAGCCTTTGAGCTCCATACTGTTTCAGAAATAATCCTTGATAATCCATGATATGGCGTTTCATCACCGCAGTATCTGCCGGTAGAATCTCCCACATGAGCAGGCATAAGCTCCGCCCCTCTTTTTTTATAATTTTTATTTATTTTTATTTAAAGCTTTATACATATAATCAGCACTTTTGAAACAGGAAGTGAAATAGAGGGATATGAGGCATGGCTAGAATGGGTGATGTGTTTGGTATTTTGAGCAAAACACTTAATAAACATGTTTTTTTATATATTTGTATATATCTGAGACCTATGCTATTGCCTAAAAATAGCATGATAGGTGACCTTTAAGGACTAAAAACATGCAGTTTGGTTATTTGGAGACATTTCAGTGACCGTTAGGTGCAAATGTAGTTATATGTCTTTAGCCTTGTCATAGTCTGCTGATTGTTCAATGTGTACTCTACCTCAGTCTTCCCCAGTGCATGCTGGAACCTGCTAAGTATGAATGGCTATAGAAAAATGTACTTATGCACACATAATGTATGTTATTCCTGACTCTATTTAGTGAAGGTGTGATGTGGACTTAGTGCTGCTGTCAGGGAGTTTCCCAGGCAGCTGTTTTACTGCCTGGCTATGTGACTGATTGGATCATTGGGATCATTAGCAGTGGCTACTTTTAGCATGAGTAACTAGTACAATGTTGCACTGAGCCCCTACACACAAAGCCATTGTTGTGGTCTTTTTCTTTGTCTCTTCAGCACACCAGAACACACTTCTCACACACTTCTCCTTATGTTATCTGAAACTGATGCATATTGTTTCACATGTTACCTTTCTGTTCCACTTCACAGTCTTGATAAATCCTGCAACTCACTTGATAAAGACAAATGCTTAAGATTCTAAATGTAATTTTTTAATAAGAGGCTTTTTGACAAACATTATTTGATCTAGTATGTCTAATGTCACCTTTACCACTATCACCTATTGTGTCTCTGACAGATCTTATGCTACATGTGTTGTTTTTTAAATGTACATTTAAATAGATGTTTTGTATGGTAATGCATTTCTGAGGAAATTGTGATTAAACCACGGCTACAACAGCGAGCATATATGTAGCTTTTTTTGCAACAAAGTCGTCTGCAAAATAACATAATATCCAATTTCTTCATTTCAATGTTTTAAATAATTTTATCTGAGTAACTTTCCTTTTGATGTATTGTAGGGCGTCCTAATCTTAAACATAGAATTGTCTTAATTAAATATGATAATAATATTATTTCCTGGTACTGATTGATCAGGAGTTTGAGTAGTAAATGCATCAATATTTAAAATCGAGTTAAGAATGAAAATAAAAAAATACTGATTTTATTTGTTTGACATCTTATAGATGGAATGATAACTATAGTATGATAGTAACAACTAATTATGCTGCATTTAATGTTCATTTAGCAACTTTTTTGAAAGAACTTTTAAGCCTCTTTTCTGAAAATATCAATCTATCCTCATATAAAGATATTAGTGCGGGTAACTGATAATCTTTAAAGGAAAATCTGGTTCCTCTGCCTCCTCATAGTGCTCCTTATGGCATTTAAAATATTCACTGGGCCTGAAAGAACACAACCAATCAGAGACAAGTCTGTGGTGCCATGTCAATCACTGCCTGGGAACTCCGACCAAACTGTAAAACTAGGCAGGGCTGACTAAATATAAATCCAATCGTTGCAGTGCCTGTGTTTTTCCCTCAAATACTGAAAAGGTATTCTTTAGTGTATGTTAAGCTTTAAAGTGAGTAAGGCTGACTCCTGGTCAGTTGGTCTATTATGTTGTCGTTATGCTCGAGTTCAAACAAATTGCATTGATGACTGCACTGCCTGTGCTTTAACCTGTCCTTTTTGTCTTGATATGTTATATGTATGTTTGTTTTATTGTTTTTTTATCAACATTTCCAGTACTATATGTTGCATGTTTTTATTGATTGTATTAACTTGTTATTTTAAATGAAATGTGTCTCAATAGGGTGACTTATAAAATCTGTCCAGGGACTACAGATGAAAAATAGCCTCTCTATTTACAGAAATGTTGATTAATGTAACTACCTGTGGCGGCCTGTGGTGTGCGCTTGGGTGTGAGTGAGTGTGTGAGAAAGAGCTGCATCGCTCAATGTCTCTTGATTCATTCTGAACAATTATGCTCATATAATGCACAAAGTTGGCGGTTTTCTGGTCGGGTTCCAATCAGATCTTCATTAGGGTGTATTGAAGCGAGTTCGGTGGTGCAGATTAGCTCCAACGAGTCAGATGTGTTGCGGATATGAACTGTGGCCGCAGCGCATTGCTACTACACTACTGGGCTTGGGTGTGAACATATAACATGTCATGTCTTATAATAGTTGTTTTGTTTGAAACATACCTGCAGACACTCCCCCTGGCTTTAAGCCTGTTGTTATGTTAGTATAATATAATTGTTTTAAAAATGTAATTGTTTCTTTTTTAATTTGTAATTAATTTAGGTTGCAGGTATCAATCAGTATTAAGGCTGCCTAGTTTGCTCCAGGTAATACTTGGCTTTGATTGGACGGTTTACTTCTGGGAGTTTTGGCTCATTTCTACTGTCTGGATATAGTGACATGATAAAACATTATCTTTTATAAAAGGTACCAAAGGAACCATTTAAAAACCAGGGGGAAAACAAGCCTTATGACTTATTCCTGTGTGCTGTGTGTTTTTTTGTTTTTTTTTAGGAACTGAAGAAGGAATCCAAAGAGGTCAAGGAAACAAAGACTGAGCCGAAAGAAGAAGCCTCTCTGCCTCTAAGGAGAGAGAAGAGCGCAGGAAACGTGGCCAACCTGGTCCAGAGAATGAGCACCATCGGCATCCCCACCGGGGGCTTCCTGCCTCAGCCCCCAGCAGCTTCAAAGAGTAAGATGCAGTAATCACATGTGTATAACTGCCTGGATGAGTTGTGGTTTACTGCAATGGGTCAACACTTATTAGCAAATATGTTTTCACCTGTGTGTGCTGTCTGTGGGCTCGTGTGTCCTCTCATGCATATTTGTGAGTTGCATACCAGCACCGTGTCCAGTCTTGCTCAAAGATCCTATCATGAGTTTTTTCTTTGTCTTTTTCAACCTAGCTACAGTTTCTATTCTTACATAATGGCATGTTTTTTTTAGGTCCTCAAATAGTTCAACTTCAGGGAAAAATGCAACTGTAAAAATCTGCTAATGGTGATGTTTTGCGTTTGAGCAATACAAATTGACATACAGTATAATAGGACAACTGGCTCAGGATGGATAGATCATCTACTAATTGAAGAAACAGTGATTCCATTCATTTTCATTAAAAGGAGAATAGAGTGGTGCAGGAATGAAAACCTAAAACCCGGAAATTAGTCAGTATTTTACCACCTTCTGATTCCCTTGTCTCAAAGTCATTGGGTTTTTTAAGTTGTTTGTAGTTAGATGCCTGAAATAAGATCTGTGGTTAACACAAGCTGAAGAGATTTTTTACTTTTTGTTCTACAGCATCAAATATGTAAGTAAATACCCCACTGATTAATGTCTGAAGCTTATATGAGTCTTAAAAACAGCGATTGTCATGTGATTATGATGTAGTCCCTTTATAGCCTAACATTAGCTTTCTACTTCTGGTGATTGCATTTACGCTTCAGAAATCATTAAAGTGGTGTTAATGTGGGAAATTATCCTGCCCGACAACGCGCTTCTGCAATATTTCCCAAATCCAATAACATTTTTTGTTGAGGGAGCCTTTGTGATGCTAACATCCGGGGCGGCCTACAAAAATAGGTCATCAATGCACAACTATGTAGCTGGTACACATTCAAAGTGAGCCTACCTTAATTAACAATGAGCTAGAGTAGATGCCAAATTTGGGGCTAACCCTCTTCACTTTAATCAGCAGGTGGCAAGCAAGACATGGGAACTTGGCCTGAGGCTTGAGGAGTTGTACCTGTATTCACTGACAAATAAACTGCTTACGTTACTGCCAAGTTTATATTCTCCTTCATAGATCAGCTCAAATGCATGCGGCATTTTTTGTTGCATTGCTGAAAACGTCTTTAAACACAATCACACCAATACTATCTCTTGTTTAGTGGTTATATTTTCAGACAGTTGAGCAGGGTGTGCCTGCTGCCTGCCACAGACTCACCTTTGGAACATTCTCAGAGCATTTTTAATGCTCTCCTGCTTCCTTGATTAACCCTTTGCTTGCTTGCCAGTTCTTACACCACTCCCTTTTGACATTTTAGCAGAGATGAAAACATGCTCTTCCACACAGCCGAGCCCTTCCCTTTTGATTAAGCTCAGACTGGCACTAACCAACATGCACATGTGAGGCCAACAGGTTGGTTAACTAAGCTGGTGTTTTGTTGACCCGCCTTTCACAGAGCCTAAGAGGAGACAGTGCAAGTCTCTGTTTGACTATCAGCCACAGAACGAGGATGAGCTGGAGCTGAAGATCGGAGACATCGTAGACATCACTGAAGAGGTATTTAATGCATGCTTTGACTTTATACAATGTAAATGTCCAATATGTGTACGTCACTTCTGATAACAGTGCTTTTGGAGAAGCTAGGGGGAGTATACATGTTTGAGATATCTGCCATGGCCTTGCCTTTTTCCATTGGTCACCTTTTAGTGTTTTAGATAAACAACCTATTTTTGGTCTGTAATTTGAGACACTGTTATGTGTAAATTACAACCACTTAATGCATTTAACCACTGAATATACTCCAACTGTTAAATAGTTATTTGTGGTTCCGCAAGTCAGAACAGGAAAGAGACAGGACTGCGTTTTTAAACTGTTCGCAACATGAAGGGCTAATAATAAATTAAAGGGATGTGTGTGTGGAAAAATATACTTAAATTAGTAGGCACATGCAAAGTATTTTAAACACAGGAAACACTGCTTACATAGTCAATTCCTGACTCCTTTCATATTGTCGGTAAGCAAGAATGCATTTCTTTTTACATATCAAACGCCACAACAACACTTCACAATGTGTCCAATGTATTTAACTGAACAGTAAAAAGCAGTTTAGTTTACTTTTTTTAGTCTACCGTTCAAACCCTCCAAATAGAGGCGATTTTTGTTGGAATTGCAGAAAGGGCTTTTGATTAAGTGCGTTATAGGACAAAAAGTAAAATGACTGTTTCTATCAAAAGAGACTCCAGTGGCGTCCAAGAGAGCATATTGATTGTATGTTAATTCATTATAATTACTTACTTTAATTAATAGGGATTTAGACATACTTGTTTGGACATACCTGTTAGTCTTCAATGATTATCCATTTACTTTCCCATTAGCCTGTCCACCCTGGTTTCATATTTCCATGTATCTGTGATAAGCAGATCTGCAAGAGATAAATACCACAATCATTTTCATTGTGTCCCTGAGAACAAAGCCAGATGTTAGTGGGTGTGAGTGTTGTTTTTGCAGTAGGTTGCATTTAAAATGACAAAAACATTACCATGTCAGGTGAATTATATCTCCTAATGTCCTCTCTGTGCAGGTTGAAGAGGGTTGGTGGAGCGGCAACGCGAACGGCAAGTCAGGACTGTTTCCCTCCAACTTTGTCAAAGAGCTGGATGCCTCTGGAGAGGAGGGGGAGTCCAACGACACGGCGGCAGAGGAGACTGGTGAGAGAGCAACTGCAAACAAGATGGGCCTCATTAGTGTGAATGATGCAGCTCAGTTGGGATTAAACATTAAAAAAGGTGTGCTGGAAATGTATGTTTGGTTAGGAACGATACCAGAACAAGCCCAAGGGAAGTGCATTTGATTGAATTAAGCAAATTGACTGAATTTCTGGTTCTTCTTAAATGTTACTGTGGCTGTCATCGGCGCAGAGTCTATTTCTAATATCTCTTTCAGACTCTGTTCAAGACTTTGGAGAACTCGTTGAGACAGAAGATTTAGAAATTGTTGTTTTTGTTGCATTATGATTATTATTGTAATTTAAATGAAGTGTAGAAAAGGTGGTGTTCAGATTGTCATTGCAGGACAGGTGAAACAGGTCTCAACAAGCAGCTTGGCTGAGTGTTCAGTCTGCAGCTGGATGTTTCTGAGCCTTTTAGTCTGCTAGTTATATGACTGGGAGCTACTGCTGTGTGTGGGGTGTGTGTGCACATGTAAGGATCCACAGCTTGAGGTTAGATATTAAGGGATTACATTTAAACGCTACAGTGTGAGAACATATAGTGTAGGGTCAAATATCATAACTACCTTTTACAAATTTGCTACTTAGCTTCGCATGGGAATCCTGACCACCCTGTGGATGTTCGTCTTTCCGCGTATTGCACAACAACGTACTAAATAAACCAACGACTTGACTTACAATATTGATTTGAAAATGGTAAATTGATTTAAAGGGGACCTATCATGAAAAAAGCACTTTTTGATGTCTTTTATACATAAATATGTGTCCCCGGTGTGTAAGGAGACTCACAAAGTGTCAGAAAATAAAACCCTCTCTCTTTTCCCACTTCTCTAAAAACGGGGTTACAACGGAGCTGATCCAGATTTGCGTCCTATATGACGTAATATCTTAAATGTGGGCTGGCTTTACGCCCAAGGCCCTATCAGAAACGTTGCTGTATCAGAATCAATGCCCGACTGTTTTGGACGTAAATATGGTCTTTGTTTACATTAGCAAGCATCGCTAACACTCAGAGCTAACCTGTACTGGAGAGAGTATGTGTAAAGAAGCAGGAAATAAAAAGGAACTGTCCTTGTGGTGAACCGACAAGAGAAAAAGCATTTGAGCTCCATACTGTTTCAGAAATAATCCTTGATGTGGTTTGGAACATCATATGGTGTTTAATCACGGCATTGTTTAGCTGACAATCTGCCGGTAGAATCTCCCGCATGAGCAGGCATAAGCTCCAGCACTACAGCAGCACTGATCAAGGTTTTCTGTAACTGTCCAACAACTGTAACTGTCTGTTCACATTTAGTTTTCCATGAACCAGTCTTTAAACGCTGCAGAGCCCATACCGTGTTCCTGTTATTGTTCACTTCCTGTTTGTCTGTCTTATTTGTATATGAAGTGGTTACATTTAAACGCAACAATGTGAGAACCATAGACTGTATATATAAAGGTGAGAACATATCATTTTGTGTCAAATATCCTACCATCGTTTCCCATGATGCATCTGTTTTGTTTTTTTATCAGGTCTTGAGTATTAACATTCTAAAAACTGCTACTAGATAGTTTTATGAATTCACAATTTTAACACCTTCTTGTGTCTTGAAGCGAAAATGTCTTATTCAAGATAAGTTCTAATCTACAGTATAGAGTATTGCAGCAGGAGGCAAAGCAGTAAGACTGGACACTTATTACATCATCCCCCATCTCACCCTGTTTTATCTCCCCCGCAGATGGAAGTGGAATGGAAAGCGGCTCCACCCCCACATCCCCTCAGCCCGCCTCAGGGAACGGAGTAGTTGCTCAGCCCAAGAAGATCAGAGGTGTGGGCTTCGGAGATATTTTCAAGGAAGGCTCGGTCAAACTAAAGGCCCGCCTGCCGAGCCCCGACATAGAGGAGAGGAAGGGCAGAGTAAGTGTGACACAACCTCTAAATATATACAGTATCTGTGACATAAGACATGTTGTTAGAGCTCAACTCAATAGAAAAGCAATATGTCCTTTTTTAATATAACAATGTATTTCACATGAAATATTAGCAACATTACGAAAGAAACCGGAGCACTCAACACTGTTTCATCTTTGCATTTACTAATAATTTGCCACCATTTGGAGATATTGATCACCACACATTACAGTGTAAATAGACATTTTACAACTAATGTAATTGAAAAGTTAAATGATCAAAACACGAACCCATTTTTCAAATTCAAAACAGTAATTGAGACGGCAACAATCTTTTTCATTGAAAAGAGACAGAGACTCATTAAAGTTACTGATAGACATTCGTCCTTTTTCATTTTCCAAGTTCCACCCAGGCAGTGTAGATTTTAGCCTTTTTTTTATTTTACACTTAACAGTTGGGGCCTTTACCAACATAGTAACCTTTTTTAATTTGTCCAATTTTAAGAAGTAGTCGCCAACAAAAAAGTGCTGCACCCAACGTTTTTTTTCAGCCATCCTGAGCGCTTAGATCTGAATATATCTTAAGGAAAAACCTTTAGTGATGTCACTGTGGAAATCGGAGGAAAACCAGTTATTGGCCCTGTCTTTCAAATGGGAACTATCATAAAAAAGACCAAAAGCTGATTTGTTTGAGCGGATTGGGAGAGTACCCTGGATGTTGCTGCCGGCGAGTGTTTTATCCCCCATACACAAGTTTGAGAGCATGTTCTGGATGGAGATCGGTGAAAAAACAATGTCAGACAAATATATAGTAGCACAAACAGATACTAAACAGCAAGGTTGCGATGCTAGTCTGTCTTGGAAGAAGTGAACGTAGTCATAGACACATAAAAAGACACTATGTGGACATTTGTATTTGAAGGGACATTATGTATTTGAAGGGACTCCTGTTCAGAAAAGAAGTCTCAGGGGTGAACTCTGGAGCACTGTTGTGTGTGACTCAGAGTGAAACTACAGCCCAGTCAAAACATTGAGTGAGTCAGAGATATAGTGACACCTCTTAAGTTAAGCCCCAAGCCTGTTTTTCAGATTTCAGGCTCGAAAATGACATTTCCAGAACAAATGACCATAACTTCACTTCTAAAAGGGGTAAATTAATAATCTTTTTTCTCAAAGTAATGATAAACCTGTGAGTTGGATGTAGAGAAGTCAAAATCAATATAGATGTTTTTTATTTTAAAGAAAATTCAGATTGAACATGGTAAAAAAACTGTAAATTATAGTGTCTGTCCAAAAATTATTTTTTACTTATAGTGAAAACTACCCTTGGATGATGGGTTAGTAGACTAACAGCTTTAGGAATCCAAAGTACAACATATAATAAGTACCCTGTATCAAGATTGATGCAAAACAAGTGACATTTGACCTTTTTAGAGAGATTTAGCAAAAGAAACCCACTTCTGGGGTCATTTGGTGGATTTTCCATATCTCTGGCCCCCCTTGGTCGATTTTGATGATTGACATCTCTTGCTAACCGTCAGAGCCAATGGAATCGAGGGAAAGTTCCACATACACACACAGGTTACCAAATAAGGAGTTATAGTGACGCGTAGAAAAACCGGAAGCTGCGCTAGCCTCTGGTGGCTACCATTAGTAGCTCATTTTGATTCTCCGTTTTTTGCATAAAAATGGAATTATGGATTATCAATAATTTTTTCAAAGTGACAGATACATTGGATGAACCTATGGATTAACCTTCAGCCGCGTTTTTTCTCGTTTTAATGCCATTGAACACGACTTTTGATCAGAATAACAGCTAAAGTGAGCATATCTCCGTTTTTTGCTACCTAAAGCTACGTCGTGTGTTGTCTGTATTTGCTTCCCCTGTCACGAGTTCTGATCGCTCAGTGATGATCCTTATATTTCTATAATCTGTGGAATCTCAGGATGTTAGCTAAGCTTGTTTGTGCAGATCCAATAAGTATATCGATCGGTATAGCTAGAGTTCTGTGCTAACGGCATTAAGATTTTTTTGCCGATGGCTAATTCACAGGCTCAGTGTTAGCTTTGAGGTTTTAAAAAAGAAAAAAAAAGATCAGTTAGCTGAGTTTCTTCCCGTTACATAGATATGAAACATTCATAGTTTATTAAATCTTAAGAAGCCCTCAGACACTTTTGCTTGCAGATGTTGTGATTTCGGCCCCTTCGGTGGGTCTGTGGGGCTAAAGAGGGCCGGTGTACACCATAAGAACTGCTTGCTATTGTTAATCTTCTGAATCCCCGTTCCTTCACACCTTTCCAGTGTTGAAGTTTGCGAGCGTTTTGATTGCTTTCCATACAGACGTCTGTCATTTACATCCACTCCAGCTTTCTATAGCTCTCTTTTATCATTCATTACAACTATTTCTCTCCGTTTTGAAATTAGTTTCATCAATCGCAACACTTCGTAATATTCCAGGAGAGAAAATTGGCCTCATATTTGAGAGATATCACTTATTCCCTTCTCTATGACGCTTCTCTATCTCTTCACACAGATCATGTCTGAGAAACTATTCTTTTTTAAGAGAATACAGAGTAAAGAATATTTCAGCATTCAATACATACATCATAAAGTTACTTTACAGTACATTTCTGGTGAGCGCTGCAATGTTCTCCCGACTAGCTTTCTGTTTGTCGTGGTGGTTTTCTACCTGAATGTGTATGTTTTCGATGACTCACAGCAGGTCTATTGCAGTGTGATGTAGCAGCCAATTCAAGCCCTTTTTAAGTAGGCCGTTTATCATCCTTTACCTGTTATTACCAGCAATTATCTAGTCAGAGACATTAATATCTTAGATTTTTCATTTTCATAGTTTCATAGTTCAGCTGATAACATCTGACTGTTTCCTCTTAACTTTTCTCCTGCAAGATAAAAAGACTGGCATCAGATGCAGCAATGTATGCAAATCAGATGAACTGGAGCCCAGCACATTTACATGAATAGTCTCAGTAAATAAAATATATGCAAAATGTTGAGCTCCTGACAGTTATCTGAGGCAGACTATATACACAGCCGCCAGGCTCAGTAACATCTCATAAATCTATACGAGATATGTTTTATCTATGTAGTGTATTTCTATGCTGTTTTACGTTTAGATCTATGGCCATGCATACGCGAGAAATTGGGGCTCAGTGTTTTGCCCAAGCACATTTGGATATGTAGACTGCAGGGGCTGGGGATCAAACCCCCGACCCTCCGATTGGTTGATGTCCATTTTCCCCCTGAGCCACAGCCTGTGTTCTGACTAATTTGCCTTTTCTAGAGATCGGTTGTTTAATGCCCACACTAAAGGAGCAGACCCAGATTGACGTGAAGTGTCTGTTTGTTGTGAATACACTTGTTTTGCTGTCATCAGCACATGCACTCGACATCACATTCAAACAGGAAATACCACTTATAACCATTGACCATTGAGGGAAGCAGGATGTATTTTTTATAATTAGTTTACTCCTTTGCAATTGAAAATAAAAAAGGAAGGACAATCCGATCATTGGCTTGTAAATATAAACTTGCATGTGTAGCAGGTGATAACATGAGCTCACTGCTAAGTTTCACTCCGATCTGAAACTCTCTCCACTTCTCCTTCTCTCTCCTCACAACAGCCCTCACTCTTTTTCAAAACTAACATGGCTTCCTCACTTTCCACTCCTCACATCCCCCCACATGTCATTCTCTCACACTCCTCACAGCCTCAGAACCCCCTCTGCCTGCGCTAGTATCAAGTACACAACGAGTTTGGCATTTTTCTGTCTGTTTATGATGATTTTCTCTTACGCAAAGTGCTATTATACTAATATCCAATTGTCAGTGTTAGGAGTTATTTTCGATGTATTAATTCCTATTGGTACCATAGCAAAGTTATACTCCTTAAATGTTTCTTATTTTAGTTATCTTCTTTTATTTGCACAGTCCTTTTTTGCCTGTTACTCACTAATCCTCACTTAGAAACTATAACATTACACATCCCTTGTATAGCAAAAAAGGTACACGTTTTGTAACTTTACACCATTAAAATGAATATTCCACTAATATTTAAGATGACATGCAATCTGTAATACTCTATTTTGATGCGTCTTTGCATTCAAATGGGATTTCCGCCTAGATAGAGGGCTTGTTTGACCATGCGAAAAAACAGTGACCCTCTTTAGAAAGCTCATGTTGACATTTTTTCACATATCCAAGTTTTTCATAGGCATTATTATACTTGAAGACATGAGGGATATTTTTTGTGCATAACATCCATACCCTAGCGTTGGATGCTGTTGGTTGGCTGATAAGGCTAACCAACAGCGTGTGTGAGTGTGATAAGGCAAGATGCTGTGCGCCGCAAACTGCGGTAAAAAAACAACAAATTGAGAAGCAAATTCCTAATGTTCTGCATACATGTCCAAGGAATGCTGCTAAAACCCAAATAATATCTACATATCAAACGTCTTAATTGGAAAATGCTACATTCTGAATACATTTGATATATTTCAAGGAAAGATATCCTGTTTACTTTTTAACTATTTTGAATTTGTGGAATATAAGTGAGCATGAAAACATGTACTGTTTACTTTTAATAATTATTCTCTTACCATACAATCAACAATTCTTAACTGCTAACCCGAGAATGAAAGCATCACTCATGATCAGATAACTCCACTCATTGGGTTCAGACTCACTCTGTCTTTATGACAGTAGTCCTACACATTAAACATGTCCACTCATGTGCGATAAATCATCTCCATCTGTATGGTTTGCTTCATTTTAGCCAATCCCATCATTACCATCTGCTGCAAAGCCCGCCCATCCCAACATGACAGACTCGCAGAGAGCGGACGACAACAAATCCAAAGGTAAAACACTGAAAGCACTGAAAAATACTTACAATGTATAAGTAGACAGACAACATTTTTTTTTCTCAAAAATAATAAACCTAAAGTAAGAGAACTTGAAACCATGTGTTGTTTGTGTGTTTGGTAGTTGAGATATTACATCAGACGTTTCCCTTTTTTGACATGAACATTAAATCAATGTGTGAAACTAGTATATTTAGTTTTGTCTTGTGTTTTTGCCTATGAATCCTTAAGACCCCATTCTCTGTTTCCTCAGCGAAAGAGTACTGTAAAGTCACGTTTGCTTTCGAGGGTACAAATGAGGATGAGCTGACCATAAAGGAGGGCGAGACCCTCCACATCCTGAGCAAGGTAAGGCTCCACTGTCTCATACATTCAAGTTGTGAAATTAAATGATGGAACCAAACAACTGGGTTCACAAAAGTCACCTATATTATCTAAACTCACATGCTTGGCTGTTTGATGTGCTCATGCGGGCTTACTCATAACTGCAGAACTGTTTTCAAGTTTATTCTCAAAAATCATCCTGCAAATCAGCTTGATTTATAAACATGGGTTAAGTTATGACATTTCCTGATAGTACTCAAATCTTCCCAGCGTATCTAGTGGTTAAATTCTTTATTAGAAGTCACAGGTTGGATGAAATAAAATATATTAACAGGAGATTAACACACTGATCATAATGATCTTTGTTATTTAATGAGCAAAAACACATTTTGAAGTAGTGAAACCAGTACTGCAACTCATCAATCACGTTGCATGTCTTTGCTCACATTGTATTGAGGCATTGGTATCTATTTATCTATTTGAGAAGGGACAATGGACCTGGAGAACTTAAGTCAGATTTAGCCACAAAGGTTCATTTTCATCTGCAGTCCCTGGCATTTTGATGGCTTATTAAATTACAGAGAAATTCTGACACACCTGTGTCTTGTTAAAGCCCCATTTAGTATTCTCCATTAGGTGATACACATGTACAGACGTACACACACTGACACACACAGACACACACAGACACACACACAGAAAGGCACACACACTCGGACTCAAACTCAGCTGCCTCTGACATGTTGACAGTTATGTTGTCTCTGACTCAGGGGTCGTCTCCATGACTCCTTCAGTTCCCTTTAAAGACCACAGAGTAAAGCTATGTAGCACCATCTAGTGGACACTGTTGAGAAGTAATATTTAAATGATTTTCTACTTTGCTGTGGAGCCAAGACAGAGCAAAGATCACAAATCAATACCTTAAGTTTTGTCGTTATGAAGTGTTTTCTTAATTCGTTGTCTAACAGGACACAGGAGAGCCAGGATGGTGGCGAGGGGAGATCGGGGGCAGAGAGGGGGTCTTCCCTGACAACTTTGTAACCATGGTGTCTGATGCAGAAAAAGAGGTAAGTCTTTGCAAATCTATCAAATCTTATAGTTGAAGATTCTTAATTCTGAGGATTTGCTGTTTTCTTTGTTTATTTTCTGCAAATATATTTGTGTTTAGGACTTATTATAATTTAATGATATCAATGTTTGCTCTGTGAAGTTCTGATGGACATCTGAAGCTATTTTCTGACATTTTACATATCAAATTGTAACAAAATAATGACAAAAGATACTAGTTGAGGGCCTTTCAGGAAAATTAAACATCCTCATTGTAAATGTGGAAAATGTCTATAAAGTCCCTCTACAAATGGGTAGAAAATAAAATACTAAATAACCCAGACGTTGTAAACTACAGGACCTGACGGTGTTTTAAATCCTCACATGCACAACTCACAAAATATAAGACTGATAGGAGGTGACAGTGTCATTAAAAACGGGTTTCATAGTAACAGCGTGGCAGATTCCAGTCTGAATAAATGATTATGTGACAATAGAAGGTTGTTTGCACATCGGTCAAATTATCATTCAAAATAGGGCAATTATGTTTCTTGAAACGTCTTTGAAGGAGAGCTCTAATTATCTGTTCATCATGAAATGTTATGTGCCGGTAGCGGGCGTTTATGTCTACAATGCTTTGGCCCTGTAATGGTGTGGAAATTGGAACGAGTTCTTTTTACAAAACAGTATTCAGTCTTAAAATAGTCTTAAATATTCTTTGATTATGTATTTTTTCCTCTGATAATTGAGTAAACTAGACACACACATATATTAAATGTCAAAAAATGTTTTATATACTGAGCAAAACGGGTAAAAAAACAGAAAAGCGAGATGTTGAGTGTGACTTAAATGATACTGCGTTCAAAATAGCACACATAGAAAATGGTTGATCCAACTAGAAACTGGAACCCTATTCATAGTGGAAATTCTTAATAGTAAGCCTGCAATTCCATTAACCTCAACTTAATAAAGGAGCAGTTGTCTGACGTCGCACAACATCAACACACTTTGTAGAGCATATCTGCCTCTATTTAATTAAAAAGGTACACACTATCATATAGTAAAACCGTTTCTGCAGGTAACGGATCCACACTATCATATAATAAATCCTGTACTGCATGTAAATTAATGTCACCAATGTAATTATGTACCTGGCTACGGTAAATCAACTCTGTTGATAATCTCCTCTGCACAAAAGCGATTGGTTATTCTTGGTCTAAAGTGTCGAAGAAACATCAGTTTGTCAGTCAGCCATGCCCCTACTTGCATTTGGCGTCATGCACGTGGAGGTCGGAAGTTTTCAATCCTTACCAAAACGTTCCAATTTGGCTGAAAAAGCAGCATTAATCCAGTCCTCACCCTGCTAAATGAATCTCTAATCTAACATACTTTACATTCACATCATCTTATTTATAATATAGAGCATTAAACATAGCTTACATCACACATCCGGTAAATATGGCTCTTAAAGATTCAAGTTTTAAAGGCTTTATTTATCATAAGCACAATCTTTGCAATGTAGTTTTTTGCAATACAAACTTGATTCTCAGACAACGATGCAACATATGATATACTTAAAATCAAAGTAATGGACATAATATGAGTGCAATACAATTCAAGTCTGTTGCAGGAATAAAACAAATATTTACATATAAAATAGCATAAGATAAAGCAGAATGCAAACCAAATATTTGAGTAGAATAAATATTGTATACTGTAATAATACATATTACATACATACATACCACTGTACCATCCTTGAAAAACACAATTTCTTGAGTTTTGACAATTTTAAGTCTTTTAAGAGTATGTGCTTTATTGATAAATGTTTACATGGACTGCCCCCCCCCCCACCCCCCCCCCCCCCCCCCCCCTCCCTTAGCGGAATTCATCCACAAAAAACACACTGGACGCTGCACTAGGTCAGAAACCAGAGGAGACTGTGAGGTCCACCATAGACGGACCACTTTTGGACAAAATGTCCTCTCCATTAAAGGCAGCTCATTGTGGAATAGCCTCCCAACTGAGATACGGGATTGTCCCACTCTCAATGGCTTCAAAGGTCAACTCAAAGAATGGTTGAGAAACAAACAGACGTGCAATCACCGCTAAATGCACTTTAACACAGGGGTATCTCCTCTTGCACTTTAACACAGGGGTATCTCCTCTTGCACTTTAACACAGGGGTATCTACTCTTGCACTTTAACACAGGGGTATCTCCTCTTGCACTTTAACACAGGGGTATCTCCTCTTGCACTTTAACACAGGGGTATATCCTCTTGCACTTTAAAGTGCCAGTGAAGTGCATTTTTTTGCGCCAAAATGAAATGGCAGTTTCATTTCTTACATATCATTGTACCTGTTCATGGCTAAAATAATTTTTTAGGAAGTGCGAGGGACGAGATAAACATCACAAATTTTTCATCCCGTGAACGGCCGTCTGAGCCTACCGCTGCTGCAGACGATAGCGGCTGTGACGTCACAAGATGGGCCCAGTTGTGATTGTAAACATGGCGGAGCCTTCGGAAAGTGATACTGGTGCGAGAGAAATGAGTGATTTTGACAGCTTTTCGGACAGGATAGATGAGGAAAGTGGCCATGGAAGTCAATTTAGTTGAGGACAATATTTTGTCATAGATCTAGAGTAGATCTACACACAGGATTGGCCATCACCTGATCATACATTCATCTGTTCATAGCATGATGCAACATTCATGTTCACATGCAGTGTTGTGCTAGTTACTGAAAACCAGTAACTAGTTACAATTACTAGTTACTTCACTACTTACACCAAAAAGTAATGCGTTACTGTGAAAAGTAGCTTTTTAGTTACTTAAAAAAGGGCACCCATTAATGCCCTTATACTGTAGCCTTCATTTCAGTACTGTTATTGCATCGGAGAATAATACAACCTGTTGATCAACTTGACATGCATTTGCATCACTGAACTCTGCTAAGCAATGTGGTCTATACAAACACAAACACAAAGATATGTTTCAAAGTGCCAATCCAGCCGCTGTTGCTTAGGTGGAGGTGGAGTGGCGTCGGATGGGTCTGGGTCTGTGGTCTTAGCTACTAGCTTCGTCCCAGCATGTTGTTTCTGCAGATGTTTCAACAGATTTTAATTGCTGTTTTGGGCAGTCGATAGGATCTTTGACCCGCCAAGACACAACTTACATTTAACTAAAACGTTCTTTTCTTTGTGCTCGACAAAAGTGAAATAGTGAGAATATCTCCAGGCGGAGAAACTCGACTTGAGCTCTGCCGCCGCCATGATAGTCTTGTTAGTAGACACAAACACAGTGGCCTTTATTTTTCATAAACAATCTACGAATCTACGAAACAATGACACCAGCCACTCACCTTCATCTTTTGGGAACAGAAACATCGCCACTTCGGCAGACTTGACATTACCACAGCCAGCGGCAATGCATCGCTTCCCGTGTGTTTTTCCTCCCTTTTTCTTCACTGTCGCCTCCATTGTCAGGTTTCCTCGATTGGCAATCACTTCCAGTCGACTGCGAAACACTTTCCAATAAAATACTCGCTCAAAAACGTTGGTAAATTGGACTTTGAAACAGAGACAAAATGAACGGTGGTGAATGTAAACACTTCGGCTGAGCCCATCTTCTGACGTCACGCAGTAGATCGCAAGCCACGCCCACGAAGGCGGAGGTCGACTGCGGATTTCCCAGCGGAAAATTCCAACTCGTCAAATTCGTTGCTATTCCAACATCTTTGATATGGGTTCCAATGGACAATTTTGGTCATTACTATACGTATTAGCATAACAGATCATGCACCGGCGCACACTTCACTGGGTCTTTAACACAGGGGTATCTCCTCTTGCACTTTAACACAGGGGTATCTCCTCTTGCACTTTATGTATCTTCTCTTGCACTTTATATGTCGTTGCTGCTATATTGTACTGCCATGTGGTAAATACTTGTATATGCTGATCTTGCTCTTTTGCACTTTTTGCATATCATGTATTTTGTTTTTGCTATGTTTGTAAAATGTCATTTTCTTAAATGTTTTATGTGAGGGACTGCGGATGGAAATGAGCTCAAAGCTAAATCTGGCACTGTTACGCTCGACACATTTTATTGTTTTAAGTGATCATTGATGTGCATTGTCCCTGCTAAATAAACGATTAAAATACACGTGTTTACCTGCAATAAACAAATATACAAAATGTGGTTATCGCCTGTGGGATAAACTGTCCCAGAGTGTGGTACAAGCTTAGTACTAAAACATCTCTTCCAGGCATTGTTATTTATCAGTGAATCAGCTTTTTTTTCAAAAGGCTTCAGCTCAAAAATAATTGGTATGATCAGGCCATGTGAGCGCTCTTTTCTGAATGAAGGCTGAGTCTGATTGCTGTCTTTTGTAAATGATATTAGCGTCCTCTGAGGTTTCATCACAGGAAGTAATTAGTGTTTTTTCCACAGAAAGCATTACGTTATTATACTCTGTGTCCTTCTGTTTGTATTTTAGACTCCCACGTCGAGAGGGTCAGTGAGATCATCTCCTAAGCAGGAGCCAGAAGAGGTGAGCTGTTAGTGCCTCTGATGAAAGAACATCACTGATTGTTTGTTTTTCCCATCACTCGTGTGTATTCTTATATATCTGAACATCTCAATCAAGAAAAAGACTGGAGACAGGGGCATATGATATAGTGTGTGTAAATTAAAGACAGTTCGAATTTTTTGAAGCAGAGTAGTACATCTTTATATCTGTAGTTTTTATTCTTGTTTATTTTGTGTTCTTATCTTTATTTGTTTTTGTTTTGTGAGCTGCGCTGTGTGATTTTGTAGTTCTCTGTACAGCTCTTTGGTCTGGAGGTTTTGAAGTTCTCTATAATAGAGTTGGATTGGATATATTACTTATCCCCCGGTTTGTTTTGAAAAAGTGAGGAGTAATTCAAAGTAAAACATACTTTAGCCCAATAACAAGGCCCACCAAAAAGAAAAAAATCAATAACAGTTGAAGTGTATGCTATATTTCTCTTTTCACCACTTACAGTTAAATTGCCCCTCCTGAAGGGGAACTGAAGCAGTTATCTCTGCTCTCTTCAGGGTTACACATTTGCAGTTCTTCAATTTCACCTGCAGACATTTAAAGGGGACCTATCATGCAAAATGCACTTTTTGATGTCTTTTATACATAAATATGTGTCCCTGGTGTGTCAGAAAACTCAAAGTGTCAGAAAATAAAACCCTCTCTCTTTTCCTCCGTGCGCAAATCTCTAAAAACGGGGCTACAACGGAGCTGATCCAGATTTGCGTCCGATATTACGTAATATCTGAAATGTGGGCTGGCTTTACGCCCATGTTGCTATCAGAAACGTTGCTATCAGAAACAATGCGTGACGTGTTTTGGACGTAATATGGTCTTTGTTTACATTAGCAAGCATCGCTAACAGTCAGAGCTAACCTGTACTGGAGAGAGTATGTGTAAAAAAAGCAGGAAATATAAAAAGGAACTCACCTTGTGGTAAACCTGCAAGAGAAAAAGCGTTTGAGCTCCATACTGTTTCAGAAATAATCCTTGATGTGGTTTGGAACATATGTCGTTTCATCACGGCAGCGTTTAGCTGAGTATCTGGGTAGAATTCTCCCGCATGAGCAGGCATAAGCTCCGCTCCCTCGTTTTTGTTTTTTGTTTTATAAAGCTTTATACCCATAATCAGCACTTTAGTAACAGGGCTGAAACAGAGGGGTATGAGGCATGGCCAGAACGGGTGATCTGTTTGGTGTTTTGAGCAAAACACTTCATAGACATGTTTTTTATATATTTTATATATTTAAAAAAAAATTAACGCCACTAATTATTTTAACGCGATTAACGCATGTGTATTTTTTGTCCTCGGCCGCCCCGTAGTTTCAGAGCGCATCGAGTTTAAAATACCATCTACAAGCTCATGCTGACAGCCCCGCTCCTGCCGCCCGCTTGCGGCAGACCACACTTCCACGCTCACCGGCAGGCCCGGACTGGCCATCGGGAGGACCGGGAGGGTGTTTGTATGTGTGGCGCGAGCGAGATAGATAGAATGCGCACACCTTACGTGTATTGTTGTTGTTAGCATCTGGTGCTAGCTAGCTGCGCTAACGGATATAAGGAGCTGTTTCAATGAAAACAGAGGAGCGACATTTCGCCGACAACTGCGCCGAGCACTTGACTTTATGCAGGTAGCCAGACAGTGGGACATTGTACGAAAAGTCAGCACACTCAGCACGGATAGTGCGCGCAACATGATTGCAGCGTCAGGCAGCTCCCGTTCGAGCATATGCCTTGAGTATACACACACACACACACACACACACACACACACACACACACACACACACACACACACACACACACACACACACACACACACACACACACAGTATTGTATGAGAGAGGTTCCAGGTTGAATTGAGGCGAATATTTGTAATGTTCGGAGGTTGTTGTGTTTAATATTCATGAGAATATTTGTCATTGTTCAAATGATAATAAACAAACATTTGCATAAAGCATATTTGTCCACTCATATGTTGATAAGAGTATTACAAACTTGAAAAATACCCCTCTAAGGTACATTTAGAACAGACAAAAAATGTGCGATTAATCGCGATTAACTATGGACAATCATGCGATTAAATATTTTAATCGACTGACAGCCCTAATTTTTATATATCTGAGACCTATAATATATGCCTAAAAATATCATGATAGGAGACCTTTAAGCGATATTGTCCCCCATTGTGCAACCTCTTGGTAAACAATGGTTTCTCTAGTATTCTTGGTTCGTAGTAACTGACTATTGTGCTGAACCCAGACCCCTGTTGAGTTGTGACAGCACAGACCCACACGTTCACACACATGCAGTTAAAACATACCGACATAGACAGTGGCATTCACAGATTCCGAAATGCCTATCAGGAGTTAATACAAGTACGTGTTGAGCATAGGAATAGAGAGACGTGAGCTCTGCACCTTTTATTAAAGGTCCCATGTCATGGCCATTTCTACTGATCATAATTCCATTGTTGAGGTATACTAGAATAGATTTATATTGTGCAATTTTCCAAACTCACATTGGTTTCTCATACAGCATCTCTGTATAGTATGTGTATTCACTCTCTGTCCTAAACGGCTTGTTGGAGCTCCTGCCCCCCCCTCCCTGTGAGCCCAGTGGCCGTCTGCGAGACACCGCGGAAACCAGCCCGAAACCAGCCCGAAACCAGCCTGAGCACACACACACACACGCAGCCTGGCTGGGAGTTTGTGTGTGTGCTCACACACAGACTCACAGCCTCGCCGTCGTCTCAGGCGGAGAAATCGGCGGAGCTGCAGATGAGAAAAGATTGAGTGTGTGTGTGAGGAAGCAAACATATTAACTAGCATTTCAACCTGTGCAGAAACAGACTCCCATGATGAAGGAAATTGCTTTTTAATGCTAAAAATAAATAATTGAAAGTTTTGTTGCTGTATGTTGTAAAAATAGACATGTACCCCTGTAGCAGGATATGATTTATTTGTGCCTATTCCTTTGTATGTAACTCAGTGTCAGGCGAGGCCCACCAGGGTTATATAATATAATTGGGTTGTAAGTGGCTTGACATTTAATAGATGTCAGCAATCAGTATGTCATTGTTAATTATTCAGCCCATGGGGTCTTTGACTCTATTAGATGTTTTTTAAGATGTCCAAGTCGTTAAATGTCAAAAACAGCATTCTCACACACTACATGTAAGTCAGAAGAAGTAAAATAACTTTAAACGGTTGTATTTTGTGCAACAGCCCTTTAATTAATACTGCCTTTATGAGGCAGAAGATGTTTCCTTATTGGTTAAACTGTTGTCAGTCACAGATTCAACTTAGTTAACCTGAGTAATGTTGCTCATCTAATAGACGTTCACTCTGCAGAATAAGTATTTTGTGACAAAGTTAAACTGTGTTTGCAAGACACTAATAATTAACTTTGTATGCACACATGTAGTTACAATTAGACACAGTGCAGTCCCTGTCCTTCAAAAAGGATTGAATCCAGTTTAGCACTGTGTCAGAAAGTCCAACACATCTTCCAGTCTGTATACTAATGTGTTGAGATCGACCTTGTTTAATTGAAACTGTCTGTGTTAAAACAGATGTTGTTTAAAACTTTTAACGAGTTTAAAAGCAGTTTGAAGCCAAAAGATTAATCTGCATCTATGTTGAATTTCTCAGAATTTCAAAGCCGATTTATATTTTTTAAAATATATATAAATGTGATCTGTTTTTCGGTCCTTCATCTCACAAACTCTGGATGAGCAAAAATGTCCCAAAATAACACAATATCTTTAGTGTTCATATAATTACCCACTTATTGAGAAGACTTGAATTACCAACAGTTAGTGGTATCTTTTGATTCTCGTTATCCTTCATAATCCATTATTACTAAGGCTGTCAATCAATTAAAATATTATTGCAACAATCCAAACTAAAGACTATTTTAAGTTAATTTAATTGAAGGCCTGCAAGTTGTAGCCACTCTGCATCAGCCGTAATCTTAGCCAGCGAGTGGTGTTTGAGACTCAACGTACTCCGGTGCTAACTTATAACTATAATGTTGTTGTTGAGAGAACCATCTGGCGGGGCTTTAAAGCTGAACTTTTCTTTCACAACGTTGCTGCTTCATTGCTTCCGGATCTTGCAAGTTGCAGCACTGGCAGAGTGTCACAAAATGTGCATGCGTTAATGCGCACCAAAATAAATAGTGGCGATAAAAGGAAATCGCCTTACTCTGCTATTAATGTGTCAACTTTTTCAGCCCTTATTATTACCCGGCATTTTTTGATCACAATAAAGAACATGGGTAATATTATTTTATTTCGATTCATAGAAGTACATTATTCAATGATTAAAAAATAAAGAACTAGCTTTTAGGTTATTCATTTATAGGTGAATGGAGAAAAACAGCGCGCTCACTTTTCGTGTCAGTTTTCCTGCCACACTAACCACTCTGCAGACTGACTCAACAGCAAGACTTCAGGCGGCGTTTTTGAAGTTTTTAAACATTACTCCCAGCCAAGTGATAAGAAGTTGAAAAAGAATCTATGAATGTAGGATTTCATTTACGGACCTTGAAGAAAGCTCTTGCAGCAGCAGTATCTGCTCCTGACATATGAGAGTTGAGAACACATGCTTTGAATTACTTTAATATAACGTTGGATCACCCTCAGGCAGTCTTTGAATCCTTTTAAATGCAATGACAGACAGCCTTCAGATTTACCCGACATGTCTTCCAGTCACATAGCCGATCAAAACAGATACACATCAGCTACTGCCACGGGTGCATGTGACCTTATTTAAAGATGTTCCAATGAAGGAAATTGTGCAAAAATGTGGCTGGTGCATCCCGCATATTTGCATTTATTAAAAAAGTTAACACGAGACATTAACCCTTCATGGGGTACAGAAACAAATAAAAAAGACCACAAAGCGAAAAGCAGCTGACTTAGGTTCATTGTTCAATCCTTTCTTCTGCAACCACTTTGCTATCTTTGAATATTAGACAATACATTTGTTACAGTATACATGTTTAATAGGTGATTGTTATTACATAGTATTTCAAATGTTTAGTAAATATTTTAAATGTATTCAAATTCAGGGGGATTCAAGATCTTCATAAAATAAGCGAAACTACTACTTTTTTTCCCTTTTTTAATTAATATTCATCAAGCATACATTTCCAGGCTACACATGTTCCTTCTGTGGACCAAACCTTAATTGCTTTGCCTTTCTCCTTTATGTCAGCTTTTGTTTTTAAGATGATAGATGTCTGGCACTCTGACCTATTTTTCCTTTTATCCCTCTCTTCCTGCCAGAAGCCGAAGAAGCCACCTCCGCCTTCAAAAAGCATCGGTGAGTCACACTTTACATCCTGCTGCTCATTAAAGCCTATCAACTCAATGCTATAGTTGGAAGTCGTGCTACTCCATGTATCTTTCAGTGGAACTCCCTGTTCTCACTACTTAAGCTCACTTTGAACACATTTACCTCATACTGCTTCAGAATATGCAGAATTGAAGTCTCTTGCTACTTTGAAGCCACAGCACATTTCATGGTAACCCATTCTTTCCTTTTAAATACATTTTGTTTTTTCTACCAACCTTGAATATTAAAGATTCAGGGATTAGTAAGTTACCTGGGCAATTATCTTATTTCTGTCTGTCTAGAAGTAGAGTATGATGGACTTGAATCAGAGTTTGTGTATCATGAAGGTTAAGTGACCACTCTACCAGATCTTGACTGCTTTTATGATGGTTGGTAATATTTGAAACAAATATTTTGAAAGGTGGAAATCGACCATAAAAAAAAAAAAGAATAAACAAATAGTGTATATATTAATCACTTCTTTGTGGTACTGAGCTATTACGTCATACGTACTAGAAATGTGCCCATAAACCAGTTTTATAATTATATATAACATATTTGAATGGGCTTTTTCGGACCATAAAACAGCCACAAAAATATATAAAAATAAAACAAAAAGGAGAAAAAAACAGACGTGCTTTACGCGGACATTCTATACAGTGTGCTGCACAAAATAAAGACCGACTTATCTTATCCCAATTATCTTATCTGACTTTTACCAAAGATAGAAACAGAGAAAAGTTAATGGTAAAGCTTAGCTCCAATGTAATCCATGAATTGCTTCCAATTTCTGTCACAATTATAAGATGAGTGAATCTCAATTTTTTATACTTTCATAAATATAGTTATTTGAAGTGTAGCTCCAAAAGGATTATAATGGTCCTGTCCCCTTATGCCTGAAAAAAGCTATATCAGGATCAGGCAATTTTGAAAATATTTGGCAGTGTTTTGAAGTGTGAACTCCATTAACTGATTACATTTGGACATCACCAGAATAACTTTGCTAAAGAGGCAGGTAAGAGCCGGTGTCTGTCACAAGTAGAGTCAACACATGCAGGAACATTTTGGGATGTTTGACTTCAGAGAAATAAAGCTAATCCAGCACCTTGAAATGAAAGAGGCAGATGTCAAAAACGTTTTACCATGTTCATGGTGTTTAAAGTGTATTTACATTCATATGTAGAATTTGGAGAACGCTTCATCATATGCTTCAATTATGAATTTGTTAGTCAACGTTGTAATCATTTTACTTTAGAATGAGGTGGAACTAGAAGTGTTTCAGGAAAGTTTTGGTATCAGGATAATATAATTTAAGTAGGACATAATGCTCATTTTCAGGTTCATAGTAGTATGTAGTGTCTCTACTGTGACATGTCTCCATGCTTTAATGTTCAAAAAGCTCTTTATCTTTATCATACTGCCTGTGCTGCAGCACCTCTTTTCACCCTCTGTCTGAAACCAGAGCCCAGTCTGCTCTGATCAACGGCTTAGAGATGTCCTGTCCCTTAGCCTACCACATACAATGTGTTGGAGCACTAGCCAATAGAACAACGAGGGTGACATAGTGCACAAAAACCTATATAACACACTACAGGAAAGGGACAACCACAATAGGGGTGCAACAACTAATCGATTAAAATCGATGACCAAATTAGTTGCCAACTAATTCAGTCGTCGATTCGTTGGTGACGTCATCACGTGTGTTTTACGCGCCGTTAAGCTCCAACGTTATCGGTCTTTTTATCGGTACTGGAGACATTTAAAAAATATATGTCATATGTATTATTGCTACATAAACATTATATCGCAGTCTTAGTGTCGCCAACTCGTTTCTAACATGCAAAAAGACAAAAAAATGCGTCTATGATGTATTTTCGATCTTTCCAATCCAGACGAGATCTCTCTCCCCCGTCTGTGTGCGAGGGGGCGGGGCAGTTTACACACACGCAGCTGCTACTTGCAGCAACACACACACGGCGGGGATGGCGGAAAGAACTAAGCGCTCCAAGGTGTGGTTACATGTCTTGAGGTGGACAATGCTCGTTACCAAAAGTGCAATAAGAGTTTAGCATGTCAGGGCGGTAACACGAGCAATTTGTCTAAACATTTAACCAAAGGTGCACCACATCCAGACGGAGAAATGCACCGGGTTCGACTGTCTTTCTAGTAGCTCTGTAGGCCCATCCACGAGTAACGTTTCCACGGCAGCAGCACACGGAGTTAACAAAATTATACAAACATGGGTTAATGATTAGAGGTAACTGAGTTATTTATTTTGTTAAAATTTCAGCTATTCTGTTTACAGTTCTGTCATCACATAATTTAATACGATTTGTTAAAACATTGTTTCTTTTGATTTGATATATTATTTATTTTATTTAAATAAAAAGCAATGTTAATTTTGTTCGCAATTTGTTTAGTTAAAGGTGGGGTAGGTAATTTTGGAGAAACCAGCTCGAGTGCGCTAGAATTTGAAAATATACAGCCGGAAAAAATCTGCCACTTCCTTACAGAGCCCCTCCTCCAACACACACGAACATGTGCCCTCATGACCAATGAGGGCACGAGATCAGTTTGTGCACAGATGGAAGGCTGACAGGCAGGTAGGCCATCCAGTTATTTTAGCCGGGCCGGCTAAAATGATTGGTCGTGCTTTTTACAGTACTACGGCTTCAACAGACGACATTTTTTAATGGATTTTTTGTCAAAGCACTTCAGATATTCATTGCTATCGGGATGTTAAGAGCTTCCATGGAATATAACAAAAAGTGTATCCCGAGCCGGTTTCTCAAACTTACCTACCCCACCTTTAATTTAATAATATATGTATTTTTGAATCAAGTATTCATCTTTATTGTCTTCATTGTTAGTTTCCACATGCCTAAAACAACCTCAAGCTAAATCTAAAAGTTGATGGCTAAATAAGAGCGTTTGAGAAATTGTGCAAGGCATAATAGTCCGAATAGTCGATTAATCGTTTCATTAATCGATAGATTAATCGATTATCAAATTAATCGTTTGTTGCAGCCCCAAACCACAACAAATTCAATAGGGCCCATTTAAAACGAGATTTTAATCCTAGCATTAAAAAAAAAAAAATGTCTGTCCTTTCTTGGGAATTAAATCTCCAGGGCAGGCATTTTCAAAGTCACTGCGTGCGTCATACAAAGGCCGAAATTGTTCAACTCAATACTTAGAAAAAGTTTCCCTGGAAAGCCCAGTCCCAAAACCCACTGTTCTCCAGTTGTTGTTTAATGAAAGTCAAACGCATAGTCTCATGGTTCTGAGTGTTAAAGGGTTATCAGCACAAAGATCCCACATTTGCAAAATGCACTCTTGCATCATTGCCTTCATGTCGACACAGGATGTTTGCGTTCATGACCTTCTTCCTGCCGTGTGGTGCAGTTTGCTGTCTGTATGTCTGAGACGTCTGAAATGATGCTATACCTTCAGAGTATTATGTGCCAGAATGGGATAGATGATTTTGTAACTGTCTCTCGAAGCCTGTTAGAGGTGTGTGTGCTGGTGTGTGTCAGAAAGCAGTTCTCTTTGTGTAATTGTGCTTGTGAAAGTGTGTGTCTTTCTTCTCATTGTCTGTTGAGTGTAAAATCTGTCGGGTCAGACAGACGTTGTGACGTTGATCGGACCATGTTTCGTTTTTCAGCACTTAAGCCGGAGGTTCCAAGTGTGGACAAGAAGCCTCATCCCATCAGGCCAGAGGACAAAGGTAGGATCCTCCGCCTTTCCTCACACCCATCCTCACCCTACATATCACACGTTAGCATCTCATGTTCTCTTTTTGACATCTTTCCCACTTTGGAGCACTCTTTTCCTGACGCACTGGGCAGTGTCACCACTAACTCCTCTATCGACCTGTGGAGGCTGTACACAGACCATTTTCCATCTCGTCTCCATTTTGTCTTTGGTAGTGTTTGTTTGAACTTGATGCTCTGCACTAAATTAAGAGCACTGTTGTTCGCAGAAACAGATGTTCTATTCCATAAGAATAAACAAAATAATTAGTTTAAATGCTTCAACGAAAAATGGTCTTATCCTAGGTTGTAGCTAACGGGTTATGGTTAGAGAGAATGTAAGCTAGTTTGTTATTTAATATTAAAGGCAAAAAAGTAACTTTTACACATTCAAGTTTCTTGCCAAAAACTTTGTACCTTGTGTTTTACCAAACACAAGTTGAATCCATCCATCCTCCTGAAGATTCAGTACAGATTTGTTTTTCAAAATGTTGCAGTATAAAATGTACGTCATTACAAAGCCTGCCTCAAAAGTAATGAGTGTAGCTAAAACAAATGTGCATTCATTTTGACCGTAGTATTAAACGAAAAAATAGGTACATTAATAATACCCAATAATGATCTTGCTGATTAATTACAAGCACATGTCCCCATCTATACACAACATATATGCGTCATACATTTCACTGAACTGAAAACAACAGAGTTAAAGACATATATTTGCATTTAAGAAATAAAATGTTTAAATAAAACAGTTTGGAAGATAAGAGTTAACAACATGAACATCCAGGCTACCCAGCACTGTAATGTTTTGATAAACAAGCTCTATTTTTTATGCGATTTGGCTAATTATTTATATGCAAATTACTGCAAACACACATGGTTATTTTGAGGTTTCGTTATGAATTGTAATATAGCAATTACAATGACATATCTACTCTGCTCTGTTGCTCAGGGCTGACCACCACACACACACACACACACACACACACACACACACACACACACACACACACACAGTTAGTTCAAAGACCTGCGTTTATTCTGACAGGCTGTTATGTGGCGTTTATCTCACATTCACACACATTAAGTTTCTTTCCTTCATATCAGCTTACATTTTAATATGTTCTGGCCTACACGTTCATTTAATATTATATTAAATGAACGTGTATATTATATACATCCATGGCCTACACATTGACAATAATAACGCAGATTTCTCGGATCTGTATTAAGTACAAGAACCTAAAAACTGTACTTACTTTTACTTCCATGTGAGTCACCTACTTCTTTACCTCAGGGTCTTCTTTCTGCTCTTCTTCTATCAGTGACCTCCAAGCTTCAGCGTACATCATCTGTTACTCATGCAGTTCTCCTTCCAGGTATCATAGTGTGAAATAATTATCGTACTCAAGACATTGATGCATATACCCTTTTCATTTTAGCACTTACCTCCATCCCCAGTAATTCAACTCTCAAAGAAGCCTTATAAGAGGGACTCTCTAATAATACTTCTTTGAGACTTGAATGGCTGTGTATTCAGTGCCGTTGTGATATTGCAGCGATGTGAGTTAAAAGTGCAGAAAGTACAAATAACCTTTGCAATTTCATGGGTTTAACTTCGGGCTGAAACTTTGTTGGAATAAAAATACATTTGGAACGTTGCTCTGCTTTGAAAATCTGCATTTGAATGTTTTCTAAATGGCTTAACACCCATGAGGAGGTGGATGTTCCCAACAATATTTATCTCTAATCTAATATCACCAATGGCAGTAGTGGAGTTGAATTAAAGTCAGCCCGCAGGTTTTTATTGTTGGAAAAGCCTGAAAACGATATGAAAATTAAGATAACTGCTGTTGAGCAAGGCCTAATCTGTAAGTGCTCTGAAACTATTCTCTCTCCCAATACATTATTATTAATTATATATGAGTTCATAACCACTCATAGTGTAAGCCATTCTTCATATTCCATACTGCATATTCCTCTGTATACTTTGCACATTTCTGTTCAATGCTACCTCTTTTGTAACTGCACAGCTCTTCCGCTTTAAATTCTGATATACTCCATATATTTTAATTCTCTGAGTAAACCGTTGTTTTCCTATTGTAGTTCCCTTTTTATATTTATAATTATTATAAACTTTTTATATTTTTAATAAAACATATGTATTATAATTAATGTGTCCCTTTTTCACAACTTACCAAAGCAAATTCCTTATATGTGTAAAACTACTAGGCAACACACCTGATTCTGAAATGTTAATGGCTTACATAAGTAGATCAGCCAAAATATTTAAAGAAAATAATGTTCTTGGAGTAACAACAATTTTATAATGATTATGGTATTGGTAAAAATATAATCTAATAAGGCAATCCAACGATAGGTAAATACTGTAAGGCAGCAACGGTTTGACTCAATTAGAGTGATTCTATGTCACGTCATTATACAATTCCTATTTTTAGCATCAAACTTTAAGTACATTTAAC
This sequence comes from Dissostichus eleginoides, assembly GCA_031216635.1. NCBI lineage: Eukaryota > Metazoa > Chordata > Actinopteri > Perciformes > Nototheniidae > Dissostichus > Dissostichus eleginoides. Next base: position 6,275,436 of record CM062281.1, read on the forward strand.
CACAGAGTTTCCTATTGCTTCCACCATCAACAGCTGAACTGAATCCCCTCTCTTCTGAAACTATCTCCTTCATCCCTCTGGCTTTTTATTCTCAGTGCCAGCTAAGCATATTAGCCTCAATTTCATTAAATGTCATTTCCAACTTGCAGGCTAGGCGATGTCAGTTAGCATCAGTCATTCATCTCAGCCACACGTATTAAACATGCTAAACCTCCCTTTCAGATGCAAATTAGATTGAGAGTATAGAGAATACAAATCACACATAAAACTGATCTGACAATCATTAACTGCGAGCTACATCAAGATCAATTTTCCTCTTTCATGGCTGAACAGATGTGTCCCGGACTTCTTAAGACTCCAAAAATAGAATCAGTTAGAGAATTCATGGAGTTTATAAAGTATCAGTAATTGTATACATGTATATACATTTCCTAGTGTGATATCAGCAATTAAATAAACTGTCAGAAGTATATAAAAAAATGAGTGATTTCCATCCTATTTCCTTCAGTTATGAGTTATGAACCTGTTTTATTTGTTCTATGAAGGCAGAGCGGCAGGCAGATTTCTCTCCCAGATATACAACCACATGCTCAGATTATGCATTATTTGAATAAAACGGTGATTGCAGGGCTATTTATTTCTTGTGTAAATAAAATATATAGAAAAGCAGAAAAAATGTATTTCTCAAGCACTCTTTTTTTCTTCTACGTCTACGTGGTTCCAAAAGCTCCACGGAAATAATGAACTGTGGAAATATTTGTATGGTTTTCTGTGCAACAAGGCAGGGATTCTATTTAATAGACAACAACCTCTTTCATAACTACTTGGTACACAGCTTAGTAAAATCCTTGTTTATAATTGGCCGATTTCAGAATCAGAATCAGAATCAGGTTTATTGCCAGGTAGGTTCGCACATACTAGGAATTTGTCTTGATGTCATGGTGCATACATAAAATATAAAAAACAAGAAATCTAATATAAAACACAAAATCTTTTACACCGTAATAAAATACAGTTAAATAGCAGTAACAATTAAATAAAGCAGTAATTTACATGGAAAAAGAATGCTATGAATCAGTTTTTGCATATAAACTGTGAAATCAGAATATGTGCAGAAAGGAGTATGACATTGTGTGCATTAATGTAATGCATATAGTCTATGATGTGGCAGAGGTAAAGTGTCAGCGGGGGGGCCGGGCCTTGTTTAAGAGGCCGGTAGCGGAGGGGAAGAAACTGTTCAGGTGGCGAGAGGTTCTGGTCCAGATGGAGCGCAGCCTCCTGCCAGAGGGGAGGGGGGTGAACAGTTTGTGTCCAGGGTGGGAGGGGTCGGCCACTATCTTCCCTGCCCGCCTCAGGGTCCTGGAGGCATGCAGGTTGTGGAGGGATGGCAGATTGCAGCCGATCACCTTCTCTGCAGAGCGGATGACACGCTGCAGCCTGCCCTTTTCCTTGGCTGTGGCTGCGGCGTACCAGATGGTGATGGAGGAGGTGAGGATGGACTCGATGATGGAGGTGTAGAAGTTCACCATCATCCCCATCGTTCTTCCTGAAGTCCACGACCATCTCCACTGTTTTTAGGGCGTTGAGCTCCAGGTGGTTTTCCCCACACCAGGTCACCAGATGGTCCATCTCCCACCTGTAGGCAGACTCGTCCCCACCAGAGATGAGTCCGATGAGCGTGGTGTCGTCTGCGAACTTCAGGAGCTTCTGTAGTCATTTAGTCCTGTGATCCTTGTTTTCTTGGGAACCGGGATGATGGTGGAGGTTTTGAAGCATGCTGGGACGTGGCATGTCTCCAGTGAGGTGTTAAAGATGTCAGTAAACACTAGGGCTGCACGATATTGGAAAAAACTGACATTGCGATTTTTTTTCCCCCTGCGATATATATTGCGATATGAAAAAATACAGGAATTGAAGAAAAGACCGTTTTTTTTTCCCCGCAAATCATCCTTTCTTGAACTTTAATGCTATACAATTGGAATTTTTTTAACTATAATTAACCGGATGAAGGATTTTAGTCACGGACGTCTGGATCTTAAGTTATCAGAGCAACAAGCTGAGCTAGCTCGCTTAGCAGCGCCGAACTGCCCTGGAGAAACACATGAAACGACTTTATTCAGTGTTTTTACCTTTAATCACCGGGTCCGTTTGCTTTGGAGATTTGATTGTGATTGGTGGTTTGCTGTGCATGCAGAGCCTGCATGTCACTCACTCAAGTACCCCTGACATGAGAGCTGCGCAAGTTTTCCTTTTGTAGCAAGCAGCAAAATAATTGTAAAATGACGTGTTTGAGTTAATTTGCCTACTTAATATCGCAAGTCCTAAAAAAAAAAAAAGAAAAAAATTAAGATTTTTCTTTTTTTTTAAATCGTCACGTCCTGCGATGTGAATATTGCGCATGCGCAAATCGCGATTATCGTCACGACACGATATATCGTGCAGCCCTAGTAAACACAGGAGACGGCTGATCAGCACAGAGCTTCAGGGTGGAGGGGGATACATTGTCAGGGCCAGCCGCTTTTCTGGTATTGAGTTTTCTGAATAGTCTATTTACATCCCTTTCATTGATCGAGAGAGAGTCTGATGTGTCGGGGGAGGGCAGCGGTGTGGGAGTGAGATACTGAAGGGGAGGGGGGTGGGGAGGTGTGAGACTGAAGCTGTTGAGAGGTGTCATGGGGGATGGTGTCAGGACTGAACTCTTCGTCTTCAAACCTGCAGTAGAACTGATTCAGATTGTTTGCAAGGCGTCGGTCGTTCATGGAGAGAGAGGCTTTTGGCTTGTAGTTTGTGATTTGTCTAAAGCCCCTGACACACCAACCCGATTTTGGGAGTCAGAGGCCTTCAGAGGCAGTCGGGCATTCGCGGCGCCCTACTCAGGTTGGTGTGTCCCACACCGTCGTCTCTTTACGGCACATTTTCACACCTCCTGCGGCCGATTCAACATGTTTGAATCGGTAGACAGTCGGCCAAAGAAAGTCGGCCAAAGAAATCACTCTGATTGGCTGTTCAGCTTAGCGAATCAGTGCATGAGAAGCGAAGAGGAAGTGAGGGACCAAAACAAACTATTAAGAAGGCACACACAGACGGCTAATCTTTTTCATTTTCATCTCACCCGGACGCAAGAGTTTCTTTTTTATGTTTACATGTTTTCGATCGACGAGAGAGAGTGAAAATGGAACCCAGACGCTATTTGTTGTTTGTTTATATCACGCAGTCTGTTCTTCTTCTCTCGGTGTATAGTCTGTCTTCCGGTTGTTGCCTCTTTTGAATGACGAATACACACTACTGCTGCCTGCTGGTAAGGACAGTTATTGCCACTCGTCGACTGAAGTCTTTGCGGTGTGTTCGTAGGCGGACGGCGTAGCCGCCCGGTTCACCTGATTCCTGCCTGTATGCAGGAATCAGGTGAACCATGGTGTGGTCAGAGTTGCCCAATGCAGAGCGGGGGACGGCGTGATAGGCTCCCTTGATGGTTGTGTAGCAGTCATCCAATATGTTCCCCTCCCTGGTGGGGCATTTAATAAACTGTTTATATTTTGGGAGTTCGTGGCTGAGGTTGCCTTTGTTAAAGTCACCAAGAACAATAACTAGGCAGTCCGGATAAGTCCTCTCCACACACAGTATCTGGTCGGCAAGTGTGCTCTGTGCCTCCTGCACATTAGCATGTGGTGGAATGTACACACCGACCAGTATGACTGAGGAGAACTCTCGGGGGGAATAAAAGGGTTTGCAGTTGATGATAAAAGTTTCCAGAGTGGGAGAACAGTGCTGCAGAATCACTGTCACATCGTTGCACCAGCCAATGTTTGTGTAAAAACATATTCCTCCACCTTTTGATTTGCCAGAGAGCTCCGTGTCACGATCCGATCTGAACAGCTGGAAGCCTGCCAGCTGAAGCGCCAAGTCAGGAATCGATCCACACAGCCAGGTCTCAGTGAAGCACAAAACACAAGATGAACATTTGGACATTCTGCGGTTGCTTTTTCTTGATAGCAGAAAGAAGAGCGATTATTGTTTATTTAGTTTAGTACTTTATCTTATGCTTGTTTCATTTATTTTTATATATTTTTTTTTTTACTTTTATATATCTTTTAATTGATTTTAACATAAAATGGAGCAATTGTCACATTGTTACCGGGTGGTCAATAAAGTATTCTAATGTGATGAATATACTAATACGCTGAGTCACAACCAAGTGATTTGGAAAACGAGTCACACAACTTACTTAATTTTCATTATGGTCCATAGGCTCAATCACCATTGTGTCCCCTCATGCGTTAATAAATTGTTGCCTAACAGACATTTATTAAAATGAAAATCTATGAGCTAATTACTTTGTAAAGAGACTCGTTTTATCAGCAGACAAGCTTGTTGAACATTAATTTGCCCTGGTTGTTTCAGTGCTGCACAAAAACAAATGGACTTTTGTGCCTCAGACATAAAACAATGTACCTCAGTTGCTGTCTGTAATTCTAGATGATTGCAGGAATGTTCTCTTTGAAACTGTCCACAATAAAGCCATTTCTCCTCTTTACTCTGTTATATGTAAGCTTGGTCCATCTTTCTTTTTAAAAATCTCCTCACTGTTTTCCTCTGTTTCAGTTGATAAGCCTACACTAGAACACAAGCCATCCAAGCCCGCAGCGCCAGTGGTCCCGCCCAAAAAGCCGGTCCCGCCTCCTGGGAAAGGCAGGCCAGGGAGCCTCCCACCAAAGAGGCCTGACAAGCCTCTTGCTCCATCGCCAAAGTAAGTCTAATATTCATCTCCTAGTCCAGCTTCTGTTCATCCATCCTGCTGTGCGCCTTTCTGATCATCGCTGAACCCTTTTCTCTAGTGTCTTTCCCCCCACACATCACTCCTGTCTCTTGTATTTTATGATTACTCATCCACTTAAACATGAAGGTTTTCCCTAGAAATGTTCTGTTGAAGGACCTGGAAATTAGACAGCACTGACCTTTTTGATTCCTCTGTATACAGTAATGTTTTTTCATAATTGTTTTATTTTTACCTCTTGTCTCTAGGCACAATGGAGAGGTGCCTTCCACACGACCAAAATCTGAGTTTGAGCCATCGTTGCCCACCAAACCCAAAACCCTGTCTGGGGACTGGGGGGAGAAGTCCTCGGATGTGGGTATGTACAGTGTGCGCTTACAGATTATAAAGCCCATATTACTGGGGTGATTTGTTTTACTTGATATTAGGTCAATTCATGATTTTTAACTACAGAAGGTGAGCTTAAAAAGAATGCTTCACAAATATTAAATAATGTGTGTGACTTCCATTAAAACCCACATTGATTTTTGGGGGTGACAGTAGCTCAGTCTGTAGGGACATGGCTTGTGAACCAGAGGGTGGGCTGGTACTTGGAGCAAGGCAGTGCCCATGAGCAAGGCACCATGGCAGTACACAGGAGGATAACTGGGACCTTTAGCAGCGTAAAATGCGACAACAGTCTATCGATGGGGAACAACATATCGCAGATTTGCCGGCTACGAAGTAGCAACTCCATGCAGCACTACTGAGCATGTTAGCTTAGCTTGTTAGCCTTAGCTAGCTGGGGAGCTTTGAGCTCGTCAGGCATGTTCCAGCAGCTCCGCCTTTTGCCCTTTTTTGGATAAGGAGGGGGCAGATGGGAGTAAGATGCCGACGTCACGGCCAACACTGCACCGACCGGCTCCACCCACTTTGGGCTTCTCAGCAACTCTGCAGAATCCTATGGGTGGCGTCACAGACACAACGTCCATTTATATATACAGTCTATGCCCCTAGTACAGTGTTTCTCAAAGTGGGGGGCGGCGCAGAGGCATGACAGTGGGGGCGCGAGAGAACAGGAGGAAAAATGGTTATGAAAAAAAGAAAAAAAACAAATTTGGAAAATTATTGATTCGAAAATAATATGATACAGTACAAGTACGTCTGGGTCTCTGTGTTTCATTCAAGCTCGGCTCTGTGTGTGTGTGGAACGAGCCATTTTGTGTGCGAGAGAGAGAGAGCGCACCGGTACCGGAGATCGTTGTTGTTAGCTTCTGGTGCTAGCGAGCTACGCTAACGGATATAAGGAGCTTTTTCAACAACAAGGTGGAGGAGAGTCCTCTCCTGTCAGACTGAGAGGCTCAGTGAACTAAAGGACTCTCTCAGTGTTTAGATAGTTAACTTTAGTCTAAGTTATCTCAGTGGGTCTCAAACGTTTTGGTCACGATTAATGTAAACAATTATTTCCGAGGCACACGTTTATATGATCATTATAGTTATAAAAAATAAGAGAATAAATGAAAAACAGGTATGAAATACTATATGACAGTAAAACAAAGAATAAAGGGGAGTGATTTGTAAAATATCCATAAAGAAAAAGTAAATCTGTTTACAGTTTTATCTTCAATATTTAAAAAACAAATCTTCCCGGGGGAGCATGCCCCCGGACCCCCCAATGTGAGGTCCACACACTACCTATAAAAATAGCACTTTACCCCTGCTTACACCTATATGCTGTGAGCTGATTATCGAGCCTTCGTTGTAACAGTCGAGGGTACACTGTGTATTTGCGTGGGGAGTGTTGCAGTAAAACATTCCACTGTAGCGCCCGGTACATTAATGGGAAACCCTAAATGTTTGAGCACCCTCTATGAAACGTCAAGCTACCCCACAGCACCCCCAAAAGAAATCTCTGGCACCACCACTGAGCCTGCAACCCCGTTTTGAAGAAATGTGCAGTGCAAAACAGGCTCATTGCAGCCACCTGTGATAAGACACACTTTTTTGCCAAATATCAGCATTTTCTTTCCTTTCATTTTTTTGCACAGATTGCAAAGTATTATAATTATAATTTATTGTTCTAGTAAAGGGATTGCACAATTGTATTATGTATTTATTTTTTTGACCACACACACTTATGGAGCATTGTTTTATTATCACTGTTCTAGCAAAGTGATTTTCTTATTTTTTTGAAAGGAATGCTTACGTTCATATTGATGTATTTTAATAAATGTTAACTTGGCCCATTACGTGACTATTTGTGTTGGAGGGGCCCGACTTTTTTTTTTCTCCAAAGGGGGGCCTGACAGAAAAAGTTTGAGAACCACTGCCATAGTACTAGGATGGGATAAATGCAGAGGTCGACTTTTACAGTGTGTGCTGTATGTACAATGTGCATCCATATGTTCTCATGATGCATCTATCTACTACTCATGTTGTAGAAAGCAACTGAATAATTGTTAATTGTCTTATTCAGAGTTTTACACTGATGGAGACAGAACGTTATTAGTGAAACAGCTGAGCATTGGTAACAACAACCCCACAACACACCACCCGTATCTGCACATCAATATGAAAACGTGTTTCTGATAAAATGGTAAAAGACAAGCAGAGCTTTAATTGGCATAACGTACAATAATTGAAGCAGAGCTCAGAGTGAAGGGGGTATGAGGGGATTGTGAAAAGGAGCAGCAGCAGACATAATTGAAAAGATAAACAGTTTAGAGGCTGCCGTTTTGAGAGAGGGTGGGGGGAGAGAAGTGTTTATTGACTACCGAGGAAGAAGAAGGTGCAGAGAATCTTCGACGGATTTAATGGATTTTTCTTAATGTTTTTCATCTGAGAGTTCTAAAAGCCCACAGCACTCACTAGAGGACAGTCTGACACCCTTTGTGAAACATGAAAACTCAATCTATCCTGCAATCACAGGCAATGCTTTCTCCCAGCAGCAGTTTAACACTGTACTACAAAGTGCTGTTACTCAACAGTTGCTAAAAGGTTTCAGAGTTGTATAATACATTTGGGAGTGATTGATTCTTCCCTCTGTTTAACTTTGTTGTATGCACTAGGGCTGCTTTCGATTTAAGATTTTTCTAGGATACCAGTAGTCGTCAATTCAGGAAGTTAGGCACCTACACTGTAGCTGTGTATATAACAAATAAAGCCTTTGAACTTTTCATTATCCTTAATGCGTGTTGGAACAAGCAGCGAGGACACACACGATGTACATTTTAATTCATTTTTAATTTATTCTCTCAACATAGTATACAATAAATATGGCAAACAAATAGATAATACACATCAAACAGAATCCCTCATCATTTAAAGAGAACTTTAATTTCTCAATTATTATTTTTTCTATATGAGGCATTGCTGTTTCTATAAGTATATTAGTGATAATACATCTTTATGTACTCTGTTGTCCTCAATTTCTCTCGGTTACAAACATTCTGTTTATTTAATTATTTAGTTCCAGTTGTTTGCACTTTGCCTCATCCATGGTAAAAAATAAAAATAGTTGCAGGCAGCCGCGGCGCCAGGATATCAATTTTAGGTGGGCCAATGTAATTTCGGCTGGGCCTGTTCTATTAGATGTTTCCCGTTAGGGACTTCCGGTTATGGCGCGGTGTTGATCAGACGTAGTTCAGTCGTCGCTCTGCCCTAATATTGTAAATTAACTATTTGGAACGCGGGAGGTAAAGGGAAAACGCAATTTACACAATCATAACGGTGTTACTAATGCCTCCACGCAAGAAAACAACTAAAAAGGACAACGTTTTGGAAACTTTATCCGAAGAAGATTGGCCACCGCTGTCTCAACCTGGCCTTACTCCCGACATGGAACACGAGGCGGGAGAAGAGCTGTCGCAGAATAAATCCTCAGGTGAAATTCTGAGTGCAATCAACAATTTAAAGAAAGACCTGAAGGAAGACTTTGCATCAAAATGTAATACGGTGATACACTCAATACAATCTATCGAAGGCGAACTAAACAATACTCTGGCCGATTAACGGAGGCTGAGGAGCGGCTTGGAGCGGTGGAAGACGATGCCTCAGCGCTGAATAAAACAACGAAACATCTGAGACAACAGGTGGAAAGTTTGGAGGCGAAAATGGAAGATCTGGAAAATCGTAGCCGCAGATCTAATGTGCGACTGATAGGCTTGCCCGAAAACGCCGAAGGGAAGGATGCATGCACCTTTCTGGAAAAATGGATCCCTGAAATTCTGGGAGCCGGTTCGTTTGCAGCACCGCTCGCTATTGAAAGGGCGCACAGAGTTCCATCTGGCAGACCGAAGCCAAACGCACCGCCTCGAGCACTTCTGATTAAGTTCTTAAACTACAAGGACAAAACCAAAGTGATGTTGGCTGCATATGAAAAGGGTAAAATCCACTTTGACAAACATCATATCATGTTTTTCCATGACGTCGCCAACGAGACGGATAAAAAGCGCAGAGCCTACGATGGAGTTAAAACGAGGTGCAGAGACATGGGTCTGCGGTATGGAATACAATATCCATCCTCTTTCCGAGTGACACATGACGGCAACTCTCACCTCTTCACTTCTCCTACGGATGTACACACGTTCCTGGAAAAGATCCAGGAGAGGCCCAGAGATTGAACAGTTCTGTGAAAGCACCTGGTGATATTACCATAAAGAATGGCCTGCAGTTTATTACGTAACTGTAAAAGGACTAAATCTACTATATATACACTGTCAAAGTAAAGTGTTGTCTTTGCAGTATTTAGCAGTAATAATATTTATGTAGGCTATACACTGGTATATCTGTTTACAGGTATTATATTACGCTGTTGAAGAAGTGTGTTTTCTGTTATTGATACTGTTAAGAATAAGTGCTGTCCTTGAACGGTTAAATCTAAGTTATGCCTTTACACTCTCAAATTCACGTTTTATGTAATTTTCATTAGATATAAAACAAATTAATAATCCACATTTTAGATCCTAACAATGGCAGCTAAACTTGGTGTTTACTTATGAATACATTTTATTTTAAGAGCTTTAAACTTGCTGCCTAGTGAATGAAAACATCGACAAGTTAAAGTGGAAATATTTTATAGAAGTTTTTTGTTTTATTCATTGCCTTTGTTAACATTTCTATAATTTGTATGGAAATTAGGGCGGGGCGACACTTTAGGGACTTGTTTGTGGACATTTATTCTGTTCCTCAGTTTTGTGGACCAGATAGCTCCATGATTAGAGTCTTTAGGAGGGAAAGGGATGCTCATCGTTTGAGCAAAGGGAGGGGTGAGGTTCGTTTGGGGAATTTCACATGGGGTGTTTTGTTTTATTTGTTTTATGTCATGGTGTGTTTATTTTCTGTTCATATTGCGGTCAGCAAATGGGGTCGTGTTACGCAGTCTGATAGGCAGTTTTATTTCAGTCAGGTGTTTATGGAATTTTGTTATTTTCTGTTTCTTCTAAATACTGTTGTATTTTTGTTTAGATAACAGAATATGACTTCCAATACAGAATTTAAGATAACTTCATGGAATGTACGTGGGCTCAATCATTTATCGAAACTCAAGCAAGTGTTAAATAGAGCTAAGAGGTTGAATTCCAAAATACTGCTTTTACAGGAATCGCATTTGCCACGAGGTGATATTCATAAGATCCAGAAAAGATGGAATGGTCAGGTCATCGCAGCCTCCTATTCTTCCCATGCTAGAGGGGTGTTAACTCTTATACATAAATCCATTCCTTTTAACATAATTAGGACTATCTCTGACCCAAGAGGCAGATATTCCATTATTCACGGCACCCTTCTTACAGAAACCTTGAATATTGTCAATATATACGGCCCTAATGAGGATGTTCCCTTGTTCTTCAAAAACATTTTTCTAACTTTATCCTCCCTCCCAGGCCATTATATCATAGGGGGAGACTTCAATTGTGCACTAGAGCCCAGTATAGACAGATCAAGGGGGACAGACTTGTCTCACACCCAAACAAGGAAAACCCTTAAACAACTGATCCAGGATTTTAATTTGTGTGAAGTTTGGAGGTCATTTAAACCAGTTTCCAGAGAATATTCTTGTTTTTCCGCCACTCACCAAACACACTCACGTATAGACTATTTCCTGGTTTCTATGGGTCTTATGTCAAGGATTACAAAATGTTGGTATGACAGTAGGGTCCTCTCTGACCATTCACCAATTTCATTATTGTTTAATAACTCTGATCTTGTTATGAATCCACCTAGGTGGCGTTTTCAATCCAGATGGCTACAGGATAGAACATTTGTTGAATTTGTAGGAATACATATTGACCTCTATTTTAGCATGAATACTAACGAAACCTCTCCAACTGTACGCTGGGAAGCGTTTAAGGCATACATTAGGGGCATGATTATTAGCTATTCTAGCTCGCAGAACAAAGCCTTTAAATCCAAATTAAATTCACTGGAGGGTTGTATTAAAGATTTGGAGGATAGGATTGTTACCCAAGATTCCCCAGTACTACAAGCAGAACTTTTGGTCCTAAGGACTCAATATAGTGAATTATCGAGTAACCAGACAGCTGCTAGCTTACTAAGATTAAAACAAAGCTACTACGATCAGGGAGAAAAGGCGGGCAAAATATTGGCTTGGCGTATTAAAAAATTGCAATCTGAAAGCGCTATCAACAGCATTAAAACAAATGGTAATAACAAATGACCCTGCAGAAATAAATAGTGCTTTTAAAATGTTTTATGAAAAACTTTATACACCCGAACATGAAGATTCAGGCCAACAGGAACATTTTCTAAGTTCATTAGATTTCCCCACTATTTCAACTGATTCAAAAGGAAAACTAGACCATATCATAGGAACTGACGAGCTTTCAGAAGCCATAACCAGCATGACGGGGGGAAAGGCGGCTGGTCCAGATGGGCTTCCTATAGAAATCTATAAACAATTTAAAGATAAGCTACTACAACCACTTTTGGATATGCTGTTGGAGTCATACGAAAAGGAGGACCTACCACCATCTCTTAGAGGGGCACTAATCACTCTGATGCTAAAACCAGGAAAGGACCCCACTGACTGCATCGTACAGACCAATCTCACTGCTTAATACAGATAGCAAAATGTTATGCAAGACGTTGTCGAGACGCCTAAACAAACTACTGCCTGCCATGACTAAAGATGATCAAAATGGTTTTATTCAGGGTGGGCAAGCTTTTCATAATGTTAGAAGGGTACTAAATATTCTTTATGAAAAAAGAGGGTCACCTAACATGGCACTGCTGTCCTTAGAAGCAGAGAAGGCCTTCGACCGAATTGAGTGGAAGTATTTGTTTGAAGTGTTGGAGAGGTTTGGAATAGGCGAAGGCTTTCTCAAATGGATCAGGACGATATATAAGAACCCAACAGCTGAAGTGGTGACAAATAATATTACTTCTACATCCTTCTCATTGTACAGATCTACACGTCAGGGCTGCCCCCTCTCCCCATTGCTGTTTGTGTTAGCAATGGAGCCATTTGCCATGGCTATTAGAGACTCTCCATCTATATCTGGGATCTCAGTAGGTGACTTGGATCATCGAATATCACTTTATGCGGACGATGTTGTTCTTTTTTATCAAATCTTGAGTATTCTGTACCATCTCTGTTAGAACTAATTACGACCTTTGGGGAATTCTCAGGCTACAAAATAAATATGCATAAATCCTCAATACTTTATCTAAATGAACAAGAGAGGCAGCAACCTAGAATACAAACTCCCTTTTCAGCTCATAGGGAAGGATTCACCTATTCAGGAATAAAAATCACACCTGAAATTAATGATCTGGTTCCAGCCAACTATAACCCTGTTGTAGACTCTGTGGTAGAATCGCTTAACAGATGGACTTTAATGCCAATCTCCTTAATCGGTCGTGTTAACATCTTAAAAATGAATACATTACCCAAAATGCTCTATTTGTTTCAATCAATCCCCTTAACCCCACCCGAGTCATTTTTTCAAAAATTTAAGAAAATATTTACCAACTTTATCTGGAATAATAGACGCTCTAGGCTCCGGTTTTTTTTACCCTACTTTACTTGCCTTATGACAGAGGGGGTCTAAAACTGCCCAACCTACGCTGGTACTATTGGGCAGCACAACTGAGAGCAGCCATGTGCTACTTCTCCCCAGAGGAAGCTCCAGCGTGGGTCAAGATTGAAGCATGCTCAGCTCAAGGGTTATCGCTTAGTAGCTATCTTTATTCTTCTGAGCCAAAGAAGCTAGGGAAAAACACAAAAAACCCCATTCTAAGAAATACCATACACATCTGGCATGAGGTCCAAAGATATATAGGGGACACCCCCCCACTGTCAGGTTTCACCCCCATATGGGGCAATAGTCAAATACCTGGTAGAGAAGATGCTGGTTTTAAAATTTGGGCGAACAAGGGATTAAGCAGGATTACCGATTTGTACAATGATGGAAAATGAATGTCATTTACTGAAATACAAGTAAAGTATGATATTCCTTCTAAGCACTTCTTTAAGTTTTTACAAATAAGACATTTTATCTCTGTATCTCAAAACCGCTCACTCACTCAGCCACCTCTCTCAATGTTGGAAGACATTACAGTTAAACACGTGGTTGGTAGAGGCAAGCTATCGCTGCTCTATAAAATCTTTGTAGACAAGTCACCTGAATCTTCAGAAGATAAACTTAAAAGCTGGAGGCTTGATTTAAAAGAGGAAATCTCTGAAAAGGAATGGTCTGAAGTGTGCCTGAAGGCTCAAACACAAACAATCAACACACGGCTTAAGTTGATACAATACAATTGGATTTTAAGAACATATATAACGCCATCAAAACTACATCACTTAATCCCAATACCCCAGACACCTGCTTTAAATGTAACGATGCTAAAGGATCACTCTTTCACTGTTTGTGGGAATGTAATGTGGTCAATAGTTTTTGGAAGGAGGTTCTTAACATGATTAACCAGATAACAGAACTGAAAATCCCTTGTCAGCCAAAGTTGTGCATCCTGGGTATTTATCCAAAAGACTTTGTTTCTAAGAAGAGTGAGCGTGCACTTATAGACTTGTGTCTTTTACAAGCTAAGAGGGCAATAGCTATAGAATGGAAAAATGTGAACAAGCCTAGCATGAATAAATATATTAAGGATCTGTCAGCATGTGTCGCTTTAGAAAAACTAACATACATTACTAAAGGAAAGCTGGCTGTTTTCGAAAATATCTGGGGGGGCTTCATGGAGTTTCTGAAAAATAATGTTTGTAATGATTAATAACACCAAGGGGCGGGGAAGGGGGCAACGGGAATACGATTCTACAGTGTAGTCGCCCACGTCATATTCTTTCAGATTTTTGTTCTGTATCATCTGTATACTGACCTGTGTTTATTTACATGCCTATTCATTTGATTTTATACTGTATCTGCCACCTAGACTGACCATGTATGTATGTATGTGTAATGTTCGTTTTTTTTATTGTATGTATGTGTAACGTCCATATTTGAAAACTTCAATAAAATATTGTAAAAAAAAAGATGTTTCTCGTTAACAAAAAATAAATAAATGCCTGCATATCATTGTAGGCAACTGTGTGATGCATATTTCCTATAGTAAAGACACTTTTTCTAAACCCTTCTCTTTTAAACATGTTCACTTATAAGAAGCTTAAATATTATTTAAATGATTAAGCGGCACGCCGCAATGAGTGAAATTAAATGTTGAAAGCCTACTGCATGTTTTTTTGTTTTGGTTCACAATACATTGATACATTTAGAAACAAAGAGCATACAACGGCAGAATATGGAATAATGACCGAGCACCTGATGTGTCTCTGTGTGGTTAGACTGCAGCCTGCTGTCCTTTTTAGCGGATCTAGCGAAGTGAGCGGCCGGGCGTAAATGGCACTGGTTCTCTGACGCGGCACTTTTCAGAGGCTGCAGATTTATCATTAGGCTACTTCCTTCTGATACTGCAGAGATTTCATACTAAAGCAGCTGGGCAGCAGATACTGTTTCACACTCAGAAGCTTTGCTGATTTGGACATGTGAGAATGATGTCCAGTAAAACTTTTAGGTGTTCCCGATTTTCTCAATTATCTCTCTCTCCCTGTCGGCCCTCTGGATTGAGTAGCTGATGGTTCCATGGTCAGATTTCTCGCACTGTCTGTAGTTTGTATTTCTCTCCATAGCTATTGCATGAGCTGCGCTGCATTCGTGTTTACTGAGAGCATAGTCGATGTGTTTCCAATCCCTGTAACCATGGCGACTGAATGTAACTTCTCCGCTTGCCCCGCCTCTCTCACTAAAATGCCAGCACATTTTACAAAACACTCTGTCCTTGCTAATGCTATACTCCAAGAATGTGTACTTGTCATACCATTGGGCAGCGAAGCTCCTTTTTTTTTGTCCGAAAAGTGTCTGAGGGTACTTTATCCTCTTTAGCCCCACGGACCCGAAATCACAACATCTGCAAGCAAAAGTGTCTCAGGGCTTCTTAAGATTTAATAAACTATGAATGTTTCATATCTATGTAACGGAAAGAAACTCGGTTAGCTGATCTTTTTTTTATTTATTTTTTTAAAAACCCTCAAAGCTAACACTGAGCCTGTGAATTAGCCACGGGCAAAACAATCTTAAGGCCGTTAGCACAGAACTCTAGCTATACCGATCGATATACTTATTGGATCTGCACAAACAAGCTTAGCTAACATCCTGAGATTCCACAGATTATAGAAATATAAGGATCATCACTGAGCGATCAGAACTTGTGACAGGGGAAGCAAATACAGACAACACACGACGTAGCTTTAGGTAGCAAAAAACGGAGATATGCTCACTTTAGCTGTTATTCTGATCAAAAGTCGTGTTCAATGGCATTAAAACGAGAAAAAACGCGGCTGAAGGTTAATCCATAGGTTCATCCAAGTATCTGTCACTTTGAAAAAATTATTGATAATCCATAAAACAATTTTTATGCAAAAAACGGAGAATCAAAATGAGCTACTAATGGTAGCCACCAGAGGCTAGCGCAGCTTCCGGTTTTTCTACGCGTCACTATCACTCCTTATTTGGTAACCTGTGTGTGTATGTGGAACTTTCCCTCGATTCTATTGGCTCTGCCGGTTAGCAAGAGATGTCAATCATCAAAATCGACCAAGGGGGGCCAGAGATATGGAAAATCCACCCAAATGACCCCAGAAGTGGGTTTCTTTTGCTAAATCTCTCTAAAAAGGTCAAATTAAGTGACATTTGACATTTGACGTTTGACGTTTTGCATCAATCTTGATACAGGGTACTTATTATATGTTGTACTTTGGATTCCTAAAGCTTTTAGTCTAATAACCCATCATCCAAGGGTAGTTTTCACTATAAGTAAAAAATTATTTTCGGACGGACACTATAATTTACAGTTTTTTACCATGTTCAATCTGAATTTTCTTTAAAATAAAAAACATCTATATTGATTCTGACTTTTCTACATCCAACTCAAAGGTTTATCATTACTTTGAGAAAAAAGATGATTCATTTACCCCTTTTTAGAAGTGTAGTTATGGTCATTTGTTCTAGAATTTGAGCCTGAAATCTGAAAAACAGGCTTGGGGTCTAACAGGTTATGGGCTTTGGCTGTGTAGCCACCAGGTCATCTATGGCTGATAGGTCCGGCACTGGGATGCTATTTTCTGTCCTTCCAACGGATGCTACGTCCCGCAGAGGGACTGAGCTCAGCGGGGGCACAACATTAAACACACTCTCGTCTCTCTGAGGCGGCACCTGCTGTGAGGATGATGAGTGTGGTGGTTCCGGCGGCGGCGCGACTCTGTTCTTACTCTTTTAAAAAACCTGAACATCGATTGTTGTGACATCGTTAGTGAGTGCGGTATATTTGTTGTGTCTGTCCAGTCCACTGTCCTCCTTTGTCTGCGCGTGGCCGCGAGACGTTCTACGATGTGTTTGCTCCCGCGCTTCGACTATGAGTTCGGTCCAATTCACATTTTACGTTGCCTGATTACGTCAATTCATGTTGCTTTTAATTTTATAAATGTTTATAAAGGGAAACACATGTTTGCTCTTATTTAATTATTTAATTTTGATAATCAAAAATAAAAATGTTGGTAAACTATGTTTTCTCTATCTATCTCTATATGAGGCTGTGGCTCAGTGGATAGTGTGCTGGTCTTTCGAATCAGAGGATAGCAAGTTCGAGTCCCACTGCAGTCAGCATGTCTTTGTGTCCCTGGGCAAGACACTTCACCCCAAATTGCTCCTGTGGGGATTGTCCACTGTACTGAATGTATGTAAGTCGCTTTGGATAAAAGCGTCTAACAAATGACAAATGACATGGAAAGGAGACAAGAAGAAGAGTGGTTCTCACAGTCATTTTTGATCAATGAATGGGTGGGCCCAGTGACAGAGTGGGTGGGCCTAGGCCCACCCATAATGCCGCGGCTGGTTGCAGGGTAATGAAAGAAAGGCATGTAAAAGTGATGAAATGCTCCACTATGTTTCCTTCCTCATGTCTCCGTTTGGTCTGCCTCTTCTCACAGATCTGATGAGTTTTGATGAGCTGTCGTCTAACTCGGAGAAGCTCTCTCACCCCACCGCTAACAGACCAAAGATGCCTGGCAGACGGCTGCCTGGACAGTTTGGTGGAGGAAACTCGGTGAGAAAACACACAGATAAATACAGTGATGATGATAAGCAAAATGTGGAGAACTGTTGTGGTCCTGCAGATGCATTTTCAGTGTCATATACACAATGTCATGTCATATTGGTGTTACAGACTGATAGTCAGGTGTTGGAAACATTTCAACACAATGTATTCATGTTATGGTTAGGCAATATGGCAATATTAAATTGGGACTACATATCGTCTTATATTTTAAATATTGGCATATCGTTAGTGTTGTCTTTACCTTTAATCGTATTGCTGCATATTTTCAAATAATAATCTTCATCGTTTTGCATACTCATTCAAAGTAGGCTTTAATTAGGCTGCACTTCACATTATGATACAATAAATAATTCCTACTGGTCCAGAACTCTGCTGCCAGCATCATCAGCAGAACCCCCTCCATTAACCACATCCCTCCTGTTCTTCAGCAGCTTCACTGCCTGCCTGTCGAATACCGTATCCATTTTAAGATTCTACTCCTCACCTTAAAGTCTATCCACCTCAGTCCTCTGTACCTCTCCGACATCCTGCACATCAACACACCCACCCGCACTCTTAGGTCTTCTGCTTCCATCCACATCACTGCACCACCCTTCCGCTTAACCACCATGGGGTCCAGAGCCTTCAGCCGCTCTGCACCCCCCCTCTGGAACTCCTCCCACCTGACCTCCAGAATATCGACTCTCTCTCCATTTTCAAATCACGTCTCAAAACATATCCCTTCACACTGTCATATCCACCCTGATCACATCACACATCCTCTGTTCTCATTGGTTATATTGTCTTGTTTTTCTGCTAGTGTTTTGTTTTGTGTTTTTGTATATTGTACGGCGAACTTGAGTGCCTATACAAAATAATAAATAAAATGCATTATTTCATATTTTACGCTTATGCTTATAATCCTTTTTTTCAGATTACAGCGACCATTTGTAAAAAGGTTTAGGCTTCATATTGTTCCTTTGTTATATCTGATCCCTTTTTTTTTCTCGTCTGAAATTGTTCTTCCTCCCCATGGATTTCCTTTGACATTGAGGTCCCTCAGCTCTCTGTAACCTGTCACATCCCTTCACCTCACACTCACTCTCATTCCACGTCCTCACACAGCAGTGTTCATTTTGGCAGCTATTTTTTATTTAGGCTTAGTCTTTAGACGAAAATGGTTATTAGTTTTAGTCACATTTTAGTCATTTCTATCCTTCATAGTTTTAGTCTAGTTTTAGTCGACGAAAACTCAAAACGTTTTAGGCAACTTTTAGTCGATGAAAAATTACATTTTAGTCAACTTTTAGCCAAATTGTTTTCTCTCTTTAAACCAATTCAGTTAGGCAAATACAGGTATCTGAAATTGGAATCAAGGTGACAGTATCAAGTGTTGAAATTCGTAAAGCAACATTTCACTCTCTTAACACTTTACTTGTGTAATATCTAGGGAGGGGTATCGTTATGGTTTTTTACGGTACTACTCTTATCGAGACTGCTTATCGATCCGGTACTTTAACGGTATTCTTGTATGCACTTTTTGTTATTTTTTAAAGGGAAAAACTAAACAAATTGTTAACCAAATTAATTGCTTTATTTAAATGTGAAAAAAATAAAATATATATAATTATGTTATTATATTGTACTGTACTTGAGTAAAATGTTGAGGTACTTCTACTTTACTGGAGTATTTAAATGTTTTGCTACTTAGTACTTCTACTCCACTACAGTTCAGAGCTACATGGTGTACTTTTACTCCACTACATGTATGTAATACCTTTAGTTACTTTACATATTTGCATTAATGATGAAATATAACCAAGTCTTAAATCAGACTTTAGTTCCACCTGGAGTAAATCCTCAAGCTACCCTGCAGTATACAAATCATTCAAACTAGCTGCACCTTTACCAGCTTTGAGAACACTTTAATGATCAATCATTATAAAACATATATATATATTATTCTGAAATGGACCAATCTGCACAATGACTACTTTTACTGTCACTACTTTAACTATATTTTGATGATCATACTTTTCTACTTTTACTTGAGGAACATTTTGAATGCAGTACTTTTACTGTAACAGAGTATTCCTACACTATGGTATTTTTTTACTTAAGATCTGAGTACTTCTCCCACCTCAGCGCACCTGATGTGATAACGTTACTCGTAATTGGGGCTACAGCGCTGCGAGTTAAGGAAGTCGAAAATTGTGTATTTCTCAGACTGAATATGACGCCTTTTGGCCGGCTGTTTGGACAGACTACTCTACTCGTGTCAACGCGCTTACGCGAAAACACTAATGGCAAACGAGCTTTGTCCACATCGAGGCTTGTAGAGTGTCTCTATACTCTCTGAACGCTCCGTCCCCGGCAGATCTCTGTGTGGTGCTGCAGCATGTCTGTTAGGCCCCGCCCCCCGCACACAGAGAGACACAGGGAGATCGCTCTTCTGGAGTGAAGAGAGTGGAAATAATGATATTGCAAGTTAGAAACGTAAGATGCATTTTGACAGACAAGACGGACACTTGGGGGAAAATATGCTGCATTTTGAATGTCCGATAGTCCACCATTAACACCTTGGTCCTGTCTCGTCAACGAAAAAACGTTATCAAGAATCTATTTTTAGCTCGTCATCGTCTCGTCTTAGTCATGTAAAAAAGGTCGTTGGCGAACATTTTTCGTCATAGTTTTCGTTGACGAAATTAACACTGTCACACAGGAGTCCCATCGCCTGCCCTCCTCTCAGAGCAGGCATCACTCAGCTGCACTCCTTCAAACGACTGTCACTGGGAATAGGCATTTCCACTAACGTTGGCAGAACGTTATCACTTTTATGAGTCAGGTTACCCTGTCACCAAGCTGTAAACAAAAAGAAAAAATATTAAATCTTTAATCATGTAAATCTTTTTCCTTTGCAGCCCACCAAGGAATTGAGCGTGGAGAAGTCATTCAAGGTTGATGAAGAAGATGCTGCCAAACCAAAGCTAACAGACACCAGAAAGGTAGCTTATAACACTGTTATTCACAAATGAAATGACAGATGACCGATGACAAACACTCCAAAAGGCATCCTATGGGTGCAGATGTTTCTCAGTATTGTCCCTGTTGGTTGGAGCACTTACCCTCCAGAAGAACAATCTTATCCCGTCCAGAATCAAACACTGACCACTTATTTTCAACATCATGATAAACTGAACAACAATTTTTAAATCGTTCAAGTAATGAGTGGTGCAGAAAGCGGCCACAGACAAGGGTTTCAATGTAATTTGGGAATTGTGCACCCCAATGTAATCCCACTAAAAGTGTTAGTTTGTGCCGCTGAGGGGCTCAGACTGTTATCATGCTTATGTGTCTGACATTATTATGTAAAGGACCCTACGTCTTCTGCTTGGTTTGACACAATAACTAACAGATCGGGGAAAGAAAAATGAGACAAATGTTATATCTCTCTGAAGGTCTTTTACATACTTTTTCAGACACTTTTACTATCAATCTAACTGTCACTGGCAAAAATATACACTTTTAGTAGATGTTAATGGATGTATAAAGAGAACTGGATACAGCGTTGGAGGGTGGGCCCTGATCATTCTTATAAAAGTTTCTCAGTGGCGCATGAAACTAAAACGACCTGACTATAACAAAAGTACCTGGATCCATAGAGCACGCCCACCTGAGTTTACACCCCGCCTCCAGTCCCATCTGTCACAGTTGGTCGTGGTTCAGTGAAATGATTGGAGAAGAAAAATAACTCTTGATTAGCATCTGAACATTTGTGCCAGTCAACATATCCAAAAGATATCAATGTCTGGAACTGGAAAAATTCCTTTCAAATTTTATCTGACACTATTATTTTATTTGAAAATAATGTATAGGAAGGATATTTAAGAATGACATCATCAAGGCAGGTAGATTTTTGAAAATAATTTCAGTTCAGTTTCTGTCAATACACAAGTGCATACAGCAAAGATATAAATAAATAAATCTTACACAAACTACTTCTTAAGATGAACAATTTCCTAAGCTTAAGGCTTTCATATTCTCGTATAAAATAAAACAGAATACATGAAGCCTGTCTGGTTCTTAATATTTAAATGAATGCGTCTGGTACCGGCTCAATCAAGGGCTGTTTTAATTAAGATCTGCAGAGAATCCTCAATCCGTAAGAGGGACAGGTTCTGAATAGTTTATTCAGCCCAATTCTTAATACAATACAAATTGTGCTTAGAGGAAATTACTTTTGACCAAACAACATGACAGAGGGATTTAAATTTGTCGGACTTCTACAGATTTTTTTCGATCAAAGTCAGGGCAATACTGTCTAATGGATTCTGGATTCAGCTCTAATGATTCAAATTAGAGATTTTCTAGTGTTTATCTGTTCCTGGCAATATATGTATGTCTATTGAAGCTATATCAACTATAGTCCAATCTTGTGCAAGTACAAAATGGCCACATTTACTGTGTGCCTCCTGTGCTCTTTTCCCTACACTACAGCAGTGATGTTAAATCCCTGTCTGACCTGCATGTTCCGGTCAAACAGGATTTATTTTGGGCCTCACCATTAACCTTGTGACGCAAAGGCTTTCCGTTTTGGGATGCAAGTATCAGCATTAAATACAGTAGACTCTCAGAAATAATTGTTACCAAAAAATATACATTTGATTTTATTTATTTTTGTTCAACTTACAGGGCTAGTGTATTTACGACATTTACAAAAGTTAGCATCCGTTACCGGACACTGACCGGAAAAATCTATGGAAGTGAAGAAAATCTAAACCTTTCCAGTTGTATATTTATTAAAAATATTTATCGTAATGCGCAATTTGAAGCGTATTCAAAAAAGACTGAATAAATGACTCGGCTCAAGCCCCTCTTAAGCAACGAGATGCCATCACTGTGATGAAAGAACTTCACAGTGATGGAGGGTTTAATTATTCAATGGTCAGAGAATACTTTCCCTCGGAACAGAATTAAAACTTAAAGTGCCAGTGAAGTGCATTTTTTTGCGCCAAAATGAAATGGCAGTTTCATTTCTTACATATAATTGTACCTGTTCATGGCTAAAATATTTTTTTAGGAAGTGCGAGGGACGAGATAAACATCGCAAATTTTTCATCCCGTGAACGGCCGTCTGAGCCTACCGCTGCTGCAGACGATAGCGGCTGTGACGTCACAAGATGGGCCCAGTTGTGATTGTAAACATGGCGGAGACTTCGGAAAGTGATACTGGTGCGAGAGAAATGAGTGATTTTGACAGCTTTTCGGACAGGATAGATGAGGAAAGTGGCCATGGAAGTCAATTTAGTTGAGGACAATATTTTGTCATAGATCTAGAGTAGATCTACACACAGGATTGGCCATCACCTGATCATACATTCATCTGTTCATAGCATGATGCAACATTCATGTTCACATGCAGTGTTGTGCTAGTTACTGAAAACCAGTAACTAGTTACAATTACTAGTTACTTCACTACTTACACCAAAAAGTAATGCGTTACTGTGAAAAGTAACTTTTTAGTTACTTAAAAAAGGGCACCCATTAATGCCCTTATACTGTAGCCTTCATTTCAGTACTGTTATTGCATCGGAGAATAATACAACCTGTTGATCAACTTGACATGCATTTGCATCACTGAACTCTGCTAAGCAATGTGGTCTATACAAACACAAACTCAAAGATATGTTTCAAAGTGCCAATCCAGCCGCTGTTGCTTAGGTGGAGGTGGAGTGGCGTCGGATGAGTCTGGGTCTGTGGTCTTAGCTACTAGCTTCGTCCCAGCATGTTGTTTCTGCAGATGTTTCAACAGATTTTAATTGCTGTTTTGGGCAGTCGATAGGATCTTTGACCCGCCAAGACACAACTTACATTTAACTAAAACGTTCTTTTCTTTGTGCTCGACAAAAGTGAAATAGTGAGAATATCTCCAGGCGGAGAAACTCGACTTGAGCTCTGCCGCCGCCATGATAGTCTTGTTAGTAAACACAAACACAGTGGCCTTTATTTTTCATAAACAATCTACGAATCTACGAAACAATGACACCAGCCACTCACCTTCATCTTTTGGTAACAGAAACATCGCCACTTCGGCAGATTGACATTACCACAGCCACCGGCAATGCATCGCTTCCCGTGTGTTTTTCCTCCCTTTTTCTTCACTGTCGCCTCCATTGTCAGGTTTCCTCGATTGGCAATCACTTCCAGTCGACTGCGAAACACTTTCCAATAAAATACTCGCTCAAAAACGTTGGTAAATTCCACTTTGAAACAGAGACAAAATGAACGGTGGTGAATGTAAACACTTCGGCTGAGCCCATCTTCTGACGTCACGCAGTAGATCGCAAGCCACGCCCACGAAGGCGGATTTCCCAGCGGAAAATTCCAACTCGTCAAATTCGTTGCTATTCCAACATCTTTTTATATGGGTTCCAATGGACAATTTTGGTCATTACTATACGTATTAGCATAACAGATCATGCACCGGCGCACACTTTCACTGGGTCTTTAAATTTGCAGCCACATTTTTATCTGAGAATATATGTAGGACTGAAACTGAGGGGAAATCTTTTTTTGGTTTTTTGCTGGTGTCATTCTTTATACATCCTTCCTATGAGCCATTTATAAGCAAACAGATAATATTTGAACAAAATTCCTTCCATTATTATCTTCCTGGACATATTGACCGCCACCAATTTCCTTGCTGACGGAGCACCACCACCTGCTGTTCTTCCCTTCTGCTTTACAATAATTGTTCTAGATGTTATCTAGTGTGGATTGGTCATGGTAAGCCGAGACAAATGAGACCTGGCTGTTCAGCTGGGGGAACAGATCATCAGACCATCCTATTGTTAAAAAAATACACACACACATGTAGAGACAGACAGAGCAGCTCAGACTTACTGTGAAATTACAGGACATGGCCTCTGTCTGTCCTCCTCCTCGAGCCCTCACTCACCGTGGGATTCACCTGCTGCTGACATACTACAGCTAGAGATGTGTGTCAAGATAAAGGAAAAACCAAAAGTAAAGAAACAACCACAAATGCTTGACTAAAGGTATACTGTGTAACTAATTAACTATAGGGTGGGTTATTTCATGTCTGAAAACATCACATGTTGATGTTACTGGCACAGTTATCATTCCTACTATGGTCCTTAAGAGACCCCCCCCCCCTCCTCAGTATAACAGATCAGAGTAAAACTGATAAATGAATCAGGTGCAGTTTTGAAAGCTGACTCTCAAAAATGTGTTCCTTCCCTTTGACTTAGCATGATGAGAGAAAAGGATCGTGTAGTGTAAAGACAATCTCAATTAGGATAATCAGACGGCTAAGTTTGGGATAATGATCATTTAAAAATGATCGTATAGCTTCCACTAAGAAAAAATCCATTCCATCCCACTGCACGACAGTGGCTGGGACTGCGGTAACAGCAACGTGACTTAAAAAGACGGCAGAACTGAGAACTGACCAAGGTTTTCTGTAACTGTCCAAGTCTGTTCACATTCTGTATTTGATCAACCAGTCTTTAAACACTGCAGAGCCCATACTGTGTTCCAGTTAGTGTTCACTTCCTGTCTGACTTCTCCTGCTGATTTCTCTGACGTCCAGCGCTCTGTCTTTTAACCTCTTTGCTTCAAGCGAAAGATTTGCATCCACGGCTGACGTTAAACTTACCGGACTTCTTTCTGTGGATTGATATGACTGCACATATTTCCTTGATCCTCCTTAGCAACAGTCTGCTCTCCTAAGAAGAACACTGTTAGCGAGAACTAACAACCTCTTGATTGTCCAATCAAAATCAAGTATTCAACTAAGCTATGCAATAAGTAGTCTTAAAAGCTTTGGGCATTTTTAATTTGCACAGAACAAGCATTACTTTTTACTTTTCATGGTCCTTTTTATCCAAAGCGACTTGCATACACTTAAAAAACGTAGACATTAAGGGTTAAATATCTTTCCCAAGGACACTTCCACATGTTGACTGCAGTGACTGATTGAACCACTGATTACTCCATGTCCATTCACCCCTTGTTTTCTCTGTACCAACATCATTTCCCCCTTGTTTCCATTAACAAGAGAGTGTGTACTGAGGCATGTGACGCAGCACCCATCATTTGCTGCTCTGGGCACAACATTTCTGAGCTGTTCCAGAAACCACACCTAATTTAATTTGTACAGTAGCACTACCCTCAAAATCAACTCTTTACATCTGTGTTAGTGTGCCAACAGTCCTTTCATTGCTATTCATTTACTCTGCATCTTACCATAACTAACTGCTGACCAGTAACATCTTGAGGAAAAGCAGAACTGAGTGTGTGTGGGAGTCACACTTAGAACAATTCATAGCCTTATTTGTTCACCATATGAAGCCAGCGGGAGATTTCTGTAATGAAAAGTGCTGACTTGTGAAATAACCTTTGCAGGGCTTAGCATTTTTTTATGTCAGTTGAGTACGTTTTTTACATTTCCTAGAAGCATTTCTGTACAACAGGCACACAATGGATCTCATTAAAGCTTTAAAAACATTGGCAGAATGTGCAGCACAGGATAGATCAAACAAACAGGAGTGTCTGCACTGAAACCAATCAATATCCCTTTCATTGTAGTTTTATTTCCAAGGTAATGCTCTTGGAGGGTTCAGTTTGTAGCAGGACAGGGGAAAAGGTAAACACACACCTACAGATTCCCTGAGAAAAAGGGGAGTGGCTAATCAAGCCACCCCTGAGAGAAGCTGGAGGAAACCAATCAAGGAAATGATTGGCACCTGTGTGCTGTTAAAAGGAGGACAGCATGTCATTCAAAGAGAGGAGAAAGAACCAAGAGGAAGTCGGATCTGTCAAGGAGGAAAGTGGATTCTTATGGACTTCATGAGATAAATCAGGCTATTTTTGGGAGTTTTTGCCACTGAACCCAGGAGTTGTTGGGGAAACATTTTAACTTTCCCCTTCCCAGTAAAAACCTGTAATCCAGTGATCTACTCTGGCCTGTCACCCTCAGATAAGTTATTCTCACTACACCAATATCATTTCCCCTCCTCTTGCACTCTACACCCACACCACACTCTGGACTGGAAAAACAGAACTTTACAACTTTCCTTTCACACATCCCTATCCCCTGAACTACACTCTTACCCTGAGTGACAAAGGACAGAAAATACTTCTTCCCCCCCCACACTCACTCAGTCAATCCACATGATGTAAACAATCGTAGGCTCTCGGAGTCACATAAGTGATCGATGTTTTGTGAGTTAATTTGACTTATTTGTTTGTGTTTATGTATCTATTGGATTTAAGTTTTCTGGTAAATGGTCTGTGACGTGAGTTAGTATGTTGAATGATTATTATTTGGGGTTAAAAAATACAGACATTTTATGTTGAAAGTGATTTGGTTGATTATTATTTTTCCTTTGTAAACTTCAGTAGCTAGGGCACCGGGCTATCCCTCTGTTTCTGCGTGTTTAACCATATCATTTTTTGACAGCTGGCTATATTAAAAATTCCTCTTTCTGGCGCCCAAATTAAATGTATTCGTTCAGGGATAAGACCTACGCTACAAGTTATGCAAACAATTAAGGCAGTGCTTTTACAGAGATGTTGAAACATGTCTTTGTTTAGGCACGCGCAGATTATGCTTGACATTTGGTCAAAAGGAAAAAAGGTGCATTGCAAGTCAACAATGGTTATCACCTTTTATGTTATGATGAAACATTGCTCTTGTGGATGCAGGAGCACAATGCCCTGCACAAAGCATCACTGAGCAAGTTTGAAAATAATGTTAATCGTAAGGCCCCATTCACCAGATCTGTGGACCAGTTTAGGTGATATCTTTCTGTTCATACCTACAGAACTGTTTTACACATTTAGCAAATCCCTGGCTGCAGTTGAATGGTCAACAAATCAGGTCTTATGTCTTTTCCTAACCAATTTTCCCCTGTGAAATACATCACAGGGTTTGCGGAAACATGTGAAGGAGAGTTCATCAGGATTTAGGAAAAGACAGACGTGGTGTTCAAATAATCCGATACACAGGATGACGCAATTTAGAATGTGCCAAACTCTCTGCCGTGGGAAATCTACAATTTTCTGTAAATGGACTACTCTCCCTCACCCTCCTGTCCACCCAGAAAATAAGTGAAAAGAGCGCAAGAAAAGGAAAGAGGTTAAAGTACAGAGTGCTGAGCATCAGAGAAATCAAAAGAAGAAGACAGGAAGTAAACATAAAGGGAACACAGTATGGCTCTGGCAGTAGTTAACAGAAAATAAAAGGTGAACAGACTTGGACAGTTACAAAAACCCTCCAACAGTGCTGACATCATTTTAGGTTACTTTGCTGTGGCTGCAGTTCCAGCTGCTGGCCGTGGAACAGACTATTTTTGTCTGCCATGGCAGAACGATCCTTTTTTAATCATAAGGGTCGTTTTCCTATCAATATTGTGGGTCAAGCCTTTGTTTTATTTCGTATGTAGCTGCTTTATCAGCGGGATAATGTGCAGCGAGGGGAATGCTGGATAAACACCGTCACTTATGAAGTGTTTACTTAACAAATCGGATCCTTTGTCACTTTAAATGTTCCGGCCGCAATGTCCTATGGGATGGCAATATCTCCTTCCCTTCCGGAAAAGATGGTCCAGTGTATCCTAAGCTAAAGGAGACATTTTACAAAATAAAATCCTATTCGACAACTTCGACTTTCCAACTCAGGATTTTTCTCACAAATGTTGTTTTTCTTCCTAGCCTTCCACGAACACCAGATCCCAGTCACCGCCGCACCACAAAGCCAGCGTGTCCAGCAGCGAGGCCCAGCCCAGCTCCAGCAGCACCTCTCAGGGCAGCAGGGCCCGGCTGGAGCCCGAGGAGCCGGGCTCCCAGCTGGAGGAGCTGAGGAGCCAGATGAAGGAGCTGCTGCTGTCTGTGGAGCTGCTCAAGGCCCAGCAAATGTAATAACACTCAACACATGAATACGCTTCATAAGAATAACAAATGTGTCACGCAACAACCCATGCGTGTAGAAATATGCTTCTTTCTATAATGTAGCTTTACGGGGAAAAAATACTTAATATCCGTTTTGACACATTATGCAATTCTCCACTCCGCATAACTAATGGATTTAAATTCTGTCAATCATGTAAATGCCTTCCCTACAGCAATTTTCCAACCGACATTCCCCCGTATCCCACAACATAAGATGTTGTTTACTTAGAACCATATACATAATTATATCTCATAATATTATGTTTCATTAGAAACAGATTTAGGCTTTTTCAAAGAATGAACATTTGCAGATTAAGCTAATTAGAAAATGTAATGTTGGTCACTGAGGATAAACCATACATTGAGTGAAGGGATTTAGCATGCAATGCTTTATGATAATACTTAACTGACCTTTTGGTTGTGCTAGGAAAACTTCAGCTCGCAGTGCTTAAGCTTTATTTACATTTTTTTATCGAAACGCGTAGAGCAGGGCAAAGATCATGAGTTTGATATTGTATATATGCTGCATAAGTGCTGACGCTTGTAAATGTCTTCGTTTATTTCCAGGAAAGAGATAGCGGAGCTCCGAGGGGAGCTGGATGAGGAGAAGCTTAAGCGCATAGCTCTGCAGGTAACATTGATCCCCATAGCAACACATGCTGGGCTGTCCACACTCATTAGCCTCATTAGGTAGCCAACTATTGATGAAGAGCAGAACACTGACTTGTGAGCACACAATTGACGCAACCAGAGTTACCACATATAAGTGATTCTTTTACAGGCCGTTAATTGCAGCAGTCAAGCTGCAGAGAGATCAGTAATGAGAGGACACGGTATCTAAGCTAGCTGTACTGTGAAAAATAATCAGACCAAGCTGTCGGTAGAGAACAAGAATCTTAAATCTTAATAAGAAAAATGTATTTGAAAGCTAGTTAACTTAGAGTTGGTCAAATTAGATCATGTTATAGAATACTATAATGTCTACTTACAAATTTAACACAACAAAGAAAAACCTGAAGACAGCCTATTTCAGTTATTGTTTCAACCATTTTAAAGGGTTTTATAACATATTTTGGTAATGAACTAAATTAATGACTATACAGCAGTGACTATTGTTTACTAAGCAACAGTTAATTAGAGCAGTAAAGGCTGAAGAGACCTCCGTAATGAAAACAGCGTAAGGATGGTCAAAAGCTTAGCTCGATGTACTGTGACATTTACATCAGACCCCAGCATTAAAGAGGCTCTATTAGGTGTTCCCTTTCCTGTAATGTGTTAAATAGGTTTGTGTGCATGTAAATGGTCTGCAAAGGCTAAAATCCCTGTGTTCCCTCCAGAGAAGAGTTCCTCTCAGTATTTGTGCTCTTTAAGACCCCGTTTACACGAGGACGATACGGGTTGTATCCGCATAGTTTCTCTTGCGTAGCCTTTCGTTTACACGAGGCCGTAACAAAACGATAGAAACGGACCCCGCAAACGCAAACGGGTCCCAAGGTAGGATAGATCTGCAAACGGAACGCTCTGGGGGTCAAAACGGCTCGTGTAATCGCCTCTATCGATCATTTCTGATAACGATGAATAGCCCGTCTACCTCTCCCCACGTCTCCCTCTGCCCACGTCTCCCTCTCCCCACGTCTCCTGCTCAGAGATCAGCTGCTGGGCTGTCAGAAGAGGGGGAGGAAAAGAGAGGCTCCGTTTATTATTCTTATATTATTATATAGAGTCGTTATCAATTTGTTTTAAAGCTCAATAAATAACAAAGAAGACCTCTGACCGGCAGTTTTCTAATTTTGTCCGGAAGATTTAAACTTTAACGGACATGTTGACCGGCGAACATTTTTTTTAACGGAAACTCTGCCGCATGGTCCCCGTCCCTTGGAAGAGGCGGAGAGGTGGGTGTTTTTCATCTGCTGGTGGACTACCGGAGAGATTTACAGCAGGAGAACACGCCGTCCACCGCGGAGAATAAACAGAAGGGCAACCATGGCAACCATGCTCCGGGGTCTTCTTCACTGCTTTTGGTATATTTTGTGGCGGCAGCAGCGCCATTTACAGGCCCGGCATATGTATTACAGCGTTTCCAGCGTTTCCAGCGTTTCCAGCGTTTCCAGCGGTCTCGTGTGAACAGACACGTTAATTGAGCCGAATGAGTGTGAACGGAATACTTTTTTGAAAACGCATACGGTGCGTAAACGCAAACGTTCCCGTGTAAATGGGGTCTAAGTCGAGGACTACTTTTCTTAAATCTTGTAAATACGTAAAGCTTTTCTTCTCACATCTCTTTGGTATCACCTTTGTAGATACCTTGTGAGCACAACGGATACCCTTTAATAGTAAACTACAGAACGTGTAGCCTTTATGAAAAGATTTTTCAAACACTTAGTCTAAAAGGCATGTGCCTATTCGCTATCGGAAGTTTGTCGATGATTGAAGGGATGAATCACAGCTTTCCTCTACCAATATATGCCTTACTCTCAGAAGTAAGACATCTCTTCTGTTGCCCTGAAGATGATTTCCAGAATAAAAAACATAACCCTTAAAACAAACTGATGTCATCATGCTTAGTTCCACCTTAACTTAAGACTTTTCTTAGATTAAATGTAAACTTACAAACTAGGGTTGTAGTGGTTTAAGAGGAGTAGGCATGTTGTTGAGTTGCGTGTTGACAGTTCTCCATCCAACATGACAACTTAGCAGACTATCTGCTGATGAAGATCATGTGATATATCTGAACGCTCCAGAACAGCTGCTAAACAGACATTGTGGTGATTCAGTTTTAGATTTATTGAAATCTTGATTATAAAAATGTAATTACTCAAATTTGACAACAGCAAAGGAAACATCTGATGAGTCAATTGAACGTATCGTATTGCGCCTAAAGGGACCATTTTAACTGTTTTATTACCAATTTTGTAACATATTATTACAAGAAAGTAGAGGAACATCCAATCCACGTTTTCTTTAAACCCACATTACACGGCCCGGCCCTTCCCAGCATGGCACCGATAGAAATCACATCACAGAGCGAACCCATGGCATACATTCCACATGCACACACGGAACCATAACTGCAGATTTGTTTTACCCCCTACGGTCTTTTCCGTTATTCCATAATGTTTGGAATTTTTTATTTTAAATAAATAGTAGGACATTTTGCCAGTTGCTTATCAAGCAGCGGCGAAAGTTGGTTAGCTTAGTAGAGCTGTATCAAACATAGACCCACTGGATGACTTTGAAAATCATCCAAGAGAAGTCGTCTTTTTGAATGTTTGACTCAACCTGCTTCTTCAATAGCTTTTTTTCCTGTGTAGCATAACAAAACAAATTCAAGAAAATCTGAATCAGATTGTTCGAACCATTCAAAAGTAAAATAATATTTCTTTATTCATTTTTATATTATATATGTTGGTCCACTCTAATCTTTACATTGCGATGCACGTAATGACATTAAGTAGACAAACTGAATGGGGGAAAACTGAGACGTATTGCCAGAGATCTCATTAATTGTCTGTCATCTGTTTTGTTCAATAGTGTTGAACATATTTGAGTGTTCTTCAGAGGTGTTGCTGCTTAAAGGATGTTTACTGATGCAGCCCTCTTGAGATCGTATGAATGAATATGAGTTTCTCACCCTTGACTTAGCATATAAATGAAAGACAGGAAAGAAGTTAGTCTGGCTACGTCACAAATGTCACAATATAATCCTACCCTTGCCTCTAAAGCTCACAATAAAAACATGACGTCTTGTTTGATTTATCTGAATTTTTGATTTAACCTTTGGGCAGAGAAAAGTGTTTCCCTTGTTTCCAGTCTTAATGCTGCGCTAATCTCACTGTCTCCTGGGTCCAGTTTACCCTCACGACATGAGTCACAAAAAAACTTTGTTTAAGATTTACTTTATTGATCCCAATTTAGGAAAAAAAACTAATTGGGATCAATAAATTAAATCTAATATTGTCATCTTAATGTAAGGGAAAAGTTCAATTTTTTTTGCAAAGAGTTGATGAGGAGATCAACACGACTCTAATATCTGGACAATCAACTGGACCCAGGAGATAGTTAGCTTATCCTAGCATTTAATTGGTCTGTAAATAAATATTAAGATGTTCTGCATTGTTTGAATAATTGTAGTCAGACATATCCTACAACTTTTAACTAAGCTTGCACTTAAATTAGATATGATGTATGTCCAATCCAGTTGTTCCAGCGTCCTCTAGTCTAGAACTTCAAAATGGACCAAAAGAATCATCAAAATGATCAATTGGAGTTTGAATACGGCCACTTCCTGGTTAAAACTGCCATTTAGGATCATTTAATGTCAGAAATTGATTCAGCATACTAAATTACCCCCGAAATCACTCGCATACTGTCCAAGTCGGCCAAGACGATTTAAAATTATTGTTCATATGGGTGATTATGCTAATTCACATCATTTATGCTAATTTTGTAAATTGCCCAACATATGCAAATTATTACCCAGCAGTTTCTTAACACTGGGGGTGCGTACTATACATTTGTAACATAAAACTTCGACATAAAGCTCCGGGTTTATTTATTCTGTATTACTAGGGCTGGTGGATACATCGATTTTGTTATGGCGTCACAATTTCAGCTTGCAAGATGGCCCCTGTTTGAAGAAAAAAGCTTTTTTGGGGTAACATACACTATATGGACAAGTATGCTATATGTATGCTATATATATATATATATATATATATATTATATATATATGCGAGACAAAAACAAGTTTCTTCTTCCATATTAAGGATTGTATTTGACATCCTTTTTGAAGACATTTGCTGCCCAGCTCACGTTCTCCTCTCTCACGTGGCTCCATTGTCATCCCTCTAATCACTGCCGCTGAAAAATCCCTTCCACAGCGGGACACCTCAAGCAATTTGCCTCACAGCGTGGATAATGTCTGGCTCAACCCTAATTTGGCACTTTTTAAACTTCCTATTATTCCTCCAGAGGTGGTCTACTTTTTTCAGTTCTACAATCTAACTGCATCATTTGATTTTGTCCTCGCAGATGGAGATAGATAAACTGAAGCGGAGCACCCACTCGACGTGAGGCCCTCGGTCCTATCTACAGCAAGCCTTAAGGTCAGCTGGTGTCCTGTCGACCAACCAGAGAGCAGCAGGGCGGTGACGGGTGTTTGCTGAATGGACGGAGAGAGGGTGGGGAATCAGACGAACCACCCCGAGCACAATCCTTTTTTTTCCAGTGATCTACGAAAATAAAATCCCCATATTTGTAAGATTTACACTTTGCACATATAAAGAAAGCTAGATGTAATTTAGTTACAAATGTATATGTTTCTCTTTTCTTTTTTTTGCCGATACAAAAAATGAGGCCTTACTTCAAACTACTGCGCTGGACTCTCCCGCTCTTTGTCTGTCACTCCGGCGTTCCTTGACCTCCATCAGGGTGGAGGTTCGTACTACTGACTTTGTATAAAGCAGGGGTCGCTTGTTTGCCCCGCCTAATTTTCTTTCTCTAATTTTTTTGTTAATGGTGCACAAATAGTTGATTTTAAAATTGATTTCAGTTATTTTGATCGTCTTCGCTAATTGTTTTGTTTCCTACACGGCGCCCATCAGCAGTACTCCACCCTGCAGCGCTCTTATTTTATATAGCATTCCTATCCAGGGTAACACTACTGTGCCTGTTTAAAAAAATATATATATATAAGTGTTTATAATTGGAGCTTACAAATACCATGATGGTGTCTGGAAATGTTGCAGCATGATATTGTATATCTATATTTTTTAAGTCCACTGACATGCCTACAGTCAAATACTACAGTATATAGAGAGCCTCTTCTGTGCCGGGCTCTTCTATTTTTGACACAAATCGCTGGGAATGTTCTCAGAAGTTTAGCCAGATTTATGCTCTGCAGTTTATGCAGATAGATATTGCATGCAAAAAACGTAAAAGACGAAAGGAGACTGCACTCTTCCATTATCAAGGTTTCTGACCAACACATTTATCAAATGAGGCATCCTCGTGATGATCATTCTACAACCTGCTATTAATTCCAGCCATCGTCCCTTTTATCCCTGCCACGGCCCGTTCTACCTCTTCCCCTTCTTTCTCCAATCTCTCTAAGATTCCAAATGAATCCTTTGACCTGTAGTGTTATCTAATCATATTCTACATGTCCTGTAGTCTGCATATCTTCCCACATTCCAACTACAAAAGTTAACTGGAAGCAGAGAGCAGCAATAATGAATGAATGAAAATGAAATTAAGTCACACTCCTTATCCTATCAGTTTGAGGAGCAAAGAGTTAATATGTGTACCCTTTTTAATGTGGTTATATTGTGCTTCAAAACATTTTTTTGGTTGAAGTTTTTGTATGTAGAAAAATGAGACAATCCTGGTGAAATATGTGTGAAATCTGTGTCATTTTAGCAAGAGCTATCCGTCAGCTAAATAGTCAGAGCACCTGGAATATGTCTATTAACATAATATACATTGCAAATACATTTGGTACAGACATTCATGGCCCCCAGAGGATATATCCTTGGTGATCCCCCGGTTTCATTTCTTTGTGTGACACCAATAACATATCAAAGTTCTCATTATCCATTGAAAAGTAGTTTCATCGGCCCAATATTTATCAAATGTGTCCTTAATAAAAATATATAAGAGTTACTTAATGCCAGACTGGCAGAAGCAGTGTTTCAAATGTTACCATGCTTACAAGCTAAATCAATTTAGTACACACTGTTAACATTAGCAAGTAAGCTTTACTCCTGAACAATACTGTACTTTAAAGCTGATATTAATAAAAAAAAGTTGCAACTAATCTGCCAGCTATTTGTCTGCCAATGTCAAATATTATCTGTGTTAATACATGGCCTAAACAAACATTTTTGATAAGGATTTTACAGTTTCAAAAATAACAAACAAAACAATTTGTCATGCAGTTTTAAAACATACCTTTGGAGCATTGACTGCTTTGTTAGCATTTCGCTCAAAGCTCAGAGTAAAGACTCAGACAGATACCAGAGAGACACCCCCACTAGGAGTCGCTAAACTCTAAAACCTTCAAATCCCACACATAACTCCTTTTTAAGATGAATAAAGTAACAGGAAAATAAAGTGTACACTGATTAAAAATGGTGATTACAAAAAAATGTCAGCACCACATAACTACTTCTGTCTTTCTGGATGCTTATCTGTATTCATATCTGAGTAAGCACAGTTCAGGGCTACAGAAATGGGTGGAACTAATTGGTAATACAATGTCAGTTACTCTCTGTCGGCTCTAACTTGTAGCCCTGGGCTCTGAATGTACAGTGTAAGGGTTCACTGCTGAGCCAATCTCAGTTTTGAGAAACTTTCAGGACAGCAGTACAATACCAAGTGGAACACCCTCTGGAGTCTATATGGGTTAGAGGAGCATTTCAGCCCTGAGTCGGAATGTTGTAGAGCTGTTTAACCTCTATACAAGTAATGTTTCTTTTTTTAAATATATATATATATATATATCTATACATGTCTCACAAATGTCTTAAAGAAGTGTTACTTTGCTTTTAAATCATCCTCAGGCTTTGTTCCATGTGTCTGATGTGTGTGTGTGCATGCTCGCAAAGTGTAACAGAGGCCATGATGTTGGACTCCAGAGTGCTTTGACCAAGTTTATACTGTATATTTGACCTTAATGAGCATGGCACTCGTGCAAAACGCTTCCTGTTTGAGGAAGCAGCTCTTAAATGATATGTCTGGGCGATGAAATAATCACAATTTGGGAAACAGGGACCTGGGATTTGGGTCATAGCTCATCACATGATATCTGTAATACGGCTTCCACATATTGTACATTCCAGAGTTTGACACCAAGAGAATAAGAAATCTGCACATTTATAACATATGTTCAAGTGATTTGTTTACAAAAGCTGTATCCTTGCATGAGCTGAGATTCTTTTCAAAATTGAATAAATATCATCTTTATTTACTGTCACATACTTGTTGCTTCTTCCTTTCCCTTATATTGTGCATCACTTGAAATGCTTCACAGACAACCTTCTGACTTTGTCATGCTCGAACTCTTAAAAAGCATTCTTGAAATGATTGAGTGGAACATATTGAGTTTCTGAGGAAATGCATCCCACAGAGAAATTAGCCGTGGTGCGTTGCCTCTGTGAAATGTTCTGACGTTTTGGTTGGGCGATGTATTGGACTGTGGTGGAGAAGGGGGTGCTTTCAATTTACCAACCAATCGATGTTCCATCCCTAACCTCATGACCAAACCCCTGTGTTTAAACACAGTTCTATTTCTCTGACTTTCCTTTCCCCTACTGTAACTTTATAGCCTCAAACCAGTGACAAGCACCAAAAAAATGCAAAAAGGGGCTTTTAAAAATCATCTTATTGAACACAGTCTGACATCAGCAGCTTGGTTCTGATGCTGACAAAAATATAAAAAGAGAAATAGGTTTTTTTTTTCAATCCCATCAAATGGTCTTTTTCATAATTTCAACAAAAACTATAATTAATTATAATTAGGTTGTCTTTTCTTATTTACACATCCAACAGACATGAAGCGCCTCTATTATGCCCTTAAATTTAAATGCAAACTAACTTTTCTGTAAATGTAGCCAGTCGGTTCATAATCATTTTTGACGTGACAGTTTTGCTCAGTCTTTTTCAAATAAACATCTGTATCCAAATAAAATCGTATAGTTGGTCCTTATATATGC
Source organism: Dissostichus eleginoides (assembly GCA_031216635.1). Taxonomy (NCBI): domain Eukaryota; kingdom Metazoa; phylum Chordata; class Actinopteri; order Perciformes; family Nototheniidae; genus Dissostichus; species Dissostichus eleginoides. The sequence continues at coordinate 6,312,498 of CM062281.1, forward strand.
ATACAGTCTTCAAAATAATCTTCCAACGTAGCATAACTTAGTTCAACCCTGTCTCCTAAAAATACCGTGGTAAATTTGGTTTTATATTGGACGTTGGATATTCGACACATTCGAAAAATCTATTTAACACTGGCTTCGATGGACACATTTTTGTCAAACCAACTTCGATGTGTTAATACAAGGCCTGGCTATATAACACAAAGCTTCTTTTGTCAAAAACCCACCTTTTGATTTTATACTATTTTTTTAATGTTAAAAAATGCTATAAATCTATTATGCGGCTTGGCCTTTTCACCTACACATGTCATAACACATCCGATGAACAAAGAAAAGTACCCTCTGCATGAGAAAAAAGCAAACACTCTGATTGTTAAAATGTTCCTCATCATCAAAATTGGTAACAGTTCTTTGTTTTTGTCTTTTTGACCATGTTGCAATATAGGACGTATACAGTGTTTTCAACTGTCAGTTAAAAATATCCTCTTGCCTACTATTTCTGAAGTCCTTATATTGTATGGAAGCGATGTAGTAATATCCGGATTATTGTCATCCTGAGGTGCCTTTCTGTTGGCATATCCTTGAAAATGCTTACATAATAATTTAAAAAAAGTAACTTTCATTACTCTTGCCTGTGTCAACCTTTGGTTGTTTTATGTGAAGATGTATATTTAGCAATTTTAAGTCATTTAAAGAATTCCATGTAGCCTAATCACTTTCAAAAATGTTAAGATTTCAATATAAGGGCTGTCAAACTAAATCGAATCTGAAAATGTGCTCAAAGAGCCTGTATCAACACAATGCTACCTCTCAGGGGTACTTGGTCGAATTTTGCTACCTAGCGCTACTGAGCATGCGCACGCACTGAGCACCCCAAGCCCATGATCGAGAAGTGCTACCAAGCCCATCGAGAAGTGCTACCTGAGGCAGAGGTGGAGTTCTTAGCGCTGGAGGTGAGTAGTACTTTGAACGTATATATTTATTTTATTGTGCTCTTTCGTTCGATGTGTCCTCCTCAAAGACGGAGGCGAACGAACGAGACAAAAAGGATTTTGCGTGTTGCTCCTCACGGTGTCTATAAACTGATTAACGCAGTGGTTTTCAAACTGTGGGGCGCGACCGGCGCGGGAAGAAATTGTAAACAAACACTGCTCGAAAATAAATCTACAAAATGGAGAAGTTTTTAACACGGCCGTCAGTTAAAAGAAAAGCGGATGAGCCTACGACAAGCCTTGCAGCAACTAATTAAGCCCAAATCAAGAAAGTATGATGAGTCATAGATCTCCCTTGGCTACGGTGGCCGGCAGGTGCAAACGCTGAACAACGGCCCAAAACGCACACATAAGCAGGAAACACCTGCAAATAATGAAATGAAAAACAAACAAACACTGAAAACAAATACAACAGAAAAACGCTGCAAATACCAAAACGATATGCAAAGTCAAAAGCACATACAAATCCCAAAACACATACAAAAAGAAACCATACCGGATGTGCTCCAGGCCTCTAGGGGGCGCGCTACGTGGAACACATTGATGTATGACCAGACATAGAGAGAACGAACAAGAGTGATGGAAATCGGGAGGAAAGAAAGTTCATTTAAGTGGAGAAAGATATAAGAACTAAGGTAAGTTTTGTTTTGATACATAGAGCGTCATATTTATATAGTTAGCATTAGCGTGCCTAACCACTACACCAGCTGAGGAGAGGAGAGCTTCACGTGAAGAGAAGATAAAGTGAGGGAAGAACATTGTTAAAAGAGATGACAAATCAAGTGCAGGTAAATAACACGGGCCATAGTGAGTAAACATTTGAAGAGAGAGAGAGAGACATTCTTAGCAGTTTGTTTATATGTATGTATTTGTGTATAGATGTTGCAACTATACAGAGCTGTAGCAATACTATAAGTAACTATGGTCGGTGGAGAAGTGATCAAATGTGAAGAGGGACAAAGTAATGACAGGAGAGTAGTTTGCATTAGACATGCTCAAGAACAAATATAGAGAAGACATTCAAGGAGAGAGAACAAAACACAGATTCAACGGTAAACATGATGTATCTTTCTATTTATTTAGCTAACCACTATTTAGACTATGTGTTTTTGATTGACTTGATTAAATGGATTTACTACATCAATGTATGTCTTTTCAGGCTGCCATGTTTTGTCCTTTCTGTGGCCAACATCTGGGGACAGTTCAAGTGTTCTGTGGCTCCTGTGGCAAAAATGTACAGTTTTTGGCAGAAGTTGAACACAACAGTAAGTTCACTTTTTTTGTATTGTATCTGTTTCAAATGCAAGAAATAAGGATTCAACACACTCTGTTTAGAATACTAATTGGCAGATGCATACACTAGTTATCAGCATGAAGACACATTTTTTCATTGTCTGTTTATGTGAAATATGTAGAAGCCATTATTAAATTGTAGACCAATGCATGATTAAATACACAAAACAGCTTATATTATACATTCATAATTGTGTATTAGTTCTATCTTTATAGAGAACATTATACATTTAGAATCAGATTTTGAGACAGTGAGCGGCTGGGAAAGTCACATCGCCATGGGGCACAAACAGTTGCTATGACATGATGTTTTCTTCGTATTCTCAGGCATTCCATAAGGAGGGTCAGGAACTCACGCTTGGGACCACCAGTGTCCACTCCATCCTCAGTTTGTCCCTCATCATCAGTGAACTTAACTGACATCTCATGAGAGGGGTCGAATGAGGCACGTTTGAAGCCGCGGTAGCTCCATCCCACACATTAATACATTAATATTGAACCTGCTGCAAGATGTATTTGTTATTTTGCAGAGAGTTCTGCAACAATGTCCTCCGCAGTCAGGTATTCTGTGCTGGGAAAGAGAAAGTGATGTAATATTAAATGATGAAGCTAGTAATAAGATTTACAGTATAGAATAGAAAAATGAAGTGGTAATAGTAACAATTAATACCTTTGCTCCATTTGTCTTGTCTGGCTCAGACTGGCTATCAATAATGATAGTGCATACACATTTGTGTAGTTGCTGCAGTGAGAAGACAGTCGAATAATTACTTTCAAATACATAATATATGCATGACAGTCATATTTACAAAAGGATGTCGATCCTCTTCCTGTTTTTTTTTTTAATACATAGGGTTCTAAACTGACAACAGCACTGTTGTCATACTCCTGCACAATCCTTGTAAACATTTGAAATGGATGCAAGAAACAATATCTGATCTTTGAAAAATATTTGTGGGTGTTTTTTGTATCGTCTTCACTAAGATGTAAGATGTTGTGGGTGTCTTTGGAAATGTATAAAAGTATAATTGTTCTGCTTCCTTGCAATGTTACCCACTGTGATTGGAGGCTATACAACAAACAAATGTACAAATAAAGATACACACCAAACAACTGTGTCACGATGCAACTGTCAACATCGTTTACCTATAGAAGTGGTTCTGACCCGGGGCAGATTGGACCTCTTCCTGGAATGGGGTTGGTGCTCCATCCTATTTTTACCCAGGAAATAAGTGCAGTTGATCTAATGACAGTGTCAATAGCACACAAAGGTATTTATTGATTTCATGTTCACAAATTCAAACCTACATGGTATAATTACATTTTAATTAGTCTTACCCGATCAGACGCTGGTTGTGGGTGCCTGAGAGGTCTGATAAAGGTAAACAAAAATATATTCAAACTATTGTACTGTTAAAACATTCTGCTTCTTGTGGCACAAAATAACATGTTGACAATGTTTTATTCGACCCTGGCAAACTGTTGTCCATTCTTGGAGTGCTCACTTTTGAACATTTGGAATGTCCCACACCTGCATACACACAAATGAGTGACTGAAATAAAATAAATTCACTTTAATTAAGAATAAATGCCACGATAAATCCAAACAGACCAAGGTACATTATATTGTTGACCGTCCTTTAACTCTCACATTAGGATTTACATTGGGGCACAATAAACCAACTCCTCTCTGCACCTATAATATATCTATATGATGTCAAGAGTTACATTTAGGTGCACAATGCTGTCTCTTGACTTGCAAGCTCTTTTACCAAACAAGCTAACGCTAGCTGGGTAAATGTGACGCTCTTTGTATCAAAACAAAACTTACCTTCTTATATATCTGGTCAGACATCAATCTGTTCCACGTAGCGCGCCCCCTAGAGGCCTGGAGCACTGTGTGTTTTGGGGTTTGTATGTGTTTTTGACTTTGCAGCGTTTTTCTGTTGCGTTTGTTGTCGGGGTTTGTGTGTTGTATTTAGTTTGCATCATTTCTGTAAATGCAGCGTTTTTTTGTTGTATTTGTTTTCAGGATTTGTTTGTTTTTCATTTCATTATTTGCAGCTGTTTCCTGCTTATGTGTGCGTTTTTGGCTGTTGTTCTGCGTTTGCACCTGCCGGCCACCGTACTTGGCTTCACATCTCTGTCTCAAAAGCTTAGCAGTAGCGAGCATGAAACCAAACAAGATGAAACGTCACTTGGAGACCAAGTTCTCAATTTCAAGAAATTTGAATTTAAAAATCTATTTTTCACTTTTGTTCATGTGTAATCCATAATAAAATATAAAATGATAGTTGGATCTTTGTATCTTCTTATTATTAGCAAAGAAAATGTAATGTTTTTACAACAATATACAATTAATCCTACCAATATAGATGGGAACCGGGTTGGGGGGTCCCGAAAATATTTCCAATACCCAAGGGGGTCCCGACTGAAAAAGTTTGGGAACCACTGGATTAACGTATTCCGAGTGTTTTTTCTGACTCCATTGATTGATATAAGGAATTATTTTTTTAGAATTATAATGAAAGTCTAGCTATAAGTTGTCCCCCCCCCACACCCCGCCGAAGGAAAAAAAAAAAAAATGTCTGCACAAACAGCAATTTCTTATTATAACAATGTAATGTAAGTGAAAGAGAAACTTACATTTCTCTATTTCATAAATCCTTCATTAGAACATTTGAATAACAGATGGAAATCAATCAATGCACACAATTCTGCTCAAAACAGTATAAGTTACACTATATACTTAAAAGTGGCAAAAAAATATACAATCATATATATATAAAAAATGTAACAAGAGCAGAGATTCAATAATATAAAATATTAAGAATAATATACAAATACAATATAGAATAAATATTATAAATAGCACACATGTAAAAACACACTCAAGAAAATCTACACTATTGCACTAAGAACAGAAAACACAAGCTAAAACTAAAACCTCACCTTTCTGGCCTTCCTTGATGCAAAATCATCAATAATGTCATCATACGAAATCTGCTCCCCTATTGAGTGATTGATACTGATGACGGCAATAATATTACAAATACTACTGGGGAACCGTGGATGCTACTACTGTTGGGTTTAATTGACACATGTCTACAGGGCCGGCTCTAGCCCTTTTGCTGCCCTAGGCGAGATTGAGTTAGGCGCCCCCCAAAGTTTGATGAACTCCATAGAGTGTAAAGGTGCTCATAAATTAAAGGATATTTAACATGAAATTAACTCTTAACTATGGAAATAAAAGTGCTTCTAAGGACACTGAAAAAATAAGCAAATTATGACTGAAAAGGGTCACCTCTAATGACTTGTATACAAAAATACTATAAAGGATACTCAAGAATATTTAACAAATTACAACTCAAAGAATGGATGAACTCCAGAAACTATACAAACAAAAATGTTCTTATAGTCACTCCAACACTTCAACAGGCAAATTATGACTTGAATGATACACTCTAATAAATTGCATACAAAAAATGCTTTATCTTCTTCCTTTTTCCGTTTTCGACCCTGTGCACCAGAGGGTTTAGACCGCTTCATTTTGGGAATCAACCTAGGTAAAGCTTGATCAAGGCAGCAGCTGAGCGCTTGCCTAACGTAACGCCCCCCCCCATTAGGTAATGATCGCCAATAATCATCAATTCACTCGAATAATCAGATTGACAAGTAAACGTGTGGCTGAGGGGGCACACTAGGATGATCATGTTTAATGTTTTATTTCGCTTGTCATTCTAATTCCATGATTAATGGGTTCTAAGGGCGACAAAATATCTGCGACACTAGAGAGCGCCCCCAACACATTTGTCGCCCTAGGCAATCGCTTAGTTCGCCTATAGCAATCGCCGGCCCTGCATGTATATGTTTTGTTTAGTATAGGACCAGTTTGAGTAGAAGCTTGATGGTCTACCCTGTGTATCTCAACACAAGGTTCTTAAAGGCCATCCGCTCTAACTGGGGGGAAATAGAAATAGGATGGTTTTTATTATAGTAGCCAATGTAAATAGAAACTTGGTGGTGTTACATTGGTGTTGTTGCAGATCAGTTGTAAGTGGTGAACTGCTAGAGGGAATATATTCAGACATTATGCGGGCAGTGATCTACAGGAGGCCACATATTTAGTTTTTCACTTTGGACATATTTACAATGAACTACAATGGATGTTTTGAATTTAGGAATCGATCTAAATGCTGCCAACAACAATTAAAAAATATATATTTGACATTTTCGCAAGTTTGACCCATAAATCTCCACTTAAATTAAAGCAGATTCCCCAAACAGTACTACAGCTGACAATAATGAAATGACTGACAGGGTATGATAGACAAATTCTCTCCATGGTTAATTCCAAAATGTTGTACAATTAAAACTTTCTTCCAGGCACAATTTCATATGAAGCGTCAGGAAGTAGTTGATTTTTAATATGTAATTGTATTTCCATTTATTACTCTAGGTGTAATTAAGCTTCAGAGAAGAATTCATGCCAAAACTACGGAGAGGACGTGGAGGTGCCAGAGGTGACCTTTGGACACTTGCTGGAGGAGAAGACAGGGTGTTACAGAGTTTCATCGCTATTGGGATTTTGCCAAACCCTATATCATCTAGCTCTAAGGTTTGGTCTCGACTGGCTTCAGTGGTTTTTGGCCAAGACAGTTCAAACAACCGTAAGTGGCTATACACTACATGGACACTAAACCGAAAAGGCATAAAAACCAGGGTGGAGGCAACACTACAGAGAAAGAGTGAACAGGCAACAGGACAGATATTGAGTGCTTCCCAAGAGCAACATGTTGAGCAAGACCACCAAGTGAATAAAAAAGATGATAAGGAGATGCAGACAGGCACAGTGTCTGATCAAGTAAAAGAAGAGTCAGAGCTAGGGCTACTGAATGATGATGACAGGAATGATGACATAGCAAAACAGGGGACAGAGTCAGAAGATGATTCAGTGGATGAGCAGATGTATAAAAATGATGATAGGGAAACTGAGACAGACACCAACTCAGAGTCAGAAGATGATGCAGACACTGAGCAGGTGGAAAACGATGAAAGGAAAACATATATAGGCACAGAGTCTGAGGAAGAGGAAGACAATTATTCAGAGGTGGTGCAGGGGGAGATTAAAAGTGAGAAGATCACACAGACAGGTACAGACTCTGAGGAAGAAGATGATTCAGAGATAGAAAAGTTTGTTGATATAAATGATGACAGAGAGATACAGACTGGCACAGAATCAGAAGAAAGTGATTCAGATGTTGAGCAGGTGGAGAAGAAAACTGTGAAAGTCAAACAGAGAGGCATGGAGTCTGAGGAAGATGAGGATTCGGAGGTGGAGCAAGGGAAAGATGATGAGGAATCAGAGCGAACAATAGAATCAGATGAGTCTACAATGAAGGTCAAGGAGGAGACAAGTCGTTACAGAAAGATACCACCAATGCCAAGTAAATTCTACATAACTTTAGCAAAACACAAGTGGCTATTAATAGCACCGCAAAAGGGAAACTCGAAATTAGCTACACCATGGACCAATGTACTCTACAATGAGATCGTAAAACAACATCCAGGTTGTGTGCTAAAGTTCACGTATCACCACATACGTGTACCAGGTAGCAGAAAACAAAGGGCCCCATACTTGTCTGTCCGTGCAGTAAGCAAGTTTTCAACTTGCAAGGCCCGCTTTTTGATAAAAATGGCAGAAAGACCGTCGACAAACCAGAAGAACATTAAAATGTCTGTACATCGCTGTGGACTTGTCCGTCACCTTAAAACTGAAACCAGGTGTAGACCAGCAAGCAATGTTAAACGAGGCCATGTAGCGAAAGCTGTGAAAAAAGGCATTAGAAGGGTGCATTATAGTCGGTTGCGCTCCACTCCACTGCCTGACCTAATTGCTGGCAATTTATCCCGCAGCTTAAGCAAGAACATTCTGAAGGTAATTGCATCAGAACTGAAAAAAAGCAAGCAGCTTCACGACAATGTTGTTCTTGAACTTACACTCACACAGGATATTATCAGAGAATGTGACAGCAGTCATGTCAACATGCCAGGCTACATTCAAGTCCTGCAGATAACCCCATTTGCTGTACACTTGTCCACAGAGGTTGGTGTAAGCATTTTGGTCAACCACCTCAGGAGGAAAAAAAAGGTGGCGTTGTACCTTGATGCTACAGGAGGTGTTGTCAGAAAGATGCCTGGTGACAACAAAAGGGTTTTTTACTATGCCCTTACCCTGCCTGGAGCGGACAGAGATGCTCCCCCTCTCCCTGTCTGTGAGCTCCTTTCCAATAACCATTCAGTTCCACCTCTGGCATATTGGCTACTTCAGTTTCTTCATACATTGGGCAATATACAACACACCGTGTCAATCAAATTGAAACAGACTTTAGTTGGGCACTAATGCAGGCCACACTAATGGCGTTCAACAGAGAGAGTGTGGATGCATATCTGGCAAGAACGTTCGCCATAATTAATAGGCAAAAAAGGTGGGATGAAATAAAACCCACCACAACACTCCACCTCTGCTCGGCACATATCATTAAAGCAGTGAGCAACGCTGTCAGCCGCAAGACAGATGACCCAGGTCTCCGAGAATTTGTGACTTTCGTGTTTGCACGAATACAAAACACAGTGTCCCTGCAGTCAGGCCAGGACATTTTCAAACATCTCTGTACTGTCTTGTTTGCAGAACATGTGCATCCAAATGTTCATCAAAGCCTAGACTTTCTGCAACAATTGATAGCCAAGGGCAACAACCCAACACTTGAAAATGGGGACATAGACAGCGAGTCACAGAGTGGATGGGAGGAGGAAGAGCAGAAGCGGGCGCATACAATTGTGGGTAGGTCCCCATATACCCAATGCTTCCAAGAAGAATTTCAGGAAGCACAGGCAGCAATAGGAGAGGCAGAGGAGGATGAGGATGGACATCAGCCAAACCGCTACCACTGTCCTAAAATATTAAAGGTGCTTTTGGGTAATTACATGGGGATCTTCCCACTGTGGAGCGGTGCTATGCTTGGCGACCTGAGACGCTATGCCCGAGACAAGACCCTTGATCCGGATACATCTGAAGTACAGACCAGAGACATTAACTGTCATGTAGAAACGTGGTTTGGCATTGTGAAACACTCCATCCTCTCCAAAAAAAAAAACTTTAGGCCTGCAGAATTTATCACAACTATGTACTCCTCTCTAAAAGGGAGGTACATCGAACACATTCTCAGGCATAATCTACCAGAAAACATACTCAACATACCAATCAAATCAACAAAAAATGTGGCACAGGCTGAAGAGACCTGGCTGAAACGAGGAGAACCCATTGTCCAAGTGAAGAAATCAAAATTTTACAATATCCCTCAAACAATTCCAGAACCCAAAAAAAAGGTCACAGACAGAAAACAAGAACCAGCTACCTCAGGAAAAGCTGATAAAAGCAATCCATCACAAACAACACCAGAACCAATCAGAAAGGCTGGAGAAAAAAAGGACAAAGTCAGGAAAGAAGAACCAGCTATCTCAGAAAAAGCTGACAAAAGCAGAGTCAAATTTCCTGCTACACCAAATAAGCTGCCAGTCACAGTAGACCAGGGGAAAGAATGTACACTGGTATGATAAGATATAACCAAGTAATATAACAAAAATGCTTTTCAACCAGTTTGTTGTCATTTAATACAATTTCTTTTACAGACAAAAACACTGTGGGAACAAGGTCAGACTGAACTGGTGGTGTCAGTGATAAAGTCACAAGACCAGTGTGTTACTCTGCGGCATTCTGAATTTATGACCTTACGCCCAGAAGAATTAATCTGTGGTGAGGTAAGTAACTCACATCAGTGTTTGGTTGAGTTCTTATTAATAAATATGAACAAATTACTCTGGAACCTTGCAATATCAAAGGGATTCATGTCATGATTTTGGTTTGGACTTGAACACACTGGCCACCCTGCTGGCCATTTTGTGTATTGCTCCTTGTTTCTGTTTTGGTTTTTTTGATCGTGGGCTCCGTTATCTGTCATGTGTTGTCTCCGCCATTCTCCTTATTTGGTCTTTGCTTCCTGTCGCTGCTTGTTCCCTCCATTTTGTGTTCTCACCTGATCCGTTTTGTCTCAGAATCGCTTGTTCATATACAATTGTATTAAATTCTTACTTCTGGAATCAGCTGTGGGAGAAACTGTTGAAGTCTATACCAGTATTTCTGCATGAGTGTCTTTTCTGTTTGAGTAAAGTCTGGATTGATTTAAGCCTTGTTTCACTGATCATACATTTGGGTCATCCTTCCTAAAATCCTGACAATGAAATCCTAATTTCATATCCAAATACATTGAGAAGGATTATTTAATACAGGTAAAAGATTAAGATAAAAATTATGTAACTGAACATGTGGTGAATGTCCTTACAGGTCATCGAAGCTTACATGGGAGCTACCAGTGCATGACATTAAGGATTTTGGGAGATGGCCCTGTGGGCCATCTAAGCTAATTTACAGATGGCCCTGAGACCAATAGAGATTGCCCTGAAAAATGTGCGCGGACGAAATGACGCAGTGTGCCTCCCCCAAGAAAATTTAGATTTTTGCAGGTCTTAGATGCTGTCTGGTGCATTTTCTAGACTGAATTATAAGATGAACCACCACAATATTATATTGTACAATTTCAATTTTATTCTTCATTTCACTTGTTTGTTTGCATGAGTTCTTGTTTGTGTTTGCTCGCTTGCATGCCCTGCATTCAACGACTAACAGTCTTTCAAGAAAGTGTCAATGTCTGGATTGCTTCTCATTCAAAATTCAAAGTACACAGTTACATTCAAATAGCTGTACTTTACAAACATATCACATTTCTCTATTTAAGTTATCCGTCTATGTCACAGTCAGTTACTGTATTTCAAGGAGAAATTCAACATAGTCAATATAAACACATAACGCTAACACTGTCAGTGTTAATAAACAAAAAAAGACAAGGCGATGTGCCTGCAAGAGTCCACTCAGGTGAACAAAACATATTACCCGTGCGCAGCAGCTAACCTGCCTGCGAGCCTTCGCTCAGGTCACATTTACACACGGCGCGGCTGAAGCCCGCGAAAACGGCATCTATAGTTGCCGACAGTTTAGTATTTTTAAAATACCGTTACTATGTCAAACTATGACGTCCATGAAGAACGACTTTTGGCAACTTTTTCATCGTTTTCCAACCGATTTGACCGCTGTCAGGCACTGACACGACTCCACAAGACACGTCTCCACAATTGCCATAATAGATTGCCCGATCGGGCAACCAGCAGGTGAGGCTTCATTGCCCGAGCTAAATACTAGATTGCCTCGGGCCATCGGGGCAATCGTTAATGTCGAGGGCTGGCTACCCTTAACCAGTATGACCCTGCTCATCGAATCTTTCAAATAGACCATTACACTTAATGGTGTAATTCTTGGAGGTTCAAGGGAGCAAATGAGTCGCCACCTGATGCGAAATGTAAGGCCACCGTAACACGCGTTGATTGACGCTTACTGCCAATTTGACCAACAAAATAAATTCACTATAAAAAACAATAACATATCAGACATAGTATGCCTCATGCTGTTGTGCTAATTTTTACACAGGTGAACCTGGATACCTTTGACGCTGCTGTGTCATTTGTGAATGTAAATAACAACCACTGGCGGTTCCTGGTGAGTAGGCTACAACAACAGAAAGATTTGCAAAGAACGTTAGTAGAGGATAATTGTGGATTTCCTAATGTGCTTCTGCTTTTCCTTATGTTTTCCCAGTATCTTCATGTGCCTTCAAGGAGTTTATTTGTGATGGATCCTGCTGCTGCAGAACAAGATCTTCACCTCTCCACAACTGCTGTTCAATGCTACAAGTAAGAAAATAATGCAAAATATAACTTACCTGTCCGACTACCAGTGAAGCATCATTTCAATTGTGGTCGGAAATAAATTAACCAAAATACAACCGCAAACTGAAATAGATGTGATGTGTCACAGTTCAACATACTGTGCGATTCAGAAATAAACCTTGTCAAATGGTTCTAGATCTGTAAAGTCGTCAGAAATGAGCACAAACTTGGACATCATGACTCATGTTTCAACAGTATCTGGATGACACTGTCATAATATCTGCATACATGCCAGAGTTCTGAGACTACAGAAAATTAGACATTGGTGCATTGCATTGTGTCTTCCAGCCGCTACTTTCGGATGCGGCAAAACCTTTACGGCAAGCAGGTGTAGGGCAGCCTCAAGTGGAAAGCCGCAACAATTCCACACACAGTTCAGCAGGACACAACAAGCTGCGGGGTATTTGTGATGCAGGTATTACAAGAAGATTCAGAACACCCCTAAGCACGCTTGACAAGTACTTGACTACACTCCAGTGACGCATATTATTTTGACATGTCTATCAGATGGCTAAGGAGGCAATCCAGTCTTTCCCGGTGATTCCTTCATTCAATATGAAGAACTCGCCAAGGGATATGTGTCGTCTCTGGGAAGAGATGGCAGAGGAGCTACTGTCCACATCAGGTAAATACATACAATTATTAAGGTTATCATTAAGAGCTATTGCTTAATTCTGCCAAATAAATGTTTTTAACTGACTGCTATGTAACTCAGAAGCTGCTGCATGCTGGTACTTGGTTATTGAGGTTCTCCCCTTCAGTAATGCAGTGTGGGAGTCAATTTTAAAGCACTACATAAATTAATGTTGTTGTTGTTCTTGTAGAGAAAGACTACTGTTCAATGTGCGGCCTGAAGGAGGTGCCAAGAGACAAAGAAATTGAGGCAGTAGTAATCGACTGGGTGGGTGCCTGAAATCCAACAACACGAACATTTTAAATGCTGGAATGTGTATTGGAGATTAGAAAGAAATCAGAAAGCATTAGTCGTTGGAATAACCTGTAGTTAAAGGAACACTTTGTTAAAGGAGCAGAAGTAGTTACATAAAAAGATAGGATACATATGCACCTTCACAAAATTACACTATGCTGATATTGTGCAAAATATATTATTGTTATTAAAACATATTCTGGACAAAAAATGACAAATCTGTGATTTTTAAAAAATGTTGTCATTTACATTATGCACAAAAAAATCATATCACCAATATGAAATGTTCAATTTGTTTATCTTTGTAGACCCAGTGTGACTCATGTGGAAGGTGGTTCCATGACATGTGCCTAACAGCAACCCAGATGGTACATGTTCCAAAAGAACTGGCACAATGGCAATGTACCCTGTGCGATAACCAATAAATCTATTTGATTTCCTGTTCATATGTTAATATTTCACATCGTTGTAAGTTGTATTTATTTAATTACTTAGTGTGTGTAAAAAGTACACATAAATCAAGTATAGCCTGCCTAAATGTGTTGTATGCTAACTTGTATAATATATAGTTCACAGGTATGTTTTGACATGGGTAGGTGAAAAGGTCAAGCCGCATAATAGATTTATAGCATTTAACATTAAAAAATAGTATAAAATCAAAGGGTGTTTTTTTTTACAACAGAAGCTTTGTGTTAAGTGTAGGGCAGTTAGCTGGGTTCATCAGATGTGTTTTGACATGGGTAGGTGAAAAGGTCAAGCCGCATAATAGATTTATAGCATTTTTTAACATTAAAAAAATAGTATAAAATCAAAAGGTGGGTTTTTTGACAAAAGAAGCTTTGTGTTATATAGGCAGGCCTTGTATTAACACATCGAAGTTGGTTTGACAAAAATTCGTCCATCGAAGCCAGTGTTAAATAGATTTTTCGAATGTGTCGAATATCCAACGTCCAATATAAAACCAAATTTACCACGGTCCTAAAAATTACGTTCCCACAGAACTAAACTGCATTCTCAATTACGTTTAGCTAGAAACGTATTTTCTCCCACGTTACGTTTGTTATGAACGTATCTTAAATACGTTTATTTTCTACATATCTTTGCCATTTATTGTCTTGCTTATAATAATGATAATAGTCATTTATAAATATCATTTTAGAGCACACATTTGAAATCGACAATCGGGCTCGATATATGGTTAAATTAAAATCAGTAGGCGAGGCTGTCATTTCGCCAGCTGTTACTCTCATGAGCGAGGCTGAAAATAATAGTTTTAACATGCCAAAAAGCTGCTGTGTCGTTTATTGCACCTCAAACATTAAAACAAATCCAGAGTTACGTGTTTCTGTACTTCCTCTAAGAAAGGACAGTAAAAGAAGAGCTCTGTGGCTTCAGGCTTGATCGCCGTTCAAATGACAGCGTTGGTTTCCCCAAAAGTGGGCGGGGCTGTAAAGTGACGTAGATTTTACTCTCATCTATTATTCAAAACCATTCTATTTATTCTAACGTAAATTACATGCCAGTGTTTTATCTTTTTATTTAGCGATTTGTTTTTGCATGTTTAACTGGGAATGTTTTCATGTTGAACCGGAAGTACGTCACTTCACTTCGTCTTCTTCGTCCCTTTTACGTTCCAGACAATGCATGGCTCAGCGTAACAGACTGAACAGCGACCCCAGGTGTGTCTACATTGGAATTACATCTTCATTACTGAAGGACAAATACTTTACCTAGTGTTTGTTAACTGGGTTTTTAATGCAGTTGGCTTTTCTTAATGGTTACAATATTGCTATGAGTTATATCTGAAGCAAATGATGTTTCTGAAGATGTGTAGTCAATTCCACCCTTCAATGTAGCATAAATGTGATCTCTCATTACAGGAACAATACCGGAAACAGACGTAGGAAAGATCCTCAGCTCGGTGATTGGATGTTTTAGCCGCAATGCACGTTGGGATATGGTGTTTATGCGATATGAAATACGAAAACATTTAAAAAAAATAAAATAATAGTTTATTCCGAGTGTGCTTGCTTTTCTCTTTGGAAGTCATCACATAACGGCATTGTAATACACGGTTCGGCTGCATTAAATATTACACATCTGCCGTAGTTCTTTATTTATAGAGCCCTGATTAGAAGAATTCTGGACAAACAGGAAGAAATGCCGCCGAAACTGAATATGTGACGTGGATCATAAATATATCAGCAATTAAACAACATCTTCCATTTCTTTTCACACAATACTTCTCCTTGCAGTGTCAACATTAATTCGGCTGACTTTTATATTTGATCCAATTGGTAGATAGGTTATATTTACACCATAACGGTGCACAGCTGATAGAAAGGGACTTGTAGTTTTTAAAGATATTACTGATTTTCTTTGAATATAAGAATGTAAATACTGAGTTGAGAGAATAGTCAGGGGTTTTGGGCGATAGGAGACACATCTATGGATTCAGAATTTCAATAGCTTACCGTTAAATGACGGATATACCTTTCTGTCTGTGATGTTTTACAAATCAGATATTAATGTGTAGAAGTAAAACATGTGAAATAATATAGCAATATCCTGTAAAATTATGTAAAAACATGAATAAAACTACACATCTTCAGATGTTATACATACATAAGTGTCCTACACTAATAATACAAAGTTATTATTAGTATGCTGTGTGTACCTTGTGTGCACCGCCTAGTGGTTAAAGCACGTTATTGAATTATTTTTGTTGAATAATGTTATTTTTGTTGAATAATGTTATTTGATGAAAAAAATATTAAGAGTACATACTTTCATAGGGGGAAAGTAGAAGGTCAATGATAGAAATATAGAATATAAAAAATCAAGAAGATACTTTAATTGATCTCTACAATAAAACAGTTTAGTGCCGGATGTACAAAGATATTAATATGAGGATGTGCAAAACAGACAAACTAATTAACCTTTATTTAAACATTAAAGAATACTTTAGGTTAAGGTCTTCTTTTAAATAAGAAAAAAGCTTTGGGGGTATCTACACATAAATATTAAGCCTGACAAAGTACTTAACGTCTAATATATTGCTTTCCTGCAATGTTAACTATGTTGAAGCACTTATTTTAACTGATATTATACACATTAATTATACTCTTATGTATGTAGATAGTATAAGAAATGTTCAGAATATGACAGTTTAATGGTGGAGTTATACACACATATTGATAGATGTCTTGTAATGCACTGTTGAGGAACCTGTGACCCAAGTTTTTCATTCATTGCATAACTACACCGTAGTTGTGTATATGATATGTCAATAAACCTTAGAAAATCTTGAAATCTTGAAAGGGATGTGCAAAATAGCCATTATCTACAGTCTTTAATTAACTATTAGAGAATAACGAGTAATGAATATACTTTATAGAGATCTGCAGATAAATGTTTAGTCTTCTCAAGCACCAACTATCAAATATCTCTCCTGATTGTTGGCACTTGACAATCACCTTCCCTGAATTTTACTCAGGTGTAACTAAAGTCTGCTTTAACCCTTTAACTGCCAGACCAAGAAAAAAGCTATGGAAAAATTATTTGTTTGCATTTTTTTATCAAATGGGCCACAAACAATTTTTTTTTTTTTGACTGACCTCACAGTTTTGTTTTTATGAGCCTCTACCAACTGGTCGAGCTAGCCTTTTATGGTAAAAGTGCATTTTCAAGAATCATCATATACAGTACAGTATTTGTATGCATCAAACTCAAATAAAACACAAACTCAAATACACAGTTTCTTTTATGGAAAATGAGCAATATATACAACCAGATATATTCATAAAAGATAATAAATTATAATGTAAAAAAAAAAAAATGTAAAAAAGTAATGTAAAGTGTTTTTCATAATAAAGAAAAGACTTGCTCATCTTACTGTATATGCTGAATTGGCCGGAACAGGAAACCACTGGCCTAACAGCAAATGTCTATATCCTGTGTTGGCCTAACTTGCTCATCTGTGTGCAACTTTGGGCTGAATGCCATGCATGAAAGGTGCTATATAAATTATTATCACTCTTTCACTCTGAGACTCATAAGGCAAGTCTGGCAGTTTAGTAATATTCCCATGAATCTAGCCATGTATTCACCATATTTTATTGGAAAACATCTCTGAAACTCTGAAAAAGTCATATTGCTAGTTTACCATAAAAAGCCAATTCGACCGATTGGTTGAGCATATTTTCAAAAAATTAATTACACCCTTGTTAAAACTTTTTTTGTGCATCAAGTTATCTAAATATGTTCAGTCAGTACTCTGACACTAACATATGTCAAAAAGGATATGGTTACCCAGAGGCGCGGGACGGTAATTTGGGTGGGGGTGCTGAAGTGCTGTCCGATGTGCTAATTACGCACCAACGGGGGGGGGTGGAAAAACCACACACACAGAGCATAACAATGGACTCCAGTGAACACTATACAGGGCTGCACATAACTGGTGCGCAGGTGCGCATGCGCATTCCCCGCCAAAAAAGAGCACGGGATCATTTGAAAAAAGGCGCATTTGCGCGCACACACACACAGACAGAGACAGAGAGAGAGAGAGAGAGAGAGATATTTGCCAGTTGCATAAGAACTGGTAAGATAGCAGGGTTTCCCACACATAGACTTTACTTTGGCGGGCCGCCCAGGTATATTAACGGCCGCCAAAGTATAATTCGCGAGCCATTTAGGTTTAATTTTTTTAATCCGTCCGCGAGCACCACGGCATCTGCGATCCCTCGCTCTACCCCTCGCTATCGCGTGAAGGGTCTGCTTTATGCGCTCTACACAGTAACCCTGCTGCGAGGCTTCATGAGCGTGCTCACTAACCCCCCCCGTTCATAAAGTCAAGTACCCCTCAAAAGGTCCGGTTTATTTCATTTTAAGGATGCGCACCAAGCAACATCTCCAGGTGCTCCTTTGAGAACCAGGGCAAAAAAGTTATGTGCACCCCTGACTATAGAGCACACACAAAAGCACTAGCACACACACTACAAAGATGTAAAATATTATTTTACCAACAATGTGGAATTTATTGGCTACATATTACACAGATTATGCACGGCTGCAGCAGCTATAACCATAAAATAATAATTAAAATACCACAAAAAAAATAAAATACATTTCCTGACAGGGGAGCTCCGCACCACCTGCCTGCCGCTAGGAGGTGCTGCAGCGCCATCAGCACCCCCTTCCCGCGCCCCTGTGGTTACCTTACAAAAGTTGACCACAAAGAGTGATTTCTTCAGCAGTGATTTTTAGCATTGCCAACTTTCTCAGTGGAAGCTAGCTGAAGGGCTTTCTGTTCGAACCACAGTGACATCTAGAGGTTGTTTTGTGCATAACACGTCAACCAGAAGGTAGAGCTGGCTGAATCAGATGGAGTTCAACTTCTTTTTTTCAACAAGATTTCAAGACACAAAATGTGCTCTACCAAATGGTGGCGCTGGCAGTTAAAGGGTTAAGCAGGGCTCGACAGTAACGGTTGCCATTGGCAACCATTCAGAAAAAATGTCAACCACTTCTTGGCCTTTGGTTGCCATCAGTGGCAACCAGTTTTTAACATAAAGAAATAAGGACAGCAAACAGCAAAATGTGCACCCCAAAATAAATAAATGTTAATTATGTGTTGTATTAAGAGTGATATTTAATTATTGTTGTGACCAGTCGGAACCTGATACTTAAGTTGCACGTGCATTGGTGTGATTACGGAGCCAGAAAGCGATGCACGTTTACTCGCGTGCGCTGTGTTTGTTTTACAAAAAATGGAGAAGCAGATTAAGTTGTTTGACTGTGGGGTAAAAAGTTCGGCCAACCCGTCAACATCTCAAACGAATGTTCAAAGTGATTCAACTGATAAAGCGCAAGCTGAACCCGAACGAAAAGCAAAGAGGAAATAGGTAAAGTCTGTCTTCTTCTTCTTTTCTTTAATGGCGAATCGCATCCCCTTGGAGCATATATCGCCACCTACTGTTGATTTATTTAATGTTCATGTTAAATCCTTGTCCTCAGACCAGTGTTTTTGAGGAACTTGAAGATCAGCTTGTTTACTTCATTTCTGGATTTACTTTCGTATATTGCCTTGAAATCCATGCCCTTGATGCTAAATTGTTCCAGTGCAGTTTTCAGCATGAGTCTTTGCCTTGTATATTCCGGCCAGCTAAAAAATACATGATGTATTGTCTCTGGTTGTTGGCAACCATCACAATTGCCAGTTGGATGTTTTCCAATCATGCATTGTTGAATTTAATCCAGAGTGGCCCAATTTTATCCTGCTGTTAATGCTCTGTTCTCCTCTACTACTCCCCCAAGTGCTTTCCGTTCCTACTTCCCTTTGTATCTGGTATAAATGTCTTCCTTTAGTGTTACTGTCCCACAACTTTTGCCATTGTTGCTTGATAACAACTTTTGTAACAGATTTGACTTCTGCTCTACTGATGGGTACAATTATATCAACCTGTTTGGCTTTCAAACCACATTTTGCCAGTTGATCCACTACCTCATTCCCTCTAATACCCACATGCGCTGGAACCCACACAAATTGAACAACAATTCCCAAATGAACTAACCTAAACATGATGTGTAAAATTGATGTAAAATATCCTGACGACATTCTGAAGAGAAGTTGTTTATACTCTCCAGAGCTGCGCTGGAGTCAGAGCAAATGACCACTCGCATTGGCTGTATTTCCTCTATCCACTGAAGTGCTAGTGAGATAGCCATCATCTCTACTGTGTATACTGCGATGTGATCACTCGTTCGCTTCCCCACTTTGACCTTTAATTCAGGAACATAAAATGCACAACTAGTTTGACCATTTTCTGGATTTTTGGATCCATCTGTAAATATTTGTATAAACTGCCCATATTGTTCATGTAGAACAGTGTTCACGTAAGCCTGCACGTTGATTTTATTTTTCATTGAATGTAACCGTTTCAATAAGGATAAATCTACTATAGGTTGAGGTAGCAACCATGGTGGAACAGCTGATAACACCACCGTCGGACTAATATTCCATTCTTTAACTTTGAATTCCTTACATAATTCCGAAACACAAACACAAAAACGTTCTTTTTTAATTTTGTTACTTTCCCAACTCGTTTTTACAGTTTGTTTAGTAGGGTGCGTATCTTTATGGCCCTGTAGATTTGCCCAGTAATTAACAATTAACTGTTTTCTCCTTAAAGAAATTGGTATTTCTCCGACCTCTACCTGAAGTGCCGACACTGGTGTAGATCTGACTGCCCCACAGCATATCCTTAGTGCTTGTGCCTGGACTCTATCTAATTTTTGTAGAGAAGAGTATGCAGCTGAACCATACACTATCAGTCCGTATTCTATGACTGATCTAATTAAGGCTGTGTACACGTTCCTCAAAGCAGCTTTATCAGCCCCCCACTTAGTGCCTGCCAAGCACCTCATAACATTTAAAACCTTTTTACATTTATCTACTACTTTATCAATGTGAATACTCCATGTGACTCTCTCATCCAACCATATTCCCAGAAACTTAAATGTCTTCACTTTCTTTAGTTCTTGTCCATAAAGTTTTAACCTTACCTCCTCACCTATCCTTTTCCTCGTAAAAAATAAAGTTTCAGTTTTTTCCACCGACAATCTAAACCCCCATGTCAGAGACCAGCTTTCAATTTCCGTAATGGCTTCCTGAATCTTACCTACAATATAATTTACATTTCTGCCCCTTTTCCAAATAGCTCCATCATCTGCAAAAAGTGACTTACCAATATCAGATCCTACTTGTGTATATATATCATTTATCATGATAGAAAACAAAAGAGGACTAATTACACTCCCCTGCGGGGTTCCATTCTCAACTTCATGCCTTCGAGAATATGAATTGTCACTCGGACTCTGATGGCACGGCCAAACAAAAAATCCATAATCCAATTATATACGTTTCCTCCCAGACCCATAATGTCCAGTTTTATTAATAATCCTTCCTTCCACATCATATCGTAAGCTTTCTCCACATCAAAGAATACAGCTACAACACACTCCTTGTTCGCTTGAGCTTTCCTGACTTCAGATTCCAGGCACAACAGTGGATCTAAAGTACTCCGCCCTCTTCTAAACCCACTCTGATAAGGAGTCATTAATTCATTTTTTTCAACATAGTATGTCAGCCTTTCTGTTATCATTCTTTCCATAACTTTACACAAGTGCGATGTCAGAGCTATAGGTCTATAACTGCCTGGACTGGTTGGATCTTTCCCAGGTTTTCTAATAGGAATAATGACAGACTCTTTCCATATTATTGGCAGCTTCCCTTCTCCCAAATCTTATTGTACATCTCCAGCAGCTTTCCTAATGCAAAATCACTTAATTTGGCCAACATTATGTAACATACATTATCTTTCCCAGGAGCAGTCATTTTACACTTACTTAGTGCTCTTCTCAACTCTTGAATAGAAAAAGGTACATTTACAACACTCTGTGACAAATTTCTTTCCTCATATACATTAGGATGTTCATCTAACACTTCCTGTCTCCTGATCTTACCTTCTTCCGTCAAATTTTCAGAAGAATGAACTTTGACAAAATTCTTAGCTAGAATTTCTGCCTTCTCCATAGCACCAGTGGCAATTTCCCCTCCATTCTCTAACACTGGCAGGTTATTCTGCTGTCTAATTCCCCTCATCTTCTTAATCATTCCCCATACTTTATCTAATGGCGTAGTTCTCCCAATACTTGAACAGAATCCTCTCCAACACTCCCTTTTTGCTCTTTTAACAATTTTCCTTACCTGAGCCTGTGCCTTTTTATATTCTAATAAATTGTATACTGAATGTGTCTTTCTTAACTTTCCAAACAGCCTGATTTTGTTTCGGATTGCATCATTACATTCTTTGTTCCACCACGGTACCATCTTAACACATTTACTAAGTTTACCAGTTTTATTCCCAATAGTTTGCTTAGCGCTTTTAATTATATTTGAAGTAAATTGCTCATTTATTTCATCAATACTTCCTGCCATATCAATCTTATCAAATTCATTATCACACAACTTAGCAAACACCTCCCAATTTGATTTAGAAAAAGTCCATCTCATGATACCGTCTAGCTCAACCACATTACTTATATCAAACTTGATTATAATCGGAAGATGATCACTCCCAATACTGTTATCTGCCAATACTTCCCAACTGCTACCAGAAGCTAATTCACTTGTTACCAGAGTTAGATCGATCGCAGACTCTGTTCCATCTCTAAAATTGAGTCTTGTACCTTGCCCATTATTTAAACAAACTAATTCCTTTGCCTCCATTAAATCCTCCACTACCTGTCCGTTGTAATCTGTTGATCTCCCTCCCCACATTGTATTATGTGCATTAAAATCACCACACCATATTATTTCATTTCCTTGACAAAGTCTGTCTAATTCCTCTATTTTGAGTTTATTACATGGATTATAAAAATTCAGGACACTAATTTTCCTTTTATTAATCCAAACTTCTACACCCACTATTTCTAAATCAAGACTGTTCTTAAATTTTAGCCTACTATACGACATTACTTCTCTGATAAAGATTGCACATCCCCCTCCCTGACCATTTCTATCTTGTCTTATAGCACTATATCCCCCAATAATGAAGTCCAAATGAGTCTTCAGCCATGTTTCTTGGATACAAATAACGTCTGGTTTTTCTTTTAACTGATATATATAGGTCTTGAATTCTTGTCCATTTGCAATAAGGCTTCTAGCATTCCATTGCAGAATGAGAAAAACCATTAATCTACTCACTTATCTGTGACCTCATTATTGGGGGCTAGCATATCATGTATCATTTCAACGGTTATATCCTTTATCCCCAAAAATTCACCTGCTGCTTCCACTATTGTTTTCAGTCTTGACTCTTTTTTGTTTGTTGCAAAGCAACATTCACCACTTTTCCAATAAAGGCCACAAATTTGTACTTATTTACAATCAATGCATCCTCTCCTATCACACACTTATGTGAACACTTTGTGGGGCTTTCCTTTGCCTGTGGGAGTTTGGGAAAATCTTTTGAAGAGAATATACTTGCTGCTACTTGGGATTTCCTAGCTATGTTTAATGATACCTTTTCTGTTGCTTCAGCATATGAGACTTTATTTTGCACTTTGTATCTCTGCACCTCCTTGGCCTTTTTCTGCACTTCGCAGCCCTGATACGCAGCACTATGTTCCCCACCACAGTTACAACATTTCACCTTAGCACCTGCAGCACAACTACCATATTCATGTTCCCCCGCACATTTTGGACACCTGGGCTTAGTTGCTTTGCACTTGTCTGCCACATGCCCAAACCTTTGGCATTTAAAGCCGCAGAGGTTTAGGGATGAATTCTCTTACTGGAAAGCTCATGCAACCTATCATATTTTCTGTTGAATTGTTTCTTCAAACTGAAGAAGAACAGACAAACTATCCACTAGCTTACCCTGATACCTAGTAGGAAGACGCTTAACTACAAACACTTTTCCCCCTTTAATTTCTTTCTTGAGTTCTTCAATGCTGATTTCTATCGGAACTCCACTGATAACTCCAAGTATTTTCCGATTTGCTCCAGGAACATGGCATTTCATTTGAACTTCATTCAAGGTCTTCATTTTCAGTAACTTTTCCTGTTGTTTTGCATTTATCATTTCTACCAACATCCGTCCTTTGCTCAGAAATCTTGCTTGCTTTATCGATCCAAGTTCTTGGTGTATTGCTTTAGTCAGGGCCACTGGATGAAGCTTAGCTGCGGCTTGCTCACCAAACTCCACATTCACTTTCCACTCTTCATTCTCAAGCCTTTTCTTTGTTCTCTTCATTTCATTCTGTGAATCAGATTCACTGAGACTGTCACTTGACATATCTATCTTCTTTCTTGAAGTCTTTTTTCTTACTTTATTCCATCCTCCTTCTCCTTCAGATGCACTTTCCATATCCTCCTCTCCAGGACTCAAAGACGCCATTCCACCAGCTGCTTCCTGCAGTGTCGTTGTCGTCTCCTCTCAAAGTCTTCCGCGTGCTCTCTCTGCGGGCTCTCAGGTGAGATCCTCGACCTCCACTCGACCCTCCGCTAAAGTCTGTCTTCTTGGTAGGCGATGTACATTCTGCTCCGTTGTCCATTCACTTCCGGTAAAAGTTCCTTCAAAATAAGAGTCCCGATCTATTACTACCAAAATAAAAGTGCAAAACGAAACTTTACCATAGGAAAATATTGGCATAAAAATATAATCACTTCTATAAAAAGGTAACACATTTTAAATATAGTTAGAAATATTAAAGGTAATTTACAGCATTAATAATTCATATCTAATTCTTAACTGTGAATGGTTTTCATTTATTTAACATTAGAAATGTATTAGTCTGGCCAATCCAAGACTTCAATGCTGAAGGGCCAATGGATCTATGGTGGGGATCAGCACAAAGGTCAGGAAAACCCAAATTTGAAAGGGAGACAACGGATGACCAAGAAACTAGTGACTTGCTAAATTCATTTGTGAGGGATCTGTGAAGAACATGACAACAGCTGCACTACTGGTATTTTGTATACCAGCAATTGAGGGTGGACAATTTTACTACCACTTAAATTTCAAATAATTGTGTTAATTACTTATTGTCAAGTATTTGAACATTCTTTTGTGTCACATGTTCATTATTAAGTTGATGTATAACTGTATAGTATCTTAGTCATTTAAAATATAAGGTGACTAAAAATGGCAACCGTATTTTCAGTTTTGGCAACCAAAAGCTGATGCCTGGTTGCAGGGGCGCGGGAAGGGGGGTGCTGAGGGCGCTGCAGCACCCCTAGCGGCAGGCAGGCGGTGCGGAGCTCCCCTGTCAGGAAATTTATTTTATTTTTATTTATTTAATTTCATTGTGCCTGAGATTATATTTTATATTATATGTTATTTTTCAAATGATAATTTAAAACTATATAATAAATAATTTTGCTTCAGGGAAGAAAAATAAAAAAGATGTGGGAAAAAAAGTTTTGTGTTAGTTTTTAGTCGGCTATTTTAACGTGACGCACAACAACACAAGTAACTGACATGGCGCAAAAACGAATCTCGGAATTTTTTCTCTCTAAAAACGCTAAATCTGCAAAATCATGTGCATAATCTGTATACTGGTCAATATTATGTTTGTGGTATTTTAATTATTATTTTATGGTTATTGCTGCTGCAGCCGTGCATAATCTGTGTAATATGTAGTGGCGGCGCCAGGGTATGGCTGGGGTAGGCTACAGCCATACCAAGAAATGGCTTAGCCCCACCTTAGCCCCACCATGAAAAATGATGTTAAAGTAAGCAAAATAAAGTCCGCCAACTCGCGCGGAGTAAATTGCACAGACAGCAGCTAGTAAGATTGATTTCAGTAGCCACTTGTCTGGAAATACCGAAGACTAGAAACGGTTTTGAAAACTTTTGTCACGTAGTGATCGTCTTCTCAATAAAACATCTTTGATAATGTCTTCTGGCCAATCAGAATCACGATAACGGCGTGGTGTTGTTGCAGGAAGCCCCGACGGAGAATACTTTTGCGGTAGAACATCTCTATATACATCGATACAACATGTGTGTTGATAGAAATCAACACGTAATGAAATAAGACCCCACGGTTTGATGATTGATAGGTGTGTGGGCTGTCTTTCATTTTGACACACAGAACAATGGGGGCTATCACCCTTATCCAACTAGGTAAAGTAATCCACACAGCCTCTTCCCTCTTCTCTCTGTGAGGAGCAGCAGGTTCAGCTTTCAGAACAAAGTAACAAAAAACAAAAAGGGCATTCATTTTTTTAAATGTGTAGTAATAGATTTATTTATTTTTCTTCTCAAGAGAGTACCAGAATGTGTATTTTATGTTAGTATTTCAAAAAATCTCCTGGGGGACAATCCCCCCAGACCCCCCTGCAGGGGTTGGGTTTTCAGCATGTCAACTCTTTCACCTGTGGGGAAATTGCAGGATTGGTTCCAGGTCGCCCTTTTTATTTACTACAAGACAAATGTGCCTTTTTATTTCATACAGTTCAATTTGGATTGAGACAGGGAAATAATCTAAACCTCACGCGTGGCGTTTCACTGTCAAGGGGGGCGATATAGCGTGTATGTAATTACATTGCAAATACTGACTTGAGCCCCACCACTGTATGGGTTAGCCCTACCATAGATTACCCAACAAAAATACTCTGGAGCCGCCACTGGTAATATGTAGCCAATAAATTCCACATTGTTGGTAAAATAATATTTTACATCTTTGTAGTGTGTGTGCTAGTGCATTTGTGCGTGCTCTGTGCCTGTAATAGTGTTCACTGGAGTCCATTGTTATGCTGTGTGTGTGTGGTTTTGCCAACCCCCCCGTTGGTGCGTAATTAGCACATCGGACAGCACCTCAGCACCCCCACCCAAATT
This sequence comes from Dissostichus eleginoides, assembly GCA_031216635.1. Lineage (NCBI taxonomy): Eukaryota > Metazoa > Chordata > Actinopteri > Perciformes > Nototheniidae > Dissostichus > Dissostichus eleginoides. The sequence continues at coordinate 6,339,014 of CM062281.1, forward strand.
ACCTTCCCGCGCCTCTGCCTGGTTGCCAGCCTGGCAACCACTTTTAAAATTTAGCGTTGAGCCCTGTTTAAGGGTTGTTTATATTTCACATCATTAATCAGAATCTGCAAAGTAACTCAAATAAATGTAGTGGAGTAAAAATACCAGGTTAACCTCTGAATTGTAGTGGAGTAGAATTACAAAGTAACAATGAGCTGTCATGTGGGTATATATTAATGCTGCCCATTATGGACACAAGCGATTTTCACCCATTTATTAATTACATTTTTTACATTTGTACACATCAATGTGTTTCCTATCCCTTAAACCTCCAGGGCTGTAAACAGTTTAATACTGTCAACTTCTAATTTTGGGAAAAACGAAAACGTCTTTTAAAACTACAATTCCCAGTAGAGACGTGCCATAGAACATGTTGCGAAACACAATAGCCAGCATGTGTAGTTCTGGGGTTCGAGTCCAGTTTTGGATAGTCTGCCGTGGTTTTGTTCCATTTCAAAGAGCTGTTTGACGCTCGGCGTAACCTTGGCGCACTGCCACTCCAACATCCAATCCCAGAGCTTGAAGATTAATCACGGGGTTTGTCAACGGGACTGTAGTCCCAAACGATAGCTGGGGATTATGGGTAGTGTAGTGTCTTCGGCCATCCTAAACTCTGATTTTTTTTCCGGATATCATATCGCATTAACACCATATCCCAACGTGCATTGCGGCTAAAACATCCAATCAGCGAGCTGAGGATCTTTCCTACGTCTGTTTCCGGTATTGTTCCTGTAATGAGAGTTCACATTTATGCTACATTGAAGGGTGGAATTGACTACACATCTTCAGAAACATCATTTGCTTCAGATATAACTCATAGCAATATTGTAACCATTAAGAAAAGCCAACTGCATTAAAAAACCAGTTAACAAACACTAGGTAAAGTATTTGTCCTTCAGTAATGAAGATGTAATTCCAATGTAGACACACCTGGGGTCGCTGTTCAGTCTGTTACGCTGAGCCATGCATTGTCTGGAACGTAAAAGGGACGAAGAAGACAAAGTGAAGTGACGTACTTCCGGTTCAACATGAAAACATTCCCAGTTAAACATGCAAAAACAAATCGCATGTAATTTACGTTAGAATAAATAGAATGGTTTTGAATAATAGATGAGAGTAAAATCTACGTCACTTTACAGCCCCGCGCACTTTTGGGGAAACCAACGCTGTCATTTGAACGGCGATCCAGCCTGAAGCCACAGAGCTCTTCTTTTACTGTCCTTTCTTCTTAGAGGAAGTACAGAAACACGTAACTCTGGATTTGTTTTAATGTTTGAGGTGCAATAAACGACACAGCAGCTTTTTGGCATGTTAAAACTATTATTTTCTGCCTCGCTCATGAGAGTAACAGCTGGCCAAATTACAGCCTCGCCTACTGATTTTAATTTAACCATATATCGAGCCCGATTGTCGATTTCAAATGTGTGCTCTAAAATGATATTTATAAATGACTATTATCATTATTATAAGCAAGACAATAAATGGCAAAGATATGTAGAAAATAAACTTATTTAAGATACGTTCATAACAAACGTAACGTGGGAGAACATTTTTTCTAGAAGATATGTAGAAAATAAACGTATTTGAGATACGTTCATAACAAACGTAACGTGGGAGAAAATACGTTTCTAGCTAAACGTAATTGAGAATGCAGTTTAGTTCTGTGAACGTAATTTTTAGGAGACAGGGTTGCTTAGTTGATGGTTAACTTACCCAGGAAAAACTCCTTGGTTTAGGCAACAAAACAACAGGGTTAAGATTAGGAATAGATCATGGTTTTATGTAAAACGCACATAAATACGGAGCCCCCTAGGGGACATGGAGAAGAAAAAAAAAATTATTTGTTCAAAAAAAAAAAAAAAATGTTTTGCGAGATCTCGCAATACTTTTGCGAGATATCGCAAAACCCCTTTGCGAGATCTCGCAATACTTTTGCGAGATCTCGCAAAACCCCGTTGCAGTTTGTAGACGGTCCCTAAGCACTCCTCTCCCTCCTCCAGCTGCAGATTGTGACCAATTCTTTAAGTTTAGCTATGCGTGCGTATCGAACTGTTCTGATAAAAATGACTCTGTAGCTCGTTGTCTACCTTGCTATGATTGTAAAGTCATGTTGTTTGTATTTTTACAACATTATGTTCATGAGTTATTGATCCGCGAAATTCGAATCTGTCAATAACTCAGCTCAGTATATGCTTTGCGACGTGCATGTCCCTTCGCTCTGAGTGTTCGCTTGAGGTGTCTTTCACTTATGTGAAACCCGTGCCTATTGCCAAGCACTGATGTTATATCTTTATATTTAAGGCCAAGCTCAAAGTAAAATCGATGAACCGCTCCATTGTTGTGGTTTCTGTGTTGCCGAGCTGACCAGGAAGGACATTGAGCTAAATGAAAAGTTTTGCCAGATCTCGCAAAGGTTTTGCGAGATCTCGCAAAACATTTTTTTTTTTTGTTCAAAATTTTTTTTTTTCTTCTCCATGTCCCCTTGGGGGCTCCGTACATAAGTTATGTCACAAAAAGGTGTATAAAGTCATCATCAGATTTTGTTTTTACACAGGACACGAAAAAGCGGCCTCTTGGGTGAAAGTCCTGTGTTTGTTGGACGGATCCATTTTCACCTTTTCTCCACACGTTAGTGTACCCTCTCGTTCGTTGGCAGTAAGCATTGCTTCTGCAAAAGCAATGGGATTTTTCCATTGGGTTTGGGAATATTGCAGAAAATAAGATCTGCGACACACATGTTTATGATACTTACATGTTTTCTTCAGCAGGACGATCTCCACATATTAACACCACTTTTATAATGGATTAAGCATAACTGCATCTCCAAAAGTAAAAAGCTAACGTTAGGCTATTAAAAGAACTACATGAGAGTTTACTTCATTACTTCACATTAACACCGCTAAGCTAAAGGAGATTAATGTTCGGTGTGATGACGATGACTCATTTTGTCACTTGTTAGCTACCACTGTTTTTAACCCTTATGTTGTGTTCGGGTCTCGCGTGACCCGTTTCAAGTTAAAATTATATAATAACTACGCTCTAGTTTTTTTAACGGAACAAGGCTTCATGATATCCTCCACAACAGCTATATAAACACTACAAAACTGATTTTGACAATTTTCAATTAGATTATATTAAACACAGACATTATTTTTGGAAGTCATGGGACTCGTTCCTGCAGCTCTATTGGAATTGGAAGAAGATTCCAGTGTTAAAGGTTAAGGCGACAGTCTGCAAGATTTCAGATATAGGCTAAAGCTTCTTTGTAACGTTGACTAAATGACACACAGGCAAGAATCAATCATAAATAGGATAGCTAACTTCCCTCAGCAGACCAGGATGGATTGCAGTCTTATCTCATATCTGACAGTGAAAATGTGAAATACAGAACTAATCTGAACATCATAACTCCCAGGCTCTGCTCCCCATCATTCTGAACTGGACAGATGTACTCTCTCCTGCATGCAGGACAACAGTTTTCTCTCTGGAGACTGTTAAAGTTATTTATCTGACACAGGGTCAACCTTGTAACTGAAGAAGGCAAAAGACGGAACACGTTAATTGGAAAAACCACATAACGGTTAAGTGAGTTTGTTATCTGTTATTCAATTTTTACAAATCCTCACAAAGACATGGGATAAGCTAAGGTCAGGCATGTGTGTAAGAACATGTTCGTGAGCGTGTGTTCAGAGATCAAAGCAGGCCGCACTAATTCAAACCATTCTGCAGAGGCTTTCTGCAGCAAGTAGCAAAGAGGGTTATCCTTTTGAAGTCACTCACTCTTTTCCTCGCTTCCACTTCTCATCCTTTCAGTTAGCCCCTGTTTGCTTTGACCTTCTTATCGGTATCATGTGACTAGTTCATTTCATGCTCCTTAGCCTCTTTAGGTCACACCATGCCTCCACATTTTGCCACAGGGACTACCGAAATGATCTCACTCAGCTTCAAAACCATTTTTACATAATGGCTTTGTTGGGTTTTCCAACATTTTATCCAATCTCACCTCATCCGTGTTAATGCAGTGTATTTGGACGAGGGACACGGCCATTTCATGGGTATTTCACAAAGTGTTCTTGCGTGAAACCGGGGTATTTTGCAGCAGCCAAACAGCCTCTTTCTCACTGAAGCACATGTGCAGTAAATCTAGAACAACCCGTACAGTCTGAACCTCCTACATAGATCTCTTTGATGAAGGACACTCACTGTATTGAGTTTATCGCACCATATATGCACACATACGTATGGAAAATTGTCTGGGTTGAAGAACCCCTATGGCAAGATTTGTAATATTTAATAACCATACTGGATATATTGCAGATATGCCTAATTCGAATCTTATGGTCAAAAAGAACATTTCCAGAAGCTCCAGCCTGAGAGTAAAGCCTGCAGTCCATATGAACACATAGTCAGTAGGCTGCGGCTTTGTTTGTTTCAGCAGAACCCCCCCCCCCCCCCCCCAGGTCACAGAGGACAATATACAGTTGAGGCCTTTTATAATTTTCCATCATTTAGTGGAACCACAAATTATTAGTTTTGAGGTATAATGGTTTACTATACACAATAAAACAACCTTTTAAAATGTTGTTAAAGGGCCCATGTCATGGCCATTTCTACTGATCATAATTCCATTGTTGAGGTATACTAAAAATAGATTTATATTGTGCAATTTTCCAAACTCACATTGGTTTCTCATACAGCATCTCTGTATAGTATGTGTATTCACTCTCTGTCCTAAACGGCTTGTTGGAGCTCCTGCCCCCCCCCTCTCCTGCCCCCCCCTCCCTTTGAGCCCAGTGTGCTCCGATTGGTCAGCTCGGCCACTCTGTTCTGATTAGTCAACCACCAGAGAGGCTCCGCCCATGTCTAACACAGTGCATTTTTCGGCTCTGAGCGGAACATCAGTTTTACAATGGCGTCGGTACAGCCGTATATGTTTGAACCGGAGTCCGATCCTGAAAGTGAGACAGACCAAAGTGATAGACCTGATCCACTGTCCCAAACTAGATTAGAGCTGACGGTTTCACAGTGGAAAGTTTTTATTTAGTATCGCTCTTACATTTCAGATGTTAGAACTGCATCATTTATCTACATCACAGTAACAAGTTTGTCCGCTAACTAACCGAACTGTACCTAGAACTGTTGTTATTAAGGTGCACTTGTGGAAACTGCGCCATGATGCCTACCGAAGTGGAAAACGTCTGTTGCAAAGAAATTAGAAAGGTAGCCTAGCTGACAGTTACAACATTATGTAGCCAGCTAGCTGAAAACACCAACAGTAGCACACAACATTATATGCCAAGATATACACCATACATATTTGTCAAGTTAATAGACTATTATATGCCCTTTTATTTCTTCCTTAGTAATTGAATGTTTATTTTGTAAACCTTGCCATAGTTGGTTTAATTGCTTAACGTATTATGTTACAAATATCTTACCTTCCTATAGGTTGTAACACGAATGAACCAAGTCCCAGCACCTATTATGTGCATGGGGCACCACCCAGGACTAGAGCCAAACTGTCTCAACCCATACACCCTGCAGAACCTCCATAACATGTACAGATTCGATTATTGACCTTTGAGGCGTAGAACGGAAGAAGAGTAAGTTATTCTTACCTGTAATAAACTACTACTTTGTTTGATGAAAAATCAAATCATGGTTTGCTATATATGAATGATATGTTATAGGAGCAAATAATTCAGGGAAGAAAGGCTACTAAGTATTTCCATCAAACTTTATTTTTAGAAATGTACAAAATGAACATGTGTAAATATACATATATACACTGTATATCATCCATTCCTCCCCTTATAGGCTTTTTCGGCATCTTTCCTATCGCAGCTTTGTAAGCTGGTGCTGGAGCTTTTTAGGACGAGGCATCAGAGTGGTCATCCCGTCATGTGTTGTCCGCCGGATACGCCAGGAGTTTCCTGATCTGGCTGGACGAAATCAAATGCAAATCACAAAATATTAGAGAAACTTAGTTGTTTTAGGTTCGTTAGCTTGCCAGCTAGATCAATATGCTAACCTACGTTTGCTAGTTGTTCAGTGTAATATGCCAACCTACTATGAACAACAGCTAGTGGTTCATATTAGGCTAGCAAGAACATGTTTACAATTGCAATCTTATACGGGTAGTCTGCTACGTTCGGTCATTCATTGTAGCTGGCATAAAAACAATGTTTTCCCTAGCATGTCTAGCTCTTGGTAGCCTTCTTGTTTACCTCGGTAGCATACACGCTAGGAACGCCAACTATAATGTAATTAAGTTTCGCGACTGACCGTACGGTAAATCACCTGGAGTATACTGTCTATGAGTATTTCGTGTGTGAATGCAGACATTCTCCTGCTATGAGATACATGTAAGGCCATCTGCTGACATTGGAGTCGATATATGGAAACGCTAGCAACTTAGTTAGCCAAGTTAGCACTGTGTCAATGGCTTAGCAGCCCGAAAAACGTTTACCCATTTAAACAGTCGTGGTAGATACCTTGTTTGTTTTAAACATCATAAATACACAAACCACAATGAATACTTACAGGTTGTGTACCCGAATCTCCCGCTGGTCCAAACAAAGTAGGAACAGCATCGTTCTTCAGTGCCCTACGCTGTGCATATCCGGCATGAATCGCTGAAAGGTTTGTGAAGCTTTGTTTCATGAAATGCCGCGCACACAGTACAATACCGGCTCGAACATCTGAAGGAACAGTGTTAAAAATAAATTTCAACCACTGACTTCGTCATGGTTCTGCCCTCGGTAAGGCATGCATTGAAGATTTCCCCTCAAAATACAGGACACAGACCCTCGTTGGCATGACTGGATACAGTTTTGAACTGAACCTGAGCTTCCAACAGTATATATGTTCTGCTGGCAGAGCGTGTGGCCTCTGGGTGTTCACACGTCACAGTACCCAGGAAGTAAACAATGGAAAATGAGAAATCTCCAACGAGGCGTTTTGGGGCAGCATAGACAGGTCTTTTCTGTGTTAGAGTTTTACTCGCTACAGGGTGTACTTTGAGGGTTTTTGACTCTGCAGACCGTTTACATGCATAAAAACCTTCATAACACACAAGGGGACGGGTAATAACCGGAAAAGCATGACATGGGACCTTTAAGATAAATTAAAATACCAAAACCTAACCGGGTCTCCTATATGGTTTAGCTTTCCAAGTGATATTCGTGTTGGTGAAATTAAGTTCTGTTTTCTACAGAGGTGACAACAACACAGTACACACTGAATTTAGTCCAAACAATGTCGAATTGGAAATGTCATGATCACAGTGTCTGTCTTTTTGTGTTTCCTGTTTTATTTTGTAGAACACTCTCCTTGTGACTTCTCCGGATTCACTTCCTGTGTTTCAGTTTTCCCGCTTTTATTGTTTGTCTGCCCCCGCCCTGATTCCCTGTTTGTGCCTGTGCTCAGCTGTGTCTTGTCAATGTGGTCAGTCTGTGTGTATAAAGGCCGGTCTTTCCCGGTGTTCTCTGTCAGTTCCAACTTGTCAAGGTTTCTATCTATGTGTTCTCTCTGTGGCTTGTCTGCTTGCGTTTCCTCTGCCATCCGGTTGTTCCTCGTTTTGTTTTAGCTGTTTTTTCCCTTTTTTTTAATAACCTTCTCTGCTCCATTGTTTTTTTTGTTGTGCCAGCTTTACATTAATTGAAGCTCTTTTTTCTTTACATAAACCCTTTGTTCTTTGTTTAGGTACTACTTGCCTTTCATACCCGTTGAAAATAAATGTTAATAACAGATTTTCTCTCTATTGATTTAGCAACATGGCTAACACTAGCGCTAGCTAGTTTGCTAACGTGTGTAGTCCTGCTCCCGCAAACTTTTGTGTTGTAACTTTTCTGAAGCCCGTAACTCTTCTTTAACTTACATTCAAGTGAACATTAAAGACCCAGTGAAGTGTGCGCCGGTGCATGATCTGTTATGCGAATACGTATAGTAATGACCAAAATTGTCCATTGGAACCCATATAAAAGATGTTGGAATAGCAACGAATTTGACGAGTTGGAATTTTTCCGCTGGGAAATCCGCGTTCGTGGGCGTGGCTTGCGATCTACTGCGTGACGTCAGAAGATGGGCTCAGCCGAAGTGTTTACATTCACCACCGTTCATTTTGTCTCTGTTTCAAAGTGGAATTTACCAACGTTTTTGAGCGAGTATTTTATTGGAAAGTGTTTCGCAGTCGACTGGAAGTGATTGCCAATCGAGGAAACCTGACAATGGAGGCGACAGTGAAGAAAAAGGGAGGAAAAACACACGGGAAGCGATGCATTGCCGCTGGCTGTGGTAATGTCAATTCTGCCGAAGTGGCGATGTTTCTGTTCCCAAAAGATGAAGGTGAGTGGCTGGTTTCATTGTTTCGTAGATTCGTAGATTGTTTATGAAAAATACAGGCCACTGTGTTTGTGTTTACTAACAAGACTATCATGGCGGCGGCAGAGCTCAAGTCGAGTTTCTCCGCCTGGAGATATTCTCACTATTTCACTTTTGTCGAGCACAAAGAAAAGAACGTTTTAGTTAAATGTAAGTTGTGTCTTGGGGTCAAAGATCCTATCGACTGCCCAAAACAGCAATTAAAATCTGTTGAAACATCTGCAGAAACAACATGCTGGGACGAAGCTAGTAGCTAAGACCACAGACCCAGACTCATCCGACGCCACTCCACCTCCACCTAAGCAACAGCGGCTGGATTGGCACTTTGAAACATATCTTTGTGTTTGTGTTTGTATAGACCACATTGCTTAGCAGAGTTCAGTGATGCAAATGCATGTCAAGTTGATCAACAGGTTGTATTATTCTCCGATGCAATAACAGTACTGAAATGAAGGCTACAGTATAAGGGCATTAATGGGTGCCCTTTTTTAAGTAACTAAAAAGTTACTTTTCACAGTAACGCATTACTTTTTGGTGTAAGTAGTGAAGTAACTAGTAATTGTAACTAGTTACTGGTTTTCAGTAACTAGCACAACACTGCATGTGAACATGAATGTTGCATCATGCTATGAACAGATGAATGTATGATCAGGTGATGGCCAATCCTGTGTGTAGATCTACTCTAGATCTATGACAAAATATTGTCCTCAACTAAATTGACTTCCATGGCCACTTTCCTCATCTATCCTGTCCGAAAAGCTATCAAAATCACTAATTTCTCTCGCACCAGTATCACTTTCCGAAGTCTCTGCCATGTTTACAATCACAACTGGGCCCATCTTGTGACGTCACAGCCGCTATCGTCTGCAGCAGCGGTAGGCTCAGACGGCCGTTCACGGGATGAAAAATTTGCGATGTTTATCTCGTCCCTCGCACTTCCTAAAAAATTATTTTAGCCATGAACAGGTACAATTATATGTAAGAAATGAAACTGCCATTTCATTTTGGCGCAAAAAAATGCACTTCACTGGCACTTTAATATTATTCCGCTCACAACGCCACCGTAGTATGCCGTCCAAACCGGCGAAAAGCAACAAAAAAGAACAAAACGCCAGGACCGATAGCCCCGAGCTAGCTAGCAACAATCTCAGCATGGCGGACATAGCTAGCCTCCTTGAAGACCACCGTAGAGCTCTCTCTGCCGACTTTAAGTCTGCCATCTCAACTCTCAAAGCAAAGCTAGACTGAATCCAAGCGACTGTGTCAGACTACGGGCAGACAATTGCTTCGCTCGAGTCCAATGCTAACTTGCAGGACAAACGCATGTTAGCCCTGGAGGCTACTTGTGCTACGCTAACGGACAGCAAAGTCACTGATCTCGAGTCCCGTAGCCGGCGCAACAATATAAGAATTGTCGGTTTGCCAGAATCCATTGAGGGCCCTCATCCCTCGACATTCTTCCCGAAGCTGCTGATGGAGGTCCTTGGCGAGGGCGTCCTTGATTCGCCGCCGGATTGCGACAGGGCCCACCGCTCACTCACCGACAAGCCCAAGCCAGGACAAAGGCCACGGCCGGTCATCATCCGCGGCCACAGGTACCAGCAGAAGGAGAAAATTATTCGCGAGGCCCGGGCCAGGAGAGGCAAGCTACAACACCAAGGTACGCCTATCGCCATCTACGAGGACTACGCACCTGAAGTGATGGAACAGCGCTACAAATACCGAGAGGTGATGGCAGATCTTTACAACCTAGGGCTCAAGCCAGCCCTGCTGTTCCCTGCGAGGCTTTCCATCGTATCGAAGGAGGGAGGTAAGAAGAGATTCTCCTCGGTGGCAGAGGCTAAAGGCTACATAGCATCCATTCGTCTACATAGCATCCATTCGTCCTGACTTTGACTAGCACTAACGATGCCGATAACTTCTGATGGGACGTTTAGAAAGAGACTATTACAACTTTTCTTCGTATTCTGCTTTCATGGACACTTTTGTACATGCTCTTTAGCCGCTCTGGTATTTGCACTGATGGTTTGAACCTATTGCTGATATTGCAATGAACATGAATGCACCTGCTACTGTTTACACTACATGGGACCCAGGTACTTGGACTGTTCTGAATGCTGTTTGAACTGATTCCTTCTATGGGTTTTAACCCTTAAAGTGCAATTTTATTTTGTTTTACTTGATCTCTGGGCCTTATTTTATTTATGTATGTTACTTGAGATCTATGTCAGTGCCTTACTGCCCCCTGCTATGCTTATATTGGCAGGCTGTTTACCTATCTATGGATGTTATTATAATTACTATTTTATGCATATATATACACTTGAGTTTTTTTGTTTGTTCACTTTGATACTCTTCCGTGTTACAATGGGCTTCCCGCTTTTAGTATAGGGAACGGGACCCCGGAAGATAAGTTCTGCTGTTGAGCTTTGAGTTATAGCGCTCAGTCAAGGTTTGTATTTGGGATGCTCCAGGTATGGTCACATTTGGGTTTATGGGTTGTGTTTTGTTTATGGTTTGTCTATTTTTGCCTTCGCTTGTTTTTTTGTACTGTTTTTTCCCCTTCCCCGGTCTTCTTCTTCCCCCCCACCACTCCTCTCCCCTCAGTCCTCGGGGAGCACAACGGTTTCAGACCACCTTCATTAGACTCCCCCATATGACTAACAGTATGACGACTGCTGGCAGAAGTGTGCGCCTGATCTCCTGGAACACCAGAGGAATGAACAAAGCTATTAAAATTGGTAAGGTCTTGACTCGACTGCAACATCTTAAAGTGCTTGTGACACCATCCCACCTATTGTTTGCAATGCAATGTTGGGCTACTAGTCATCTCGAACCATCAGTTTAAAAATGAATTTGCGATACCGTATTGATAAATATCAATAATTTCGAATATCGCGGGAAAAGTCCTTCACTCAGTTTCCTTTTTCCGGACGAAGGCGGAAGTGCGTCACAAAGGGCCATATTTATTCTGCTCCCATTGAGCCAGACAGGGACAGAAGGGATTTGTCACGCGTAGAGATGGTTCGACGATGCGTTGTGTCTGGCTGTTCCAATACAGCAAATGAGGAACTTAACATCAGCATACATAGCTTTCCAACGGATGTCAAGCGTCAGCGCACATGGGAGAAAAACGTGCAGAACACAAGGGCTGGCTGGTCTGTGATGAACCCCACATCGACCTACATATGCAGCGCCCACTTTCTGGCCGAGAATTTCGAGGAAAGGCCTTTGTTGATGGCTGAAACTGGGATTGATTTTTCGCGAAGACGGATTCTGAAGCCGTCAGCAGTGCCTACTCTCTTTCCCACGCCTTCCCAAATCCGTAAAGGCCCCAAAGACTTCGCCAACCCCCCAGCTAAACGCCCCCGAAGTGCCTACTTCGAGCAACAAGAGAAAACTCAGGTAAGAACAACAACCTTTAAACGTGATGTGTTTTTTAGGATACTCTGTGTGTGTTTGTGTGTGTGTGTGTGTGTGTGTGTGTGTGCGCGAGGGAGGGCAAGAGTCGGGGGGGTTGTCGTATCCACTGTCCGACTCGGAGTTAATTTCATCCGATTCAGAGGCATATGGTTCGAATCTGTAGGGCATATAGTCAATATCGTCTACGAGGCTATCACTATCAGATGCTTCACCCTCATATGAGCTCTCAGACACATTCAAAATTAAACTACAATCGCTATCGGAGCTTGCTGCTGTGTGCGCCATCGTTTGTTTGCATACAGATACTGGTCTCCGGAAGCGTTCCCTCTGTGACGCGGCACACCTTTTCGCGGGAGTTTAAGAATCCCAGAGCAGACCCAGAGAAGATCCAGAATATGGTCACATTGAAGGGCAGATTAACGGTTATCAAAGTACAAATTTTCAAAAATCACTTCAGTAACGGTTTCAAGGGGACATTATTTACTGAAATTAATGGTTTGGATGATGGGGGAAAACCGTGTCACAAGCACTTTAAAGGGGACATTTTTACAAGAAATACACCTTAAAACGTCTGATACCCTTCGCATCAAGCGGGCGTGGATGGGCCATTACTTCCACTCAAGATTTTCTAGTAAAGCCAGAGGTGCTGCCATTATTATTCACAAGAGTGTGATGTTCGTACCAACAAATACTATTCTCTACAATAATGGCCGCTACGTCATAGTTTCAGGTGTCTTGCAGGACATGCCTGTAATTTTGGTTTCCGTTTATGCACCCAACTGGGATGATAGCTAGCTCATGAGCCATCTCCGCCTAGTTGGCGGTAGGTTAAACCGCAGAAATGCCGAAACGAAAGACTTAATTTAATCCTGAATGGTCGAAAGAGCATGGATTCCTCACAAAAAGCCGGAAGGACGACTTCCCTGCTTTTTGCACGTTGTGTCATTGCGATGTGGACGTAAGCAGCAAAGGAAAAGGGGCTGCCGACAGACATGCTAGCACAGACTAGCACAAAAGCAACGATCAAAGCGCAGGTGCCTCTTAACTTTTATCGTTTTTCCGTGAAGCTTCATCGCCTCAAGATGACAAAATCTCCGCTGCAGAACTTTGTAAAGTTTATCATGCAGTCAAGCATCACCAGCCATACAGGAGTGTAGACTGTGGAATAAAAGTTGATCGCACGATCTACAACGACTCATCAATAGCAAAAGGGATGACCTGTGGAAAAACAAAAGCCAAAGCTTTGTGCGGCGGCGGGGGGTGTGTGTGTGTGTGTCTACAGAAGGTCCAGTTGTGATAGACACGGTTCGCCACTGGAAACTGAAACTGGCTCAAAAAGACGTGCTCGCTGCAAACTGTTTAGCCCATATTCTGCACAATGCAACAAGATATGCAGCAAGCAGCTTGGATATTGACATGTTGTGCTTAAGGTGTATAGCCATTTTAGCATCTCAGCTAGCAGAACGGCGCAGTTGAAGGAATTCTGTGAGTTTGTGGAAGTGGAGGAATGCAATTTGCTGCGGCACGTTGTCACGAGATGGTTGTCTCTGCTGCCGTCTATTGACAGAATCCTGAAGTGTTGCAGACCCCTTACCAGCTACTTTCAGAGTCTAGGTGAGGAGGAATGCTCCAAGATTTTGTGGAAATGCTTTGGGGAGGATGGCACGGAAGTATCTGAGATGTATTTTCTCTTCCTCAGTCACACTCTGAAAGTGTTTTCGGACTGCATTGAAGCACTTGAGGCCAAATCATTCAGCATAACCTCTGTGTTTAAGGTAATGACACGTTTTTTGGCTTTGCTGTGAACAACAAACTCAAGCAGCTAACCCCTGATCTGGCTAAGAAATGTGAGGCTGATTTTATTGTTTTCTATGAAAGAAATACGTGAGTGAAAGGTATGACTTCCCTGAGAACAGCTGTCATAGTAAAGTGTCAAAGCTTGGCCTCACAAATGCTGTGTCCATGAAGAATACAGCGATGCAGTCCAGGCCAGCAGCCTGAAAGACATTGATATGGATGGACTCTATGAGGAATATGGCATGGTGGAAGCTATTCTCAGCTCTTCAGAAATGGAAGGTTGCCACAGTGAGGAGCGGTATCTGAAACTGTTTTCCAAAGCAGAAGTCCCACTTGTGAATCTGAGGAAGGTCAGCGCCTACATCTTCTCCATCCCATGTAGCAATGCCCATACAGAACGTGTGTTTTCAATGATGACCTCAACATGGAGAAATTAGAGAAATCGTCTGGATGTGGACAGTGTCAAGGCAGAGCTGCACATTTGTGTCAACTTCACATTTGAGTGCATAGTGTTGGGTTTAAGCACCCTTCAGTTGTTGAAGGTTCGAGCCCGCTCCGCGCTGTTCGTTTGATGAGTGGTCTGCTGTAAAAAGGAACGGCTCAGACAGAGATATGAGATTAAACAATAAGCTGATTTAATGGTAGAAACAACAGTACAATATAACGAAGTACTTATATAACGAAGTACTTCGGGCCTCAGCTCTTCCACCGTGCGATGTACGTATCAGACAGTCAGACAGAACAGAGGCCGCGAGTGTACAGAATTCACAATATTTATCCCCACAAACGGAGAGGAGTTGTGTGGGAGGAGTTGTGTCGGTTGCTCCTCCCTAGGTGTTCATCCATTGGTGGACTCACTCCTGGGCGAGCCCTAGGCAGCGAATCAGAGTGAGTCAGCCATTGACGAGGTCTAAACAGCGAATCAGAGTGAGTCAGCCATAAGTGTGGGAACTTTCGATCTCCTGCGCCGCCGATCAGTCCCAGGTCATCTTTTATGGCAGCCATAAAATAAACAATTCTGGGTCGCACGGGGGTGAGGTACCAATCCTTATCTTCGTTTATCCTCAGCACCTGGCCGTACCACTCTGCATCCCAATCTTTCTCTCAGAACAATCTCTGCATAGACTCAATGGTGTCAGTTTTATTACCTTTCTCCTACAACCCCCCCATGCTCCTATCCGGGCCATTAAAACACCGGGGGGGCCGACTGGATCCTCTACATTCCTAAGTCAACGCACACACAATTGACCACAGCAAACAAAGGAAAATAAGAACACTTGGTCTAGTTTCATAAGTATACATTTTACACAGACAAAGTTATAATTATTAAAACAGGTTATATAGGATATACAGGTTACTTTAATAGACATGTACCAGAGACTCCTTACAAACAAAAAACTCTTGGAATAAGCCAGGAAAGGGCAAAGGTATCGGAAATAGACATTCGACTATGTGGTTAGAACACTAGAGTTTTATTGTGTTTTGAGTTTGAAGGATTCAGTGAAGCCAGGATAAAAACTAAAAGATAATCCCAAAGTGTCCTCCTTTTTTGGTGTTATGGAAATGGCCACCCTATCTGTGAGAGTGCTTAAAATGTCTGCAGACAAAAAGCAGGGTCTTCTTATTGCCTCTTGTGATCGTAATGGAGATATTGATTTGTTAGTCTCTAGGTGGAATTGTAAAGCCCTCATTTAGAGCTCATCAGGTAGAAGGAACACAGTGTTCCCAGTCCAATATCACATGTGCAGCTTTCACACCAGCGCTTTTCCCGTTCTAGCTCCGTGCTAGAGCTTTTCTGGTTCAGCTCCGGTTTCCCTTTTCTGCTCCCGTTTTGTTCACACTGCCCAGAGCCCGACTGGTCACCGTTTACATCGCTGATTTTCTCCCCAACGGCGTTACGGCGCTCACCACAACAACAACAACAACGGGGGGCTGCGTCGGGTCGATGATCGTGTTGCTTTTAATCATACAAACCCAGATTAAATTAAATAACGACTTCTCCAACCTTATACTTTTCTCCAGAGTGCCGTGGTTCATTGTTTATTAATGTGTTTCAGCGGCATTTACCGACCGCTGCAGTGCTGGCTGCTCTTCCACGGGAGTTTATTCTCCCGTTAGCTCCGGGTTAGCTCACACGGCAGCTGCCGCTCTAAAGTATTCACTGTCTGACTGTCACACAAGCAGCTGATACATATCCCCAGTTCCCCTTAAGTGAATGTGTGTCAGTCTGAATTGACGCTGTTTGGCATCACAACGCTGTTATGAAAGTTTCTCTGGTATAAAATTGGTGATGTTAGCATAGCAACCGAAGCTAAACTGACTACTTGCTATTGCTATCCTATTGTGGCATAAGCCGTTTTCTAAAGGCACATTTTACCGGCGTATTTTTCATTATGATTCTAATTGTGATAGTCGGACATGACAACCTGTGCAGCCCATGTATTGATTCCATCCGATAGCTGCTATAATACAAAACAACACGTCTGCCTGCTCTCCACAATGATCAATAACAGCGACCGGATGGTCAAAGTAAGGTACAAATAAACAGAATCACACGAAGCCTGGTTAGTGTTGCTTGTCTTTATAAAGTGTGTTTTTTTTTTATAAGTGTGTGGTTGCCTTCTAGTCACTTTGCTCAGCACTACTGCTTGTAGGCAGGCATGACGAGACTCTTCAGTCGACCCATGTTCAGGGGAGGTGGGTTTAGTTTCCTGCACGCCTCGACGTAAGCGGTGCCGCCTCTTAGCTCTGGAATCTTGCTTCTAGACCGACAATTTTTTGGAGCTGGAAAAGAACCGGATTCCGGAGCTAAGAGGCGGCGCTGCTGCGGTGTGAAGAGGAAAAACCGGTACTTTTCAGGCTCTAGCTCCGAGCCGGCCCTGAAAACGCGTTGGTGTGAAAGGGGCAATAGTGTAATGCAAATGTGGTGTCATATCCAAAAAGCACCACAGGATTGAAGAAGTTCTTTGTTACCTGAGCTTTCCCTGCTGAAAAATACAGTTTAGACCAACAAGGCTGGTCAGGATGGTCAGGCTGGTGTTGGGTTTAAGCACCCTTCAGTTGTTGAAGGTTCGAGCCCGCTCCGCGCTGTTCGTTTGATGAGTGGTCTGCTGTAAAAAGGAACGGCTCAGACAGAGATATGAGATTAAACAATAAGCTGATTTAATGGTAGAAACAACAGTACAATATAACGAAGTACTTATATAACGAAGTACTTCGGGCCTCAGCTCTGCCACCGTGCGATGTACGTATCAGACAGTCAGACAGAACAGAGGCCCCGAGTGTACAGAATTCACAATATTTATCCCACAAACGGAGAGGAGTTGTGTGGGAGGAGTTGTGTCGGTTGCTCCTCCCTAGGTGTTCATCCATTGGTGGACTCACTCCTGGGCGAGCCCTAGGCAGTGAATCAGAGTGAGTCAGCCATTGACGAGGTCTAAACAGCGAATCAGAGTGAGTCAGCCATAGTGTGGGAAGTTTGGATCTCCTGCGCCGCCGATCAGTCCCAGGTCATCTTTTATGGCAGCCATAAAATAAACAATTCTGGGTCGCACGGGGGCGAGGTACCAATCCTTATCTTCGTTTATCCTCAGCACCTGGCCGTACCACTCCGCATCCCAATCTTTCTCTCAGAACAATCTCTGCATAGACTCAATGGTGTCAGTTTTATTACCTTTCTCCTGCAACCCCCCCATGCTCCTATCCGGGCCATTAAAACCCGGGGGGGGCGACTGGATCCTCTACATTCCTAAGTCAACGCACACACAATTGACCACAGCAAACAAAGGAAAATAAGAACACTTGGTCTAGTTTCATAAGTATACAGTTTACACAGACAAAGTTATAATTATTAAAACAGGTTACTTTAATCCCCCTTTTGATCTCACCTCCAGAGATCAATTCACACATAGCATTCGAAACATAACCACTGTCATTCTTTTCTACTGCGTCTGTCCCACAATGAGCGGATACAAGGCACACAACAACAACCACATGTTACTAAAATGGCAATACAAGTAGCTATTGAAATCAAAAGAGACATTATTAAACCTTTCCATTGACCAAACATGTTTGTAAACCATTCCTCCAAGGGGTTGTGTATCCCTGATTGTTCATGCATAGTTATGGATAGTGTGCGAAAGCCTTCTAAAGCCTTTGTGACGGAACCGTCCGGAGCCGTATTGTTTGGAATGAAAGTACAACACATATCACCAAACATTGAACACACACCTCCTTTCTCAGCTAACAGCATGTCAAGGGCCATTCTATTCTGTTTCAGCCATAAGGGAAGTCGGCCCCAGCTGTTCAGCGAGTCCTTCTACAGGTCCCTAGTGAGATTAGCTAAACGGAGCACATTGTAATGTACATAGTTGATCCTGTCTACATTATTCCATCACTACCTGCTTGGAAAGTGAAGGTTTGTTTAGGAGACATTTTGGTAACAACTACCTCATGTTTGGCCCGTTTGACCCTAGTTACGAACTCCTCTGGCGGGGGAATGGAGTCTGGGTGGTCAATGGAATCATTAAAACAAAAATAAAGGCAAGGGTGAACACACATTATTTCTGTTATTAATAATAGGAGATTTACTAGGACACAAGGAATTAACACCCAATCAAATAATAAGGCAATTCGCTAATGGGCCATATAACTAAGAATGGTGTTCAAGATACAAACAGTGTCCCAAGTAAAACCACGATTCCCACTAGCAGAGTACACCAACAAACAATAAGGAAGTGTAATCCACAGTCTGTCATTGTTGAGTACCTTTAATCAGTGGTCCGTGTTATTGTAATTAGGTTCTCTGAACACAATGCTAAAATCTCCTAAGGAGATTTTTTAAAACTAGGGTGTAAAATAGTACCCTGTAATGGTAAATACTGTGCTCCCAGAACCTGTTAAACGTCAGTAAAACCTGTTAAATAGAAGGTCTGGTGAGTGGGGAGACTTCACTGCCCTTTAACTATAGGGCTAACCTCTCGTTATATATAACCTACTACTCTTATTAGAAAGAGGCCCTATAGGTGGGCAAAAATGCTGCTACTTATTGGAAAGTGCCCCTAAAGGTGGGAGTAAAAAAGTCGGGTCCTATATGGAGTCGTGTGTTTCAGAGTAGACTCGTGTCCGCCTCCTCGCCGGCCGTAATCTCCTTTCCAAGATCGCCTGTTGTTACCTCTGTGTCTTTGTCCTTGTCATCTGTTGTATGGGTCGTTGCTTCTGCTGGGCTGTCGTCGTCAGATGTGTCGTTCTCTCGTCCTGCTGCAGCGATGTCAGTTCTGATGTCGTCTAACGTCCTTGCTGGAGGTTTTCCAACGGCGCACTGGCTCCAATGATACCACGTTTCCCCCTTTCCTTCGAGGCGAACTGCATGTGATGTCCTCTGAGTCACTCTGTGCGGGCCGGTGAACCTTGGGTTGAGCCACTTCGGACGGATGACCTTCAGCCAGATGAATTCTGCGGTGTTAGCCTCGTGCTTCTCCGGTCCCCCTTTGGCGTCAGCCACCTGGGTGGAGAAATCTCATACCAAGCCCTTAAGTTGCTGGTAATATGGTTTTGAGCTAATTTCCTCTACTTCTTTCCCTACTGCTAATGCTCCAGGACCCGGAAACTGATGGCCGTGGGTCAGCTCAAATGGGGAGAAACCTGTCCCTCAGTTAATGTGTTCATAAACAAAGTCCGACACCGGCTATATCAACCTGTTTCAGAGGAAGGTGGAGTCCCCTGTGCCGTCTTGACTTGCCGTGTCTTCTCTGTCAGAGGCAGAGGTTTCATCCTTTTTTTTTTTTAGTCCTAAAAAATTTGACGCGTTTTGCAACAAAGTCAAGTATTTCTTCATCTGTAGGTGTATGTGTTGATACAGGTGTTCTTTAATGTCATGAGGGGAACTGGGTGAGGGGGGGTTAGAGGTGGAGGGAAGCGTATAGGGAGGGGGTCGGGTCTTAAAGGGGTTGTATAAATCTGGATAGAGGAGGGGACCGCCCTCTGGGATGTCTGGGAGGGGCCCACCATATGGCTTCTCCTTCCTGACTGGCTCTATCACTTCTGTGGGAGGGGCTGGTGCAGGACTGGGTGGGGCTGCTATGGCGGGCAGATTTTTGGCGGGAGTTTTGCTCAGAGAGCAGGTTACTGCCACTCCATTCATAACTAAGGCTGCGTTATGGCCTATTCTCCTTAGCTTGTCAACTAGCTCCCTTTCTTTGTTAAGTTTAGAAGCCCTGATAAAACCTGCCTTCTGCTTGTTGAGAGTTTCTAATTTCTGAACCAACTGTCGCTCGTATGTATTGAGTGCTGTGGCTAGGAGACTTATTGCCTCGTCACCCTCTACTCTATTCTCTGCGATCATCTGATCGTGTAAGAAACGGAGATCGCTGCTCGCCTTTTTATGATCTCCGGGCTTAAGTCCGCTAAGTATCAATCTCTCTGCTTGTCCCCACTGTTCCCTTAAACTCCCCGGAACAGGGACTCCTAATTCTCTCTCTTCACGTTCAAATTCTCCTTCCATTTTGACTTCGTTCGTATCTGCTTCTCCTAAAGGTTTTAGTTTTTTATAAAAAATACCAGATATTCTGCGTACTATAATTTACTAATTATTGTAGTTTTATTCCCACAGGTATACAGTCTGATAGTTTTCGGTGCGAGGTGTATTTAGGCGGCGCGTAAGGCTCAGGTTTGGGAAGGCTAAATAACTTGTTTTACCTGACGCTGCCTGCCTCCGGCGTCTATAGAAAAGAGATCAACTCAGTGAAAGCTGCGCCTGATCAGAGCTCAGCGTGCGGAGTTTAAATCTATCAAGTCATATTACAGGATAAAGGAAATACAGTTTAAACTGCCGTATGAAGAGAAGACGCCGACGTGTCGCACTTATCATTCATATCACATCATCGATCATATAATATCATAATATATCATATATTTCCTTGTCTAAGTCAGCTTCTCGAGCCGTATCTGACCGTGCAACACTTACATTGTCACATACTGTATGCAGAAGTATTATTTTAAGCAACACATTAGGTTGACGAAACACTCAACTCAAATGTAATTAAAGTCAGATCCACTCGTGTCTTAGATGGGCAACAGTGATAACATAAAACTGTTGTACGCTTTCAAACACTCGGTAGTTTATTTATTTTTTAACCAGTTGCTCTATATTCACCTTGCAGGTGCAACTATGTGGCTTGTATCCTTTATTATATGTTTAAGTCATGGATGTTTAAAGTTCATATTTGTCTAATATTATTTACTTTTCATTAATGAAGTATGACGCTGCGCTGTTAGTACACTTGTCCCTTTCACGTGAACGCGCTCTCAGCTGGAGAGAGAAACCCTGGCTCGATTTACCGAGTTGATAACCAGCGTCGTAGGACCGCTTAGCCGTTACGTTAAGCCCGCGCTGATTGGTCCAAATTGACCAATCCACGGACTTCCTCACACACACACACACACTCAGTGCAGGCAGCTCTGCTGATTTCTCCTCCCTGGCTGCAGGCTGATAACAGCCAGTTGGCATCAAGGCGAAATTCTCTCTGCAGACCCATTCTCACAGCGCCTATCAACCTTTTTCTTACTCAATATCAAGCCACACTTAATCACACTCAAAATAAATATACCTAACGTAACCCCAGATCCGTCTAAGGATTGCCTGTGTACTTAGTCGATGAGCCCCAACCCCAGAATTCGTCTAAGAATTACTGTGTGTGTCACCTTATTTCTCAGAGTATTTCAGCTGGACTTCCTTTACATTTTAAAACCACTGAAATCTCGGACGACGATTGCAGCTGGACTTCCTTTAAAAAATTTATAACCACTGCAATCTCGTTACACAGTTATATATTCCCCGTACAGTCTAGTTGGCTTTTATAGTGCGATGTATATTTCAACAGATGGAGAGACTTCCAGAAGCGCTTCTACACCCCCTTTCGGCGATGTGGCTTTTGGCAAGGAGTCGAAACCCAGTCTACAGAATCTCTTTATCGTCACGTTTAGTCTTCTAGATTAACCCCACAGCAAGAGTTTGCGAGATCTGGTCATTTCAAATTGATTACCCCACATATAACACAACTGCAGCTCCTCTTTGAGACTGGAAAGTGTTATTCTGTAGTACTGCTCTTTCTACCGTAAGACTAAAACACTGAAAATGCCGCTGACAACTCTAAAATGTTGTAGTATAGCCAATCACAGATTTTGATAATAACAGGTATCTGCTCACCTTTCTGTTGTGGGGTACCCTGGTTTAGTTGTCAGAGGTATTCGAGGTTCCCTGGACCGTTCGTCCGCTGGCTGCCGGTGTGCCTTCTATGAGACCCTACTCATCACGTCGGTCGGTCACCAAATTGTTGGATTTAAGCACCCTTCAGTTGTTGAAGGTTCGAGCCCGCTCCGCGCTGTTCGTTTGATGAGTGGTCTGCTGTAAAAAGGAACGGCTCAGACAGAGATATGAGATTAAACAATAAGCTGATTTAATGGTAGAAACAACAGTACAATATAACGAAGTACTTATATAACGAAGTACTTCGGGCCTCAGCTCTTCCACCGTGCGATGTACGTATCAGACAGTCAGACAGAACAGAGGCCCGAGTGTACAGAATTCACAATATTTATCCCACAAACGGAGAGGAGTTGTGTGGGAGGAGTTGTGTCGGTTGCTCCTCCCTAGGTGTTCATCCATTGGTGGACTCACTCCTGGGCGAGCCCTAGGCAGTGAATCAGAGTGAGTCAGCCATTGACGAGGTCTAAACAGCGAATCAGAGTGAGTCAGCCATAGTGTGGGAACTTTGGATCTCCTGCGCCGCCGATCAGTCCCAGGTCATCTTTTATGGCAGCCATAAAATAAACAATTCTGGGTCGCACGGGGGTGAGGTACCAATCCTTATCTTCGTTTATCCTCAGCACCTGGCCGTACCACTCTGCATCCCAATCTTTCTCTCAGAACAATCTCTGCATAGACTCAATGGTGTCAGTTTTATTACCTTTCTCCTACAACCCCCCCATGCTCCTATCCGGCCCATTAAAAACCCCGGGGGGGGCGAGTGGATCCTCTACATTCCTAAGTCAACGCACACACAATTGACCACAGCAAACAAAGGAAAAATAAGAACACTTGGTCTAGTTTCATAAGTATACATTTTACACAGACAATGTTATAATTATTAAAACAGGTTATAATTATTGAAACAGGTTACTTTACTGGTCAGGCTGATAAACCAGCCTGACCAGCCAGTCAATATTAGGCTGGATTAGTTTGCTGGTTAAGAGGGGTTTGGGACACTTTAGCTGGTCAGGATAGCTGGTTTGGTCACAGTGGTCTAGCTGGTCACCATTAGCTGGTCGGGATAGCTGGTTTAGCTGGTAAATGCTGGTGGTCACAGTGGTCTAGCTGGTCAGGATAGCTGGTTTGGTCACAGTGGTCTAGCTGGTCACCATTAGCTGGTCGGGATAGCTGGTTTAGCTGGTAAAAGCTGGTGGTCACAGTGTTCTAGCTGGTCACTATTAGCTGGTCAGACTGGTATGATCTTGAGTATAACTTTAGCTGGGATTACTTGATGGTTAAGCTGGTCATATATGATGATGAAACACTCTCACCCAATTGCAGTAGCTCAATGAACATCTATCATTTCAGATCAGAGCACCTACCTTACCAGAAAGGTACCAGAATGTATAGAATGTATTGTCTGTAAATAAATACTCATACATCAAATGATTAGAAGCAGGAAAATAATTTATAACACACAATGAATATTAACACAAATTTGAAAACATTTTCAAAACACCCATTACTTCATATTTTTAAGCAGGTTCCTTCAACTGTTTCTTTCTGCTTTTCACAAGGTCCTGTATTTTTTGTGAAATTTAGTAACCGGCCAACTTCTCCCTCTCGGTCTTCTCCACGTTTTGTGAATTCAACCATCCTCTGAAGCACTCTTGAAAAGAGAAAGGAAAAACAGATTAACTTTTAGCTTTGTGTTATGATTACTTAAATATGTGCACTGTGAGATGAAAAAGAAAAATGTATCAAATTTAGTTTTGAACATTCACTGTGATTGGGTCTTTTATCCACGCAATACACCGTATTACATTTTTTTCTTAATTTACATTATTTAATTTCATATTCTGTTCTTCTAAATATCATATTCTATTATATTAAATGTATATAAACTTTTTGCACTACTTTTCATTTTGTATTTTTGTATTTTATTATATATGTTGCATTGTTGGAAGAGCTCAGGTCAGAAGAATTTCATTGACATTTCTACACTGTAGCTGCTGAGCATATGAGAATAAAACCTTTGAATCTTGAATCCAACACTTTTTTCAGTGGAAAATCCTAAATTGTAGGATAGTTTGGCCATAATAATGCTTTATGATTACATTTCTAGTGAGAAGTGTATATTTTACTTTCAGAATCTACATCCAGTGGATGTGTAGGATCTACACAGGGTATATGCAGGAATCCTGAAGTCAAATGTAATACCTTTTAAGACCCTTTCCATACATTTTAAGACCTCATCGCCACTTCGAGTTTTAACCGGTTACATTGGCGACACACTTTACCTCACATTTACTATATACAGTATTGATTGTCCTTCCTCCTTATCTTCCAACCATTTGGACGCAGACTTGCATTTCCCCATAACGATGTTGTACCGGCGTAAACGGACCTTCGCGCGCTATCAAGCAGTGAGCGTGCGATGTCTTGTTCAGATTAGGGCTAAATGATTAATCGATTTTAAATCGAAATCGCGATTTGAAATGATGCGATTATGAAATCGCAAAGCCTGCGATTTTTTTTAACATTTCTTTTTTTTTTTTAACATTTCTTTTTTTTTTTACAAGTTTTATTTTATTTTTTTCCTTGTGTGTCAGTCATCCACACCAATCAGAAGTGCTGTGCTCCACATGTACCAGCCATTGTTAACCAATCAGAAGTGGCCCATGAAAGAAGGTGAT
The DNA here is from genome assembly GCA_031216635.1 of Dissostichus eleginoides. Taxonomy (NCBI): domain Eukaryota; kingdom Metazoa; phylum Chordata; class Actinopteri; order Perciformes; family Nototheniidae; genus Dissostichus; species Dissostichus eleginoides. The sequence continues at coordinate 6,363,599 of CM062281.1, forward strand.
CCATGGTCCTATATATTGATCCAATCACCTGCCAAGTATTTTTTAAAGTGCCTGCCCTTTCCAAATGGCTTCCAATGGAGCTTTCCTAGATGGTTTGGTGAAACAAACCATCTGAGTCAGGTTAGTAATGCTCCGTCACATGTTTTACATCTATTACAGGGTGAATCTTAAACTGAAGCTTGACTTTAAAGCAACCCAACGGAAGTTTCATGTAAGTTTAGTTCTTTCACTCGTAGCTCGGGCTGCGGGGGTGCTAGAGACGGGAGCATGTTGATGCGACCTTCCTAGCCGGAGATATGGCCGCATTTTACAATAAACTTCCGTTGGGTCGCTTAAAAACAAATATCGCAAATCGAATCGCAATATTTGTCAGAAAAATCGCAATTAGATTTTTTCCCAAAATCGTGCAGCCCTAGTTCAGATGACGTCAAATCCAACGGGATGCCATAAATAAACTACAAAGAATCACACTACACACCTACGCAATGATTACATTCAGGCAAACTTTAGAATACAACCTCTTTGGACAATTTATATACTTATTGAAAACAAGCTACAAAATGTAATACCTTGGAAAATGCCCTTTAATACTTTTTAATAGCCTTAATTTTCGCTAAATTGATTTGTCAACTTTTAGTACTTTTTAAGACCCCGCGGACACCCTGCTACAGTATGATAGATATATTACTTTACACCCGGAAGTAGTGTTGCACGGTGTACCGATACTTGAAAGGTACCGCGATACCCTGCCGTTAAAACGTTACGATTCCTCCGTTTCATTAGTATCGGTAATTTAAGAATGACGGGGAAAAGTACTCCGGTGAGAAAGCGCAGTTTTAATAAGAGCCGTGTGTGTTCAGCGCTCTGCTTCCACTCCCTGCACTGCAGCCGTGCCTGCAGTCCCTCCCCTCTCAAGCACGCTCTAAGTGCCTCCCCTCTCTCGTGCACGCGCTAGCTGCCAGAGCATGTGAGAAAACGAGAAGCATGGCTGCAAGTGGGAGTGCAACTGCCGCTGCGCCTCGGCTTGTTGACAAAAAAGACGCCAGAAGCGAAATTTGGAAGTATTTTAGCATGTTTGTGGAAAGTTTATGTTATGGTTCTGGTGTGAAATAAAGCACAATAATTACATTTAAGACTGTTTCCCTTTTTTTAAGAAAAGTATCGAAAAAGAATCGGAATCGCAATTCTTGACTTGGTATCGGTATCGAAACCAAAATGTTGGTATCGTGACAACACTACCCGGAAGTATGTATTGTCATTCTTATTGTCGATAAATTGAGGGATATACGCTATATTTTATTAACACCAGTATGTACTTTATACATCCACCTCGAGTGTTTGTCTCTGCACCGGAAATAATTTAATTTTAAAGTTCAACCACATATTATATAGACTATATCAGCGCCACACCTGCGTAACACATGGTGCCTCTTGTCTGAACAATTTTTTAAGCGATTTGTAATCTATTCTTGTCGACTTGCAGCCTAAATACAAAGATAACTCCATTCCTCTCCTACCACAGCTTACCTCTAATGAGCCTTGGTAGAACTAGTGTCTGAGTCATAGGGTCCAGAACTGACTGAAGACATGTGGAACAGAGTACAGGCATGGTTACATGTACAGGAAACTGGAACTTTGAACAGGTGTTTTCATCTTTTCTGCCTGAAGATTCACAAGTTCTTGATCAGGTGTTTGATGTGGGCTGGCATGATCCTTTCTGCAGCGATGAATAAAGAAAACAAAGAAAACATTTGTAATAATAGTAATGATGGTAACAACAATAATATTAGTATAACTATTTATATAGCACTTACACAATTGCAAAGTGATTCTCCCAACAAAAATAAAGAACAAAACAATACCAACAATAAAAAAATAAATGATTATAGGAATGTTAAAGACCCAGTGAAGTGTGCGCCGGTGCATGATCTGTTATGCTAATACGTATAGTAATGACCAAAATTGTCCATTGGAACCCATATCAAAGATGTTGGAATAGCAACGAATTTGACGAGTTGGAATTTTCCGCTGGGAAATCCGCAGTCGACCTCCGCCTTCGTGGGCGTGGCTTGCGATCTACTGCGTGACGTCAGAAGATGGGCTCAGCCGAAGTGTTTACATTCACCACCGTTCATTTTGTCTCTGTTTCAAAGTCGAATTTACCAACGTTTTTGAGCGAGTATTTTATTGGAAAGTGTTTCGCAGTCGACTGGAAGTGATTGCCAATCGAGGAAACCTGACAATGGAGGCGACAGTGAAGAAAAAGGGAGGAAAAACACACGGGAAGCGATGCATTGCCGCTGGCTGTGGTAATGTCAATTCTGCCGAAGTGGCGATGTTTCTGTTCCCAAAAGATGAAGGTGAGTGGCTGGTGTCATTGTTTCGTAGATTCGTAGATTGTTTATGAAAAATAAAGGCCACTGTGTTTGTGTTTACTAACAAGACTATCATGGCGGCGGCAGAGCTCAAGTCGAGTTTCTCCGCCTGGAGATATTCTCACTATTTCACTTTTGTTGAGCACAAAGAAAAGAACGTTTTAGTTAAATGTAAGTTGTGTCTTGGCGGGTCAAAGATCCTATCGACTGCCCAAAACAGCAATTAAAATCTGTTGAAACATCTGCAGAAACAACATGCTGGGACGAAGCTAGTAGCTAAGACCACAGACCCAGACTCATCCGACGCCACTCCACCTCCACCTAAGCAACAGCGGCTGGATTGGCACTTTGAAACATATCTTTGTGTTTGTGTTTGTATAGACCACATTGCTTAGCAGAGTTCAGTGATGCAAATGCATGTCAAGTTGATCAACAGGTTGTATTATTCTCCGATGCAATAACAGTACTGAAATGAAGGCTACAGTATAAGGGCATTAATGGGTGCCCTTTTTTAAGTAACTAAAAAGTTACTTTTCACAGTAACGCATTACTTTTTGGTGTAAGTAGTGAAGTAACTAGTAATTGTAACTAGTTACTGGTTTTCAGTAACTAGCACAACACTGCATGTGAACATGAATGTTGCATCATGCTATGAACAGATGAATGTATGATCAGGTGATGGCCAATCCTGTGTGTAGATCTACTCTAGATCTATGACAAAATATTGTCCTCAACTAAATTGACTTCCATGGCCACTTTCCTCATCTATCCTGTCCGAAAAGCTGTCAAAATCACTAATTTCTCTCGCACCAGTATCACTTTCCGAAGTCTCCGCCATGTTTACAATCACAACTGGGCCCATCTTGTGACGTCACAGCCGCTATCGTCTGCAGCAGCGGTAGGCTCAGACGGCCGTTCACGGGATGAAACATTTGCGATGTTTATCTCGTCCCTCGCACTTCCTAAAAAATTATTTTAGCCATGAACAGGTACAATGATATGTAAGAAATGAAACTGCCATTTCATTTTGGCGCAAAAAAATGCACTTCACTGGCACTTTAAGAGACAAAGAAATTATAAACATTCTGAGAGGCCGACTAATGGTGTATTTCAAAGTGCCACATACAATAATAAATACAACATTTGAAAATAAGACAAATACAAAATATAAGTAAAGTTTTTAATGATCTTTACAGTTTATTGTTAATTAATATATTGATCATACATGTTGAAACAAGTCTGAAACAAAGTCATCTAAGATATAAAAGGATAAACCACGAGTCACATGATGATGACACATTTTACTATTTAACCATTTTTATTCTTTTTTTCTGTTCATCAAACACTGAATGATTTTTGCTTTGTCACATAAGAAACGTTCGTACGACATTTACTCATTCTCGGTCGTTATCACTGCACCTCTCCTACATCTTGGTACCAAGGTCAACAGACTCACACTGAATTCATTACATCCATCATTACAGCCATTGCACAAGCCTTACCATAATTGCCCAAGACTTAATTACACTGAAAGTCAGCCATCCCTGACAATCAGATTCTATAATGGAAGCACAGCATGTGGGTAGGATCACTGCTTATGGCGGGGGGGGTCTTTGATATAATGATTATGTAAATACATTGATAGGACTACCTTAATATGTTGCACGCATACAGAACATATATTAACATGTTTTGAATGTATTATAAGGTTGCACTTTAGCCCTCATGTAGCCCTGGAGAAAACCCAGTTTTTGTTCAGGAGTAACTTGGCTTATTCAAGACTCAAAACCAATGCCATGTCTCAGTTTGTGTACTTTTGTACTTGCATGTGCTATTTGGACTGCATAATTGAGTCCTAATGTGAAGTAAGGCCACGGTTTAAAAGTTGATATCATGTAGCCATCTTGGCTTTGTAATAGAAGTTGTGCGAAGTAGCCACGCTTGCGTTTGCAAATAGAAGTTTTACATGTGTTTTATTTTCTATTTAATAAACGTACCACTGTAATGGTGCCCAAAAGGAAGCCAATGTTCATTTTACCAAAATGTCTAGGGCCGGCCCTGTTCACAGTGCACACATGGTAGCTGAATGAAAACACAGCATGAGTGTTCGACAGCCAGTTTTCTGTATATCTTATTTTAGGAGTCATGAGATGTCCTCTTGGGACCATGAATATAGCACATCCTGAAGATTCTCTAGAGCTTGGGTTCTTAACAGAGATATTTGGACCATAAAGATGCCACGGATGATAAGAAAGGGGTACCCGTTTATTGGTTTTACCCATTTCAGTTCACTGCACTCCGAAATCCCAGAAAATTGAAGATGCCTTGATCCGTTCTGTTAAAACTTGACAGTTAAAGCAATTCATGCAGTTCATAGAGTGCAATGCTGTTCTTCTGTACTGTACTCACTGTGTGTGTGTGTGTGTGTGTGTGTGTGTGTGTGTGTGTGTGTGTGTGTGTGTGTGTGTGTGTGTGTGTGTGTGTGTGTGTGTGTGTGTGTGTGTGTGTGTGTGTGTGTGTGTGTGTGCCATGACTCACTCTCTGGAAACATATTTTTTTATACGTTTCTCCTGGCCCAGACGTAACAGCGCTAATAGGTCTCAGTTTTCATCTAAACAGTTATTGATAGTTGAAATATGTGTCATGTAAACATCAATTTCAATGTATTTTCATTCCCAACCACTCAGGCGCCATGCTCTGTTGTTTACAGGTTCGGAACACTACTGCATAAACAAGAGAAACACAGACCAAAATCATATGGCACACGCACATTCTTCATTCTTTGTACAGTGACATGGTGGAATCATTGATGTTTTCTGTGTTATAGAACTTATTGTAAAATCAAAACGCAACTTATGCAAGGTTCACAATTAAAGATTGTAAGGTGCTTCAATCAAATATTTTGGATGCATTGCATCAAGAACATTTAGAACCTCATTGCAAAATTGAGACTTGACTCCCATTTATTTCCTGTTTATGCCACAAGGGGCTTATACAACATTCCCCGTAGGCTAAGAGAATGTGTGTCTTCACATTGCTATGTCAACTTTGGTAAACTTCAAAGTCGTAGCCTATATTATATACATATATACTGTATACAAAAGTATTGGGACTCTGGGAATTCAGGTGTTTCATTCAGTCCCATTGCCAAAGGTGTATAAAATCAAGCACCTAGCCATGTAGTCTGCCTTTACACACATTTGTGAAAGAATGGGTCGTTCTAAAGAGCTCACTGAATTCGTACTGTAATAGGATGCCACCATTGCAAGTCAGTTCGTGAAAATTCTTAGATATTCCACGATCAACTGTAAGTAGTATTATTGCAAAGTGGAAACATTTAGGAACCACAGCAACTCAGCCAGGAAGTGGCAGACCACGTAAAGTTACAGAGCGAGGGGGTCGCCGAGTGCTGAGGCGCATAGTGGGTAAAAGTGGCCAAATCTCTGCTGACTCAATAACTGCAGAGTTCCAGCTCTGGCTTTAATATCAGACCAAAACTGTGGGAGCTTCATGGGTTGTCATGGCCGAGCAGCTGCATCAAGCCTTACATCACCAACACAATGCCAAGCGTTGGATGGAGTGGTGTAAAGAGCGCCGCCACTGGACTCTGGAGCAGTGGAAACGTGTTCTGTGGAGTGACCAATAGGGCTTCTCTATCTGTCCTCTGATGGACCAGTCTGGGTTTGGCGAATTCCAGGAGAACGTTACCTGCCTGACTGCATTGTGCCAACTGTAAAGTTTGGTGGAGGAGGGATAATGCTATGGGTTGTTTTTCTGGGGTTGGCCTAGGCCCCTTAGTTCCAGTGAAGGGGATTCTTAATGCTTCATCTTACCAAGTAATTTTGGACAATTCTATGCTTCCAACTTTGTGGAAACAGTTTGGGGAAGGCCCTTCATGTTCCAGCATGACTGTGCCCCAGTGCACAAAGCAAGGTCCATAAAGGACTGGTCCGCACAGAGCCCTGACCTCAACCCCATTGAACACCTTTGGGATGAACTAGAACGGAGATTGCGAGACACACTCCAAAATCTTGTAGAAATCCTTCCAAAAAGAGTGGAAGCTGTTATACTGTAGCTGCAAAGGGAATGTGTAGGTGACCCAATACTTGTGTCTATATACTGTATGTGGCCTGTTGGAACAGTAAGTGTATTGAAAATGTCAACACATTTCACATAACTGTATTAGGTTAGTTGAAAGCAATAATATTAAGGCAAAAATATTAGATTCAAAATAATATTATTGCTTTAAACTAAACTAATAGTTATGTGAAATCTGTAGACATAATACATTTAATAATTTATATTATTTTTTTGTGTAAGCAATGTGTTACAGTTTCACCTGTGTCTCTAACTCTAACTGTAGTGTTTTCCTTGACCCTGTGTGTCCCTGAATTCCCCTGTGTGTCTATAGGCTCATCCCAATGTCCCTCCTCGAACTCCTCTCTCCTCTCTCCTCTCTCCTCTCCTTGGTGACTTGACCCGGGAATCGATCGAGACACGCCATGTTGAAGGCATGGATGTATAATAAGATCTGGATACAGCTTTGGATGTGGGGCCTCGTTCATTCCTATGAGAGCTGCCAATTGCACATGACCTTACATTTTTTTGATGTTAAACAGGGACAAAACTGAAGTTATTGTACTCGGCCCAAAGAATCGACGAAACCAACTATCTATCTCACTCTGGATGAAATCAGGATTTATCCTTTAACGCCCACATAAAACAAGTCTCACGGACCGCCTTCTTTCATCTACGTAACATTGCGAAAATCAGGCATATCTTGCCTGGATTATTGTAACTCTTTATAATCAGGGTGTACCAAAAAGTCAGTTAAATCGCTTCAGCTGATTCTAAATGCTGCAGCACGTGTACTAACCAGAGTTAGGAAAAGGGACCACATTACTCCTGTTTTGGCTGCTTTGCACTGGCTCCCTATAGAACACAGGATATCATTTTAAATTATTCTTCTCGCCTACAAAGCCATCTTATCTTAAAGAGCTCATTATACCCTACTGTCCTACTAGGGCAGGGGTCGGCAACCCGCGGCTCTTTAGCCCCTCTGCAGTGGCTCCCTGTAGCTTTGATAAAAAAAAATGGAAATAAATAACGGCTATTTTGTTTTTCTTTTCTTTCAAAGGGTACACCTCTTATTTTGGAGATCGAGGTGATACTGTGACACTGAAATTAAAAAAAGTTTTTAATATTTAGTCCACTAAAATATGCGTCACACCCCGGCGCCTCTCCATGCCTTTTGCAGGTGGCCAATCTTGAGTTTCCGATCCCCGCGGTAAGCTAAACCATGGATAAATCCCAAAAAAGAAAAGTCTCCGACAAAAATAGATTGTTTAATTCAGCGTGGACAGCTTAATTTGCTTTCACTTCTAACAATGCAGGCTTACCTGTATGCTTGATATGTGGCAAGAAATTAGCGAACAAAAAAATGTAATGTTGAAAGACATTTCCACAGCAAACACGAAGCATTTGCTGAAAAGTACCCAGCAGGAGATGCAAGAAAAAGAGGGATTTCAGAACTGGTGTGGAAAGCTGAGCAGAGCAAACATACTTTCAAGAAGTGGATCAAGTCTCCAAACTCAACTACTGCAGCTAGTTTTTTGGCTGCTCCGGAGATAGTAAGGCGCGGAAAGCCGTTCACAGATGGAGAACACATGAAAGAATCATTCATTAAAATATCAGAACATCTATTCTCGGACTTCAAAAACAAACGTGAAATTGTTCAGAAAATTAGAGATATGCCTCTCTCTGCAAAGACCGTCAAGGACAGGACCATTAAGATGGGAGAAAACATCACCAGTCAACAAATTGAGGACATTAGTTCAGCTCCAGCATTTTCAATCAGACTCAGAATCAGAATCTGAATCAGGTTTATTGCCAGGTAGGTTCGCACATACTAGGAATTTGATGGTGCATACATAAAATATAAAAAACAAGAAATCTAATATAAAACAAAAAATATTTTACACCGTAATAAAATACAGTTAAATAGCAATAAAAATTAATAAAGCAGTAATTTACATGTAAATAGAATGCTATGAATGAATTTTAGAATATAAACTATGAAATGTGAAATAAGAATATGTGCAGAAAGGAGTATGACATTGTGTGCATTAATGTAATGCATATAGTCTATGATGTGGCAGAGGTAAAGTGTCAGTGGGGGGGCCGGGCCTTGTTTAAGAGGCCGGTAGCGGAGGGGAAGAAACTGTTCAGGTGGCGAGAGGTTCTGGTCCAGATGGAGCGCAGCCTCCTGCCAGAGGGGAGGGGGGTGAACAGTTTGTGTCCAGGGTGGGAGGGGTCGGCCACTATCTTCCCTGCCGGCCTCAGGGTCCTGGAGGCATGCAGGTCGTGGAGGGATGGCAGATTGCAGCTGATCACCTTCTCTGCAGAGCGGATGACACGCTGCAGCCTGCCCTTATCCTTGGCTGTGGCTGCGGCGTACCAGATGGTGATGGAGGAGGTGAGGATGGACTCGATGATGGAGGTGTAGAAGTTCACCATCATCCCCATCGTTCTTCCTGAAGTCCACGACCATCTCCACTGTTTTTAGGGCGTTGAGCTCCAGGTGGTTTTCCCCACACCAGGTCACCAGATGGTCCATCTCCCACCTGTAGACAGACTCGTCCCCACCAGAGATGAGTCCGATGAGCGTGGTGTCGTCTGCGAACTTCAGGAGCTTGACAGACTGGTGACTGGAGGTGCAGCTGTTGGTGTACAGGGAGAAGAGCAGAGGTGAAAGAACGCAGCCTTGAGGGGAACCGGTGCTGATGGTCCGGGGGTCAGAGACGTGTTTCCCCAGCCTCACGTGCTGCTTCCTGTCAGACAGGAAGTCTGTGATCCACCTGCAGGTGGAGTCGGGCACGTGCAGCTGGGAGAGCTTGTCCTGCAGCAGAGCCGGGATGATGGTGTTGAAGGCGGAGCTGAAGTCCACAAACAGGATCCTAGCGTAGTTTCCTGCTGTGTCCAGGTGCTGGAGGAGGAAGTGAAGGGCCATGTTGACAGCGTCGTCCACAGACCTGTTGGCTCTGTAGGCGAACTGCAGGGGGGCCAGGAGTGGGTCTGTGATGGATTTCAGGTGGGACAGGACAAGGCGCTCAAAGGACTTCATAACCACAGAGGTCAGGGCGACGGGTCTGTAGTCATTTAGTCCTGTGATCCTTGTTTTCTTGGGAACCGGGATGATGGTGGAGGTTTTGAAGCATGCTGGGACGTGGCATGTCTCCAGTGAGGTGTTAAAGATGTCAGTAAACACAGGAGACAGCTGATCAGCACAGAGCTTCAGGGTTGAGGGGGAGACATGAGAGGCTTCTCAATACTCTAATTTCCCCTCCTCGACTCCTCGGTCCTCCGGTAGTGACCCGGAAATGGATTTCAGCGCGCCATGTTGAAGGACATCTCATTTCTCTAAATGCACATTGAGGACCGAGCATTGAGCGTAGAGGAGGCTCTCTGGAGGAGCTATAACCGAGGATACACTGATGGGTCCTCCACGGCTCCTCCGCGGATGCATTTCCGGGAACGGTGGAGGCTTGACGCACGGCCGGACTTATCTCAGCCAATGACAGCTCTGCATGCATCCCCTGGATATTATTTTATGAACTGCTTGAATCAGACGCGATGTTTACAGTGAGAACAGCTGTGAGGTCCGTGCAGAAAGCAGAGCAGTGTGTATAATATATATCTCTCAGTATAACAGGCCTACATTACTCTCTGTATTTGTATGCTGTAGTTTAGTAGATATCTACAAACAAAGAGTCGATATTTTTCTAAGACCATTTAGTGCGGCTGTATCCTGATTATGCTTTAGGAGCTGTATGTGTGTGTGGTACAGTGTGTAGGTGTGTGTGGTACAGTGTGTAGGTGTGTGTTGTACAGTGCGTAGATGCGGCGGACAGACGGGTCTCAGTTGGTTTGGTGTACTATGCTTACTTTTAATACTTGTAATTACAACTTTTGGCCCGTAATTTCAATTCCCCATTTCAGCGACCAGAGAGAGGGGGGGATATATCCAGTCTCTAATTGTGTTGCGTTATTATGAGAGTGCTCTCATACTTTAAATTGTATATATTTATATAAATATATTTGTGTGTATATGTCCGCATCTGTAGCCTGTTATTGTCTGATTATACCGCACTGTCAATGAATTAAAAGTAAATAAATAAGTCGTCATGAACACATATGTCCAACAGACAGAGTGCTGCTGTGCCTCCTGTCATCATTAATGGACGTCTCTTTAAAATGACCGCTCAGAGGAGAGGAGTTCTCATTTCTGCTGCTTCCCCTCCTCTCTCCTCGGTTCCCCTCCTCGAGTCCTCCGCTCGCATCTCCTGTGGGCGCGACTAAGTCTCGAGGATAGGAGTCGAGGAGGGGAAATTAGAGTATTGAGAAGCCTCTCATGTCAGGGCCAGCCGCTTTTCTGGTATTGAGTTTTCTGAATAGTCTGTTTACATCCCTTTCATCGATTGAGAGAGAGTCTGATGTGTCGGGGGAGGTCAGCGGTGTGGGGGAGTGAGATACTGAAGGGGAGGGGGATGTGGATGTGTGAGACTGAAGCTGTTGAGAGGTGTCATGGGGGATGGTGTCAGGACTGAACTCTTTGTCTTCAAATCTGCAGTAGAACTGATTCAGATCGTTTGCAAGGCGTCGGTCGTTCATGGAGAGAGAGGCTTTTGGCTTGTAGTTTGTGATCTGTCTTAGACCACGCCAAACAGACGCAGAGTCGTTTGCTGAGAGCTGATGTTGGAGTTTCTCAGAGTATTGTCGTTTAGCATCTCTCACCGCCTTGCCAAAGACGTACTTCGACTCTCTAAAACGTGCCTTATCGCCACTCCTAAACTCACGTTGGAGAGAAATATTCCGGGTAGCGGCGTGCGAAGTCCGCGGCTCCGGCGGCGCACGAGTGTCCCGGCCCGTTTCCCTCTCCTGTGGCGTTTGAGTGCTCGAATGCAGGTGAGGCTACCTTTTACGAGAATGTCCAGTAATTCCACGGAAGAACAGAGAAAAGTGGGAAAGTAATCTGCTGAAGTTGTTTCTCTAATGTTTAGGAGCTCTTCCCTGGTGAAAGAGTTCGGTGTACAGTATGTAAACACTGAATTAACGCACAAAACAAGACAAAACAGAGCGCACCAAAACATCGAAGCAGCCATCTGCGGCGCCATCTTAAATCGTGTGTGTTGAGTCAAGTTATGTAAACAATATTGAATAGACAGCGCTGTTATGCAGATATGTGAACTCTGATGGGCCACAGGAAGAAATCATTGAGTTAATACCGCTAAAAGGCCAGACACGGGGGGAGGACATTTGTAAGGCTGTAATTAATTGTTTACAAGCCAAAGGAATAAACACCACCCACATGGTGTCAGTGGCTACTGATGGGGCACCTAGTATGAGAGGAGCACAGAAGGGGTTTTTGACTTTACTTCAGAAGTCACTGGATCGAGAGCTGCTGACGTTTCGCTGCATCCTGCACCAAGAAGCACTGTGCGCTCAAACATTTCCCCCCGAATGCAAGGAGGTGATGGACCTTGTCATTCAGATAGTGAACAAAATAATGGCAAAAGGGTTAAACCACCGACAGTTCTGTTCATTATTAGATGAAGTCGACAGCGCATATTCGGATCTCCTGCTGCACAACAGAGGAGAGGTTCTGAAGCGGTTTGCTGCTTGTCTAGATCACGTGAAAACTTGCCTGGAAAGCAAGGGCCTCACTTAACCAGAGCTGGAACATCCAGATTGGCTGGAAAAGTTGCACTTCATGGTGGATATGACAGGTCACCTCAACATGCTGAACAAAAGTCTCCAGGGAAAAGGAAGCACTGCCCTTCAGATGCTAGAGGATGTTTTGGCGTTTGAGCGCAAGATGACAGTGTTTGCCAGAGATGTGCAGAAAGGTACGTTCTCTCACTTCCCCTCCCTGAGAGCGTTCAAAGAAGCACACAACCACATCAATTGTGAGTACTTACAGCGTGCGATCATCGCAATGCAGACGGCATTTGGACAAAGATTCAGTGAGTTCAGAAAGGAAAAAAACACATTATCCTTCCCCGTCACACCCCTGGACATCGACCCCTCCATGCTGAACATGTCACCATTCACAGGAGTAAGTCAACCCGATCTTGAAATTGAACTGGCCGACATAGCTGATAAAGAGTTATGGGTGTCCAAGTTCAAACGCCTGACAGCTGATCTCGAAGATGTCGCCCGTCAGAAGGCTATTCTCGCTCGGGAGCACAAATGCAGCGATTTGGAAATCCTCCCCAAACCCGACAAACTTGTGTTTGAGACATGGAATGCCATTCCCGACACTTATAAACATGAAGAAGTATGCATTTGGAGTCCTGTCCATCTTTGGATCCTCATACTTATGCGAGCAGATTTTCTCCAGCATGAACTACATAAAATCCAAATATCGCTTGCGCCTCACAGATGACAGCCTGCAGTCCTGTGTGAAGATCAAAGTCACGTCTTACAGCCCCGATATAGAGAAGCTCAGCAGTGATGTTCAGAAACAGAAATCACATTAAACAGGTGAGAACACTATCATTTAATAGGCTATTATTTTGCAAAAAAAACGTTTTAGAACCTGAGCTGATGTAGTTGTGTTTTATGTTCAGGCTCGATCGTTGATTGCTGTACGTGGCTGAGGAAAAAACAGAAGAGGATGACAACAAACTGAGATGGACTGAAGTCATAATTAAATACAAACTGGCCTATTTTTATGTTTACTCTTTTTAAAGCTATTAGGCTGCAGCTATATGTTTTATTTATTTCAAAGTGGGCTACTTTTTATTTTATTAATTTTCCACAAATAAAGGAAGGACTCAAATAGACCTGCATGGTTCTGAGAGAGTTTGAGGTTTTCCTGAGGTAAAAAAAGCAATAAAATGTCAACAATTTTCTTTGTGTTGTTTTATTATTTCATAAATGCATCAAACTATAGTTCTTTTACAGTGGGTGACAAAAGAAATTGGAAATGAAAAAGAATAAAAACGAAAAATAACTAGATACATACTAGAAATAAGCTTTTGAATAAATTCCAATCCTTCTGTATATATAGTATAACTATATGTAAAACGTTATACACTGTGTTATCTTCATTTTAAGGGTAAAATTGGTTTTGCGGCTCCAGATACATTTTATTTCGTGGGCGAGGGGCCAAAATGGCTCTTTTGATAGTAAAGGTTGCTGACCCCTGCATTAAACCAATGAGATGGCGCGGCCTATCTGATGACGAATCGAAACCTAAGATCAGATGCGGACCAGACAGACTCAATGCAAAGATATACTCTGAGGGAGTCCGTCATCCCAGAATAAACACTACACATCTCAACACCAACAGATCTGGTGCACTCTGAGAAGTGTACTTTATGTCCATTCTACTCCAAAGTGTAAACATTTCTACTCTGGTCATCAGTACTCTGGGATTTTAACACTTTGGTATTTGCTGTGTCAGTGATATAATTAAAGTTTGCATACAGACTCCTGAAGTTGAAATGTATTAAACAAAATGTAATTTCAAGTCCAACATTGTCATTAAATTGATGATCGGTATAATATTTACATGTGTCACTTGATATGATTAAACACACGATTCTCTGAATCGACATCATATTCAAAATCGTACATGTTATGCTCTGTGTTGTCAAATCTTAAAAAGATTCCGAGTGGCTCAGTCATTTATTTGTTGTTATTGTTTTCCATGTACGTCTGCAGGGAGTTAACTCCCTCCACACATACCTGTTCATTACTTTGCTCTTTCATGCTGATCAAGCGAGTCAAGAAATGTCTTTACGTCCGACATCAGCTCACCTCCTGGGGTTCTCTTGTTCCTGGAGCGGTGTTTCTGCCAGCCTGAAGCCTACAGAGTAGACTCCAAGTCCGGTTCTCCTGCTGGACTCTCCATGTTGACACCATACTCCAGTAGACCCTGTGCCGCATCTTGTGGGTTGTCAAACACCCTGATTTTTCAGTTTTTCTCGAATAGTTTCAGTTTAGCAGGGAACAGTATGCGTGATTTGATGTTTCTTTCCTGGAGTTGCTTCCTTGCTTGTCTGTATTTTGTGCGCTCCTTGAACACTTGGGTGGTGAAGTCCTCATCAAAGAAAATCCTGCAATCATTCACCCTAATGTCCTTCTTTGCCCAGGCGGCTTGTAGCACCCTTTGCCTCTGTCCTTTTTTTTTCTGTCACAGGTATGTTGACACCAATCTAGTTCAGAAATCAAACAGCAGGCTTTTTAAGGAATAAAATAGGAGAACATTTTTCTTTTAACTACTGCATGGTCTGTGAATCCTGCCATCACTGTTTGTGTCTGAAATGTTCCATTTGTCTCACCTTTGTGCACATGCAAATTAAGTTCATGCATAAATCAATCTGAAGAGCCTTTTACTTTCTTGTGACGTAGGTGAAAAAAAGTACTCTCAGTAAACTGAACAAGACAGCATGGCGCATTCTCAGAAACACTGACATCCAACGCCATCTGCCTGCCAATTAAATGCATCAAAGTGTGATAAATATTGCTAGATGAACATTGGAAAAATGTGCAAGCTGTAGTCAACCTGCTGAGTGTCTGAGGATGTCCGTGGGGATGAAAAGGCTGATAACGAGTCTGAGATGAGCAGCGCGTAGCGGGAGTCTGATGATTGCTCCACGCTGATGTGCTGTGTTTTCAGGGTTGAGGGCTTTCAATCTAATCAGAGAGGGCCTGCTCTTTGTGAGGGACACTGAGACTCATCATTCATGGTACAGGTATATCAGCTGGACATATAGAATACATATAGGGCATGCAGCGACAGGTGTGTGGATTGGCAACGTTTCTTACAAAAGACAAAGTTAGCTGTCAGGAAAAGGAAGGTCTCATTTAGAAAGAGTATTTCAATCAGGAGAGACTTGTTTTGATGTAACAATATATATGTATTGCCAAGAATACACAGATGAATGTGATGGTGTTTGGTGATTAGACCCCGTTGTGCGGGAATATCATTCGGGAGGGGAAAACCGAGTCGATAAAACCCCCCTGGGGTCTAGACATGGTGGCGGTGAAGGCCTAAAGGGATTGATGGAGGTCTGAAGAGGAGTGGTTAAGCTTGACTTGGACACTGGATTCGGAGGAGGTGGAAGGGGTGGAGGAGGGCTGCGTCGAGTCACCTGAAATGACAGCGTTTGACGATGCGCTGTGATTGGCTTGTGGGAATAGAGACGAAAGTAATAGGTTTAGCTGGGGGGTGAACGCCCCCGATCACTGATTTGAGAGGTGAGCGTAGTAAGATGGAACTAGAAAATGCATTTCCTGCAGAAAATGATAGCGAATGCTGTAAACTGTGAACATTTGTGGCTGAATTTAGCTGAATATGTTATTAGTTGAATGGTCTCTGTAGCTGCTTTTAGCTACAAAGACCAAGTAACTGTGTTGCTGAACTTAGTGGAGAAATGCAGAAAAGTGAAATGATTTGAATCAAAATTGTTACAGCTCAAATGCATTGCAAAGACTTTGTTAAAAACTTGAAAGTGAAATGTTAAACTGGAAGAGTAGGAAAAATTGTGAAGAAGCTTAATATTTAAAATAAAAGGTTTAAAAAAGGTATAAACAACAACATGTATAGCCTCAATGTCCTGAAATAGCTGAATAAGTTAATAGTTGAATGGTTTATAGCTGAAAGTAGGCTGAAGGAGTTAGATATTAAATGTAAGTGGTAGTGAATTAATGTTTACAAACACCTGTGTGTGTAATCCCCAGAGATCAAAGGTTACCATGGTGACAACGTTATTAAACATCTGTGTACGTGAGCCCAGAGATCAAAGGTTGCCATGGAGATGTGCTGTGAAAGGAGAGCCTTTCCATTGTTCTGAATGAGAGATAAACCTCTTGCATTTCGAACTTTTGTTGAAAAAATAATAATACAAACCTCCAGTCTGTCTGTGGGCGTGTCTGCTCTGATTAGAAGATGTCACTCAGGTGTGTGGCCCCAATCTGCCCAGCAACACCATGGTTACCAACTGCAGCACTGAGTCCCATTAAGAATGCATTGAGGATTATATCTGTTCAAAAACTATGGCTCCTATAAAGAAAATACCAGAAAGTGAGCATCAGGGAACCCCAATTAACTGATATATGTTGTTTTGTGGGGTTTTGTGTGTACAATGTGAAGATGGGAGCAGTTTGTCTAAAGTTTACTTCTCTCTGTTCTGAAGAAAGTTCCGGTCAAATTTAAAATGGGAGTCTATTGGGAGCTAGGTGGACTTTTTGTCAGTCAGATCACTATTGGGCCAGAACGGTGGGTCCGTTTGATATGATGAAGGCAATTGAGCAGGCCAGACTAATTATGCTCCTGAAATCTTTTGAAATTATTTGAATAGAGTGTATATTTTGGCTCTGAGAGCAGTTATAAAATATTTTTTCCGAAGATTTTTAAGACCCTCTACACCACATGTGTCAATAACAAGGCCCGCGGGCCAAACACGGCCCTCCGCAATATTGAATCTGGCCCTCCTGTCAATCCTGGTTATCAATTTAATGTGGCCCGCGAGCTTGTGTCTGTGACAATGCAACGCTGAAACACAAGAGGGCGCTGTCGCACTTCTCACTACGTCTTTAACGGCCGAGTAACGTTCTCTGAAGGTGTGCTTTGCAAAGGAGATTGAAAGCTAGCATAAACAAACGATGGCGAAAAAACAAAAAGTAGACAAAGATTATCGACATTTTCAGGAGAGGTGGGAAGCTGAATACCTGTTTTGTGAATTAAAACAAAAGCCAGTGTGTCTCGTATGTCAAGAGTCGCTGGCAGTGTTCAAAGAGTATAACATCCGCAGACACTTCGAAACGAAACATGGCGAGCAATATGCTAACATGGCCATGGAGCAGCGGCTGCAGAAAGCCAAAGACTTGAAACGCAACCTTCAACATCAGCAAAGCATGTTCACCCGCATCAGTAGTGAAAGTGAGGCTGCTACCAAGGCAAGTTTTATTATTGCAGAGGAAATCGCAAAGGCTAGCAAGCCGTTTAGCGAGGGAGAGTTTATTAAAGACTGCCTTGAAAAAGTGTGCAGCGTCGTATGCCCTGACAAGAAGCAGGCATTTTCAAACATCAGCCTGTCCCGTAATACTGTGGCTAGTCGTGTTGATGAACTGGCCTCCGATGTAGAGAGCCAGCTAAAAACAAAAGCCAAGGACTTTATTTCATATTCACTAGCTGTAGATGAGAGTACAGACAGGACGGACACAGCCCAGCTGTCCATATTCATCCGCGGGGTTGACAGTCAGCTGTCCGTCACTGAGGAACTTTTAGACGTGAAACCGATTCACGGGACAACAACAGGAAAGGATATTTTCACCCAAGTGGAGCAGAGCGTGAACAAGATGGAGCTACCCTGGAGTAAACTTGTTGGACTGACAACGGATGGTGCACCGGCGATGTGCGGGGAAGTTCGGGGTTTGGTCGGTTTGACCCGAAAGGCGATGGGGCACACAGGAGAAAACTTGGTAGTTTACCACTGCATCATCCACCAAGAAGCCCTCTGCGGTAAGGTGTTGGGCATGGAACATGTCATGACTGTTGTGACTAAAACTGTGAACTTTATTCGTGCACGGGGCTTGAATCATCGGCAGTTTAGGGCTCTTTTAGAGGAGGAGAACTCCGTGCAAGAGGATCTGCCCTATCACACAGAGGTGCGCTGGTTGAGTCGGGGGAAAGTGCTGAGGAGGTTTTACGACACCCGCACTGAGATCGCTCGTTTCATGGAAAGCAAACAGAGGCCCGTCCCCGAGCTTGAGGATGAAAAGTGGCTGGGCGACTTGGCGTTTATGTGTGACATTACTGAGCACCTCAATTCACTGAATGTGAAACTCCAGGGAAGAAAGCAGCTGATCACAGAGATGCGGGACTCCGTGAAGGCATTTGAACTGAAACTGCGTCTGTGGGAGGGGCAGATGCGTAGAGGTAATTTGACCCACTTTCCTACCTGTCAAACAATAAGCGCCACCGTCACCATTCAGCTCCCGACCCAAGTGTATGCTGACAAACTGAACACACTCAAAGAGGAATTCAGCAGGAGGTTTGCCGATTTTGAATCACAGAAATTCAACATTGACCTGTTCGCAAATCCTTTTGCAATTGATGTCGACACTGCCCCTGAGCACCTGCAATTGGAACTCATTGAACTGCAATGTAACAGCGCTCTGAAGACCCAGTACCAGTCAGTCGGGGCTGCTGAGTTTGCACCTCTCCTCCCTGAATCTGTGCCAGAGCTGCGTCTTCATGCTGCACGCATCATGTCCATGTTCGGGAGCACTTACTCGTGCGAACAGATGTTCTCTATAATGAACTTGAATAAGACATCCCACAGATCCCGGATCACTGACCAGCATTTGACGTCGGTATTGAAAGTGGCCACAGCAAAGGACATTAAGCCTAGAATAGATGAGATCATCTGTAAGAAAAGGTGCAGAGTGTCTGGTAAAAGTTAAACTACAATGCATTTCAGATAGGCCTTGTTGCACTGACTATTTTGTGTTATCACAGAAAACATTTGTTGTGTTGAAAGATACAGTAGTAGGCCTAATGGTTTTGTTTAATTGTGAACTATTTTGTTATAAACTGAACCTACTGTAGGCTAGACTGCTAATGTAGTTTGTTTAATTGTGCACTTCTTTTTTTTCTTTTCTTTTTTATTATTATTATCTTTAAAAACAGCATTGGTTTTGCACTTGATGCTATTGACAGCACTTTCATCTTATTTTGCTGATATAAAGAATTATCCACAAATATGAAGGGGGGACACACTATTTTTATTTTATTTAATCCACCTGCTAGCCTAGTTCTAAACATATTTGTTATGGTCCTGTCATCCATGTGCCCTCTCCTGGCAGGTTCTCGCCAGTCATGTGTTTGGTTTGATTGTGAATAAACACGCCAGTTTGGCTGCATTGACGTTATCTCTGAGTCATGTATATGGGTTGTAACCATAACAAGAATCACTGTAATGAATGTCATGGCCCCTGATTTTATTCACAACCGTCAGAATGGCCCTCAGTAAGTTTGAATTTGACACCCCTGCTCTACACTCTAAGTGATGATGTCGCGCACTCTAGCCCTGAAGAGTCCCTCCCATAGACGCCCATTATAAAATCTAAAACAGCCTGAAAATGTACCAAAACTTCAACGTTGATAAGTCAAAAACCGTAAAAGATATCAAAATTCTGAATACGATTTTAATAGCTGAATGTCTTGTGATCATTTTAAAGTTGGAATGAAGTCTGTAGCTGAAAGTATGTGGAAGGAGTAGCATTTGGCGTAAGGTGTAGGTAAAAGAGGATTTGAAGAGTCGTCCCATAGACACCCATTATAAAATCGAAAACGGCCTGAAAATGTACCAAAACTTAAACCTTGATAAGTCAAAAACTGTAAAAGATATCACGAATCTGAATAGGATTTTAATAGCTGAAGGTATTGTTATCATTTTAAAGTTAGAATGAAGTCTCTAGCTGAAAGTATGTGGAAGGAGTTGCATTTGGCGCAAGGTGTAGGAAAAAGAGGATTTGAAGGTTCCTCCCATTGACTTCCATGTTAAAAAAAGAGTTTAAAAAGCTGAATATTTCAAAAAGTATGAAATATTTTGAAGAAGTTGAAGGTTTCCCATCGATTGCTGAAAAGGCTGAATAGTTTGATATTTGAATGGTTTCTGTAGCTGAAAGTATGCTGAAGTTATTGAGAGCCAAAGTATTGGTTGATTCGAAGATATCTATCTACATATTTAGTGGAATGCTGTAAACAGCATTCCACTAAATATGTGACTGACAGGATATAAAGACGGTCTTCTCGGTTGAACTTGCGCTGAGCTTCATTTCTATTTCTTCTTCTTGAGAATTTTAATAAAGCTTTATTTGTAAAGCACTTTTCATACATAAGGTGAAGCTCAAAGTGCTTTGACAACATGTCATAGATCACAAATTAAAAAAACTGAACAAGGAATTTACTTCAGATCAAACCCTTAGTGACAAAAGGAAGTAAAAAGGTATGATAATAAAAATAAAAATAAATAATTATCTTTCTATGAGGATGACATAAGAAAAAGTGAATAAAATCAGTTAAATCAGGGGTCTCAGACTCCATTTACCTGGGGGCCGCTGGACGTAGAGTCTGGGCAAGTCTGGGCCGCTTCAAGTATTCCGCAAAAAATGTATTAAAAATACAACATTAACACTTCTTCAACATCTTCTTAAAATGAACGGTTCTTCACAACATAACTATTCACATGTTGCTCTTGCCTACTCCTTGCTGGTAGAGACCTGGCAGCGCTTTCTCTCACACAGCTGAGCCACATTTGGTTTGAGGGAGGAAGCAGTTGAAACCCTTAGTATGGCTTGAAGATGTTCATCAGTAAGTCTGGACCTGTACTTTGACTTATTGAAGTTCATGGTGGAGAAGAGCTGTTCACACATATATGTGCTCCCAAAAAGGCACATGGTCCGCTTGAACATCCTGGAAAGCTCAGGGAAGGAGGGGGGCTATTCTCTCATGAACTGTCCAAGCTTGTCTGCTTTCCCATTCACTTCCCTGAACTTGGCTTTGAGCTCAGAATTGCACTGCAGGTCAATGAGCTCCATTTGAAGCACACCAGGGGCATTTTCCACATCAAAGGAGAAGGGGTCTGCAAAAATGTGGAAAGTGGCTCTGTGTGTCTTGAAGTCTGCAAACCGCTGATCAAATTCCTCCTGTAGCTTCACAATGGCATCAACATACTTCTCACCACTGAATGCTGTGCCCCTGTCCATGAGAGCCTTGCATGCTGGAAAATGGCAGAGGTTTTTCTGAGGGAGCTGGGCTTTCCATAACACCAGTTTTGTAGAGAATGCTTTGACATTGTCGTATGCTGCACTGACAAGCTGGCCCTGGCCCTGCAACTTTTTATTCAGTGCATTCAGCTCCTGCGTGATGTCAACAAGAAAAGCTAAGTTCATGAGCCATTTGGGATCACTCAGCTCGGGAACAGCCATCCCTCCCTTCTCCAGCATGAATACTTTCAGTTCTGTTCTCAACTCAAAAAACCTCTTCAGGACGTTTCCCCTGCTGAGCCAACGTACCTCTGTGAAGTAGAGCACATCCTCATATTCTGACTCAATTTCCCCCAAAAACGCACGGAACTGGCGGTGCTTTAAGCCCCTGGATCTGATATGGTTGATGCATTTCACAACGACAGACATTACATTGTCAAACTTCAAGCATTTGCTGCAAAGGGCCTGCTGATGGATAATGCAGTGCAGAGCAATAGCCTCCTCCACACCCTCCTCCTCCAGTTTTCTTTGAACAAGTGCCACCAGCCCATTTTCCTCCCTGTCATTGATGGCGCTCCGTCGGTCGTAATTCCAACAAACCTCTTCCATGGCAGACCGATATCCGCAATGGCATCACACAGTTGCTGGAATATCTCCTAACATTCTTTAATTAACACTTCGCTTTCCTGACACAGTTCCACTAACATACATTCACTGTCAGTTACCCTTTTCTGTGATAAACACATATTTCACTTGAATTTCACATTCAGTAGACATTTATTGTACCTTAAAAACATTTTCCCACAGTATTAAATACTACTCTTCTAAAAACTTGAAAGTAGCATAGTAGCCCTTTAAACTGTCATGTCGAGCATTAACTGCAAGTCACTGAAATGCATAAACTGGAGAATAATTATGTTACAAGTATTACAGAAAACATATCCAAGTGTAACAAACATCCAGTATTAACCTTACTGTTTTTTACTAACAGTAACCAACTAATAATTTTCATAAAGTGCATATTTATTCCAAACTCACAATATATATATATATATATGTATATGTAATAAAACGTAATGCATAATGGTACACAGTATCCAAACTCTTTAGGCACTGGTCAGAGGCATTCATGTAAAGCAGATCACCAGAATCCAATACTGGTAAAAACGTTGCAGAGATCAAATGTTTCCTTGTCTGAAAGGAGAAACCTAATTTTAAAACAACATTTTCAGTGTGTGACTTGAAAGATAAGTTCTGATCAATAATAAAACCTAGATATGTGTATGTAGTGACCCTTTCAATGTCAATGTCAGTCCCTTGAACAGTACAAATGTTGGGGAGAAAAGAAGTTAAGTTTTTGCCATTTGAGAATATCATGAGTTTGGAGTTGTCTGCATTTAATACTAACTTGAGTTGAGATAAATGGGATGGAATAACATCAAAGGCAGACTGGAGGAAATCAAGACTTTGCTCTATAGAAGAGGATGAACAATAAATAACAGTATCATCTGCATAAAAATGGAAAGCAGCATTTGATAAATGATTAGTCCTAATATGGAACCTTGGCGCACACCCTTTCAAATCAAATCAATCAAATCAAGTTTTATTTATATAGCACATTTATAAACGATTTTTGGTCGAGCCAAAGTGCTGTACAAATAATAAAAATACCCTACAGTAAAGACATTTTACAGCTAATACAACAGCACAGTTTGTTCAGAATATCAGTATGAGAAGAAAACGACACCCTCTGTCCTTAGACCCTCACATCGTACAAGGAAAAACTTCCGGACAAAACCCACAGTTTAAAGGGAAAAATGGGAGAAACCTCGGGGAGAGCAACAGAGGAGGGATCCCTCTCCCAGGACGGACAGACGTGCAATAGATGCCGTGTGTAAATCGAAGAGATAATACATTTACAACATAGGTAGACCAAATGTTAGCAGCATGACGAGACCCAGGCAGGACCGCAGAGACAGGTTCAGCCACAACCCGAGTTCCACGACTTAATCCAGAACTCAGGATAGAGGATCCAGGATGTGGTACCACAGCAAGAGGATCAGCCTCGACTCCAGATCCCGGCGTCGATATAGACACAAAAGAAGATTTTTGAGGGAAAAGGGTAGCAAGTAAGAAAGGGTTACTTATTTTTACTATTTATTTTTGAACCCGGGGGGTGTCGCACCCGGGGGCTGTCGCACGTCCGAGTCCAGCTTCAGTTAGCGTTGACGCTCCAAGCAGGTCAGTCATGTTTTAATC
Organism: Dissostichus eleginoides; assembly: GCA_031216635.1. Lineage (NCBI taxonomy): Eukaryota > Metazoa > Chordata > Actinopteri > Perciformes > Nototheniidae > Dissostichus > Dissostichus eleginoides. Next base: position 6,387,016 of record CM062281.1, read on the forward strand.
CGGATCCCGGCGTCGATATAGACACAAAAGAAGAAAAATTTGGCTGGGTTAATAGGAACATGAGAATACACAGACACAGACAGACAGAAGGAAGAACAAGCACTCCCTTAGGATAGGTTGAGGGAAAAGGGTAGCAAGTAAGAAAGGGTTACTTATTTTTACTATTTATTATTACTTAAGGGTTGTTTATGCATACCTTGATTTTGATTTTGTACCCGGGGGGTGTCGCACCCGGGGGCTGTCGCACGTCCGAGTCCAGCTTCAGTTAGCGTTGATGCTCCAAGCAGGTCAGTCATGTTTTAATTTGCCCTCCATTCAGTGAAATCAGAGAGGAAGGAGGGGTGTGGTTTGGGGGTGTGGTAAATGAGGATAACTGTCAGTGAGGGAGGGGCTTTGAAGGCGAGGAATTCGAAGGATGGTACTGAGGGGAGGGTGAGTTCTGTAGTCCGGATGTAATCTGGTTGTGTGTGTGTGTGGGGCGCTAAGGACAGCGTCCAGCCACAAGGGAGTGTGGGAGTTCATACAGACAATCCTGCTGATCTGAACTCTCGGAGGGGAAAACCTCCATATCCTCCATGTCCCTGAAAACAAACATGAAAGGCTCCTTAGCGTCAAGGTGTTCTCTCTCCAGTGCCACCATCAAGGCCTCCTTATTGATTAATTGCAGTGTCAATTTAGTCTATTCTGACATTTGTTTGTGTGAGTTCATCTTTACCTATGATATCAGGTTGCAGAAGTGACTGCAATAGCCTGGATGTTGGTCATCAGAGTAGATGCCTTTCAATTCTCCTCTTTTACCTGTCCCAACATATCCTATGAATAGAGAAAGACAATATTGTAATTGAATCACACTAGGACCACAACACACTAAATATGTAATGACACATAAACAATATTATCCAGAATAAGAAGTCTACCTGGTTTGCAGTTCTTGTAAAGCTCCAAGCATCCACGGCAGGTGTCAATGGTGTACATGACTCTGAAATCCTCTTTGTATGAAGCAGAGAACCAACTCCATGTAGCAACACCTGTGTAAAACAAGCCACATTTCAATAGAGCCAGTAAAAATATGCATAGACACCACAGCTGTTGTATACTGCTATACACCACAGCGTCAATAATCAGTCAGTCAAAAACTCCCACCCATTTCTTCACGTCTTCCCGAATAGTGGACCAGTGGTAAGTTGCCAAAACCTTCTCGGTGGTGCGCCTTATCCCTGCATGACCTCCGGAACCCAGGTTATCGTGGCACTCCTTCAGGACATCGATAACCTGGTCCTTGGTGCACACAACCAACCTCTCATTGTCCTTGCACGTGTAGTACAATTCTCCAGCTGGCACATCAGGAACAAAAAAACAATAATTTAGAAGTGTGTAGAGATGAAATTATGACTAAAAGCTGTTCAAGAAATCCAGTGGCCTTGACAAGTTGCAAATAGGGTTTAGACGTAACAACTACAGTAATAGTGTGTATACTAATGAAAAGAAAAAGGAGAAACAAGCTGTGGAGTCCTTGCAATTTACTGAAAATGTTGGAATTGCAATATGATAAACCATTAGAGGTATGATCACTTTTGCACCAAAAAACACCATTAGATAAATAGATAGATATATACTTTATTGATCCCTAAAAGTAAAGGGAAACATATTATATGAGATATAAACAATATAAAAGATTAAGGATAATTTAAATGTTCTAAAAAACTACAAAATACTTCAGTTAGGCCTAGTAAGTAGCAGGAATATGTGCTTACACTACAGGAGCAAAATCATGATGATGTCACATGTACAGGGGGTTTATACCTCATAATAAAAACGTATGTTCGTGACTTAACCATGGTCTTATTCTAACTGTTACTTACATTTGATCAGGTATTTTTTTGAAGCCTTCCGAATTGCCGCCTTCCTTGCATCAGGATGTTTAGCGGCGATGGTGAGATCATGGTAACCACCACTGAGCACATAGTGCTTTATCTCTGTATAATAACTATCCATTTCTGTCAAAGTTAAGAACAAAAGAAAATATTGTACTTTACCTATGGCGCAAAAAGTCGTATATATACACATTTAATACATACTTATTTTTAATAATCTATTATATTGTGTTATTTCAAGATGGAAAAAATCTTTTTGATAATATAAATATATAAAAGTATATCGTATTGATATATAATATATAATTTTTTGATAATGTATAACATAATCAAATATCAAAATCAAAACGAAATAAGAAGTATTAGGGCTACTGTATACTGGCACTTGTAAGCATTAACTTTAATTAATTTAAACAGAACAAAAGAACATATTTTACTTTACATGTGGCGGGAAAATATCTTATATTCTTCTTACCGTCTCCTTCTCTCTCTCTACCTACTCTCATTCGTCTTTGATCAGACCCGCGGTATACCCTAGTCAGCGCCCCTAGTTACACCAATCAGCGTGCGAACGCGTGAACGCGTGATCGCGTGACGTCATTGGTAAGCGACGGATATTACCCGACGGATATGACCCCGAGCCGATATGGTACCCGAGCCGATATGGTACTGACACCGGCTTTCCCGCCTTAGCAATCATCTCACTCACCACATAGCTAGCTTCGACTGCTAAATCAGCCTCATTGCTTCCTTTCTTGAAGAGATTTTGTTGCTTCCATAGACATTTTTTTAGCTCTGTGACTCTTTTCTCTCTCTCGTCTCCCAGGTATTTTGCATACTCTGCATGTTTAGTTGAGTAGTGACGTTTGACGTTATACTCCTTGTATACAGCGATTTTCTCTGTGCATATAAGGCACATTGCGTTTCCCCTGTACTCGACAAAAAAATATTCAGTCTCCCACTTCTCCTGAAATTTTCTGTGGTCATCATCGACTTTTCTTTTCCCTGAAAGTTTTGATGAAGACATGACTGGGCGATATATTTTCCTTCCACTTGTAAGAAATTAAAATCAATGTTGATATGGCGTAATTTGAATTAAATACACTGTATTTAATTTAAATCAGTTTTATTCTAAAAACCGAATATTCACACTTGACTTCCGGTTTTCCGCTGGAATTTCGTCATTTCCGGTTAGCATTAGCATGTGGCGAAATGCTACGTTTTCAAAACCGTGAACTAAAGGTGAAATGACATGTGATGTTGTACCCTAAACACACTGGGATTAACACTCATTTATTGACGCTGAAATAACGTTTATTAGGGAATGTTTAAATAACCACAGACATCAGAATGATGTAATTTAGCAGCAGAAAAAGGCAGGAATTGCATTGGACCCGCCCCCCGTCGACGCCGGCCAATAGAAGAAGACTACAGTGGACAACCCGTGAGACACAAGGAGGATCGGTCTTCTTCTCCTGACCTCGGCTGACCGGAAGCATGGGGAGAGCGCCTCCAGCTTGCAAATTTCATTTGTACATCACCGCATCTTTTGTGTAATTAAATGCTGTTAACTTTTATAAGCTTCCCATGACTCTTTACAGTCTGTCCTGCTCTCAGGGTTCAATAATTACTAACACACTCTGTGTCACTTTTGGATCACTGTAATTGATTCCGCTGCGCGCATTTGATTGACGTGTGGCGGAGTTCCCTCGGAGGGGTGAGGAGGGAGGGGCGAGGGAACTGCGCGCAGCAGTTCCCTGCCAGCAGCGGGATCAATCCAAAAATAAAATTTAAATCTAAAAGTGCAAACGTAAACGCGCGGGCCAGATTAACACTATTACGTGTAATCAACAACCGGGCCATGAGAAACTGTCTCGCGGGCCGCGTCTGGCCCACGAGCCTGGAGTCTGAGACACCTGAGTTAAATAATTGAACCTTTAAAATAAGTAAATAAAACAACAATAAGCATCTTTTTTATTTAAAAATGGCTGGACTTTGGGAAGACATCGTAGGTTGAAGAAATCTGTTTTTGGAATTTTGCTTATATGTGATGTAAAACTTAAGTTGGAGTCTAAACAACGAACAAGAGTCCTCACTATTTATGATAATAGTTTTCATCTTCGAAAACATGGTTAAAAACAAGTTTCTCCACCAACTTCGAAAGTGATGCTATCTGCGCTTTTCTGAAAGGTTGAAATATTTTCAACTCACAGCGCCCACATGTGATGGCATACACTCAGTTATCATTGGAATCAATTGGAAAAAAGGCACGGGTATGTGGACAAGGGCCCTAACGTGTGAAGGAGACTATCTTCCAATTAATCTGGCGACATAGAATCCCCTGGGAAAAACCATGATTTGCATATCGTAATTGGTCGAGTAGGGAAGAAATAATCAAACTGTGGGATAAATTGTTAAGGAATACCATTAGAAATTAGAAGAGATATGCAGACCAAAAAGCCATCTAGGCTATTGCAAAGTAAAGCACAACATGGTGACGGATGTCTTCAGAGCAGTGGGGATGTAACATTGATCCTGATCCCAGAATAACAGGTGCCGTGTTAAAGTCCTCCCTGCCTGACGGTCAATTTCCCTCCAATTTTCACTTGTGCACTGCCCTGTTCTGTGGCTCCAGACACATGTGGTGTATAATTACTGGTGAACTTCTGAATGTTCTTCCTGTCTCTTCTTCCTGTCTCTTCTGGAAATGTGAGGACGTGTCGATTACTCAACAGGCTTTAAATCAGAGAAAAAATTACAGAGAAATACAACCCGGTATCACGGCAAGACGTGAACATGTGACGATTTACCATGCTGGGAGACGTGAAGATGTCACGGTTTCGTCCCTTCAAACGTGACAGTTACACGGTATTGTTAACATGGCCCAACCAGTGGAGAAATACCCGGAAGTGCCAAGCAAATGCTCTACCCCGACTATTGGTCGGTTGTTATTGTCAAAATTAAATATTTTAATGAATGCCCCCAGCTGGTCGACACCTCTTTTAGCAGACTAGGCTACATTAATTTATTAAATCGATGTTAATCCATTTGTGTGGTTGTGGAATTATTACCGGACGTGACGTGCGATTGCGTAGCAACTGTTATTGTCAAAATTAAATATTTTTTATTTATTTTGTAATAGTCACACTCGATTTCGCCTATGTTCTTGTTTCCCCAGCTGGTTGACACCTCTTTTAGCAGAAACAAAGGCTCCATTAATGTATTACATCGATGTTAATCCATTTGTGTGGTTGTGGAATTACAGGACGTGACGTGCGATCGCGTAGCAACTGAACTCCGTGAAAATAAACACCACTAAGGTTCAAGGTTCAAGGGTTTTTGTTATCAGATGCACAGTAGCAACAGTGTAATTTTGGAAATGAAAATCTTAGATTTCCCGAGCTCCTCCAACAGTGCAACATAATATAAATAGGACATAAGACAAAATAAGAAAATTAGAAAAAGATAAATAAAAAATAGTGCAAAATGCACCACTGGTTCAAATGATGAAACCAGTAGATTAATTTTTTTTTTTTTTTTGCCCCAGCTGTTCGACTAAATCGATGTTAATCCATTCATGTGGTTGTGGAATTACTGTACGTGACGATGTGCGATCGCGTAATAAGTGAACACCGTTCTATGCGATTACTATCCGTATGACAGTGGACAGTTTTTTTAGTTATATTTTTCATTAGTTTTATCAAAATAACTTGATTTAATTGTATTTAAAATAAAATGTCCAAAGAAATAAATCCTTCGAATCTGCCTGTTCATTTTCTGTTTGAATGTGAAGGGTTAAATGAAAGAAGCTCCTTTAGCCCTCTCTGCGAGTTACTGGGAAGATAGGAGCTGATTGGTGGTCCTGCTGTACATTCACAGAGGGCCCGCTATAGTAACTCAACGAGAGAGTAATGTCAAATGACAGTACAATTGACCAATCATATCTTCCCTCTAAATGGGTGGGCTTTATTTTCGTGGACTTTATTACAAGTTCCGCCCACTGTGAAGTTTATGCATGTATATAAAGTGGTGCAGTGATGCGTCCTAAAACCCGGAAGTAAGCTGCTGGTTCCCTCGACACAAAAGCAATGGGATTTCTCCATAGGGTTTTGGAAAATAGCTCGAAATAAGGTCTGTGGAAAACGAACCTGTTTGATAAATGCACGTTTTGTTCAGCCGGATAATATCCACATGTCTACCCTACTTTTATAATTTTCGAATCATAAATCTAATCGATAGATCTATGATCAATAGATTTATGATTAGCATAAGTTTGTTCATGATGGCTCAGTCATGTCAGTGATAGTGATGACATCGTTGCGAAATTATTAACCGAGGCATTTTCAAGATTGAGTTACATCAATTGGAGTGGCTAAGGATCAGCTGCATGACCCCGCCATCAAGTGCTTCATCCAAAAGGACAGGAGGATGGACTTTGTGTTTAAGTGATTTGATCATCAGAGGTAGGCCTAAGTCATTTTCAATGTGGGCCGCCGTGCCGACTTCATTCATTTTGAATTTTTACTTGGCTGTGGGTGCCCTGTCATGATAGGTGTTTATATAAATGGTGTTGTTTTGTGTGGTAGAGGGTCGCTGTCATTGATGCGTTTTGCACCCCCGGGCCGTTGTTTTGATATTCCGCTGAAGTATATGCTGCGACGTAATAACTCTTCTTTTTATTTATTTTTTCGAGGGAAGGGGGGGGTCAGAGGGCCTAGGTATAAAAGTCACGGCTCGCCACTGCCGTATGATGACCATGAACACACCGGACATCGGCTACAACTTCCTCTCTGTCTGACTTCGCCAAGCAGGTAAAGTGCTGCACCGCATGCGTCCAACATTTTAATGTTTATTGCAAGTTAATCAGTTGTAGTTACATCATATTTGTTTTAAAGCACGAGCTAGCTAAACTCCTATTAGATTTACTTGGCTAGCTAACAGCTAACCGTATTGACCAGAGATTTATCTCCGGTCAATAGAGTGGCGCAGTGGCGAGTCCCAAAAACCCGGAAGTGAGTTAGCATTTTACCATTACCGGTTCCCTCGTCTCAGAGTCAATATCCACATTTCTACCCTGCTTTTATAATTTTCTAATCATACATTTTATTTAGCCTTTATTTATACAGGTGTAAAATCTCATTGAGACACAAGGTCTCATTTTCAAGAGAGACCTGTTCAGTGGTAACACTACCACACAAAGTTACAGACAGACAGGACACTAAACACAGAGGCAACACTAAAATAAAACATTGTAAAAAGTAGTCATTGAAATCCATATACAGTAGTCAGATATAGCAGGTGCAAACACCAACAGATGATTTCTCCAGCTTTTTTAAAATTAGTTTAAAATCTATGATGGGTATCAAACTGGTCAGCTTAAGTTCCTGCTGAAGTGTGTTCCAGGTCGAGGGGGCAGAGTATGATATGGCTTTTTTCCCAAGCTCCGTGCGTACTGAGGGGACGGACAGAGTGATGTCATTTTGAGATCGTAGTCTATAGCTGTACTGTTTGTGTGATATGTAGAGGGGCAGCAGTCCAAGCATAGATGAGTTTGTACCTGTGCAGTGATCTGCGCATTGATAATGATGTCCAGTTGACTAAAGAATACAGCGTGCAATGGTGTGTGAGGGGTTTACAGTTGGTTATGAACCTCAGAGCCCCATGGTAGACAGCGTCCAGCAGATGAAGGGAGTGAGCTGAGGCGTTCATGTACACAACATCCCCGTAGTCCAAGAGCGGCAAAAATGTGGCAGCTACAAGCCGTTTCCTAGCACTTGTGGAGAAGCAGGCCTTGTTTCTAAAAAAAAATCCCAGTTTTAATTTCAGTTTCCTTAAGAGATTGTCAATATGTGGTTTGAAGCAGAGATTTTCATCAATGGTGATGCCTAAGTATCTGTAGGTGTTAACAGCTTCAATGGGGTTATGCTGTGCAGACATGATGCAGGGAAGAACAGTTGATAACTTTTTCCTATTGGAAAACAACATGACTTTTGTCTTGTCTGAATTTAACACCAACCTGAGGTGGAACAGATGTGACTGAAAAGTGTCAAAAGCAGACTGCAGACGTTCAAATGCAAGGGCAACAGTGCTAGCACAACAGTACACAACAGTATCATCTGCATATAGATGTACACAGGCATCAATACTTTCACCCACATCATTTATATAAATTGTAAAAAGGGTCGTTCCCAAGACCGAACCTTGAGGAACACCTCTGGGCACATTAAGAAAGCTTGAGGAGAGACCGCTGAATTGTACACATTGCTTGCGATTGGAAAGATAGTTTGAAAACCAACCAACAGCTTGGTCAGACAGGCCTATATGCAGTGCATGACATTAAGGATTTTGGGAGATGGCCCTGTGGGCCATCTAAGCTAATTTACAGATGGCCCTGAGCCCAATAGATATTGCCCTGAAAAATGCGTGCGGACAAAATGACGCACGAAGCAGACCCGAGCAGCAGTCGAGAGGAGCCGAGCGCATCCGCGAAGCACACAAAATGGCGACGTCCATGAAGAACGAATTTTAGCAACTTTTTCATCGTTTTCCAACCGATTTGACCGCTGTCAGGCACTGACACGTCTCCACAATTGCCATATTAGATTGCCCGATCGGGCAACCAGCAGGTGAGGCTTCATTGCCCGAGCTAAATACTAGATTGCCTCGGGCCATCGGGCAGTCCTTAATGTCGAGGTCTGCCTATATGAGATCAATTCTGGCATAGAATGCCATGGTCCACAGTATCAAATGCCTTGGATAAGTCTATAAAAAGGGCAGCACAGCAGCTCTTTGCGTCCAAGCCTTCAACAATGTCATTCACTACTTTCAAAGCAGCCGTTACTGTACTGTGCTGCTTCCTAAAGCCTGATTGGTGAGGAGATAGAATGTTGTTCAAGCTTAAATATTCTTTGATTTGATCATTCACCAGCCTTTCAAGTACTTTAGCTAAAATAGAGAGCTTGGAAATTGGTCTGTAATTATTCACCATGGGATCACCATGCACCTTTCAATAAGGGGAGAACATTTGCAGTTTCCCAAACATCTAGAATGACATTGTTTGTTATAGAAAGATTAAAAACATGACACAGTGGTTCGGCTATAATATCTGCAGCTAGCCGTAAGAAATAAGGGGGGAGATCGTCCGGGCCTGCTGATTTTTTGGTGTCTAGGCCCTTTAGAGCCTTACAAACCTCCCCAACATTGAAGGGGTTGAAGGAGAAAGTGTGGCTACTGGAGGCATGACTGGTGGTGATGGAGGGGGATGATTTACCAAAAGATAATGTGTCAAACAAGGAACTGGAGGTAATAAAATGTTTATTAAAACAATTAAGCATCTCTGTCTTATTTGACACAGGGGTGGAGTCAACAACAATGTTAGGAGGCAGCTCTAAGGAGCGAGAGCTGGCAGAGAGGATTTTATGGTATGCCAAAATCTCCTAGGATCGTTTAAGCTGTCTGTGGTCTGGGATAAGTAAAAATCGCTTTCGGCTTTTTTAATGGAAGCAGTACAGCGATTAAGCAGTTGACGAAAAAGAAGCCAGTCAGCCTCAGAGCCTGTCTTCCTCGCAGCAGCGTCGTTTTCAGGCTGTTCCAATCTGAGTAGTGCTCAATTAGTTCACTTGTGGGACTTTTCCCCTCAATACTCATCACATTTGCAGTGACATTCCTTTTCACTTCAGGATCATCTGGAGAAAGAGAGCTTTGTGATATTTTGTCTGGGTTCCTTGGCCACTGAGACTCCTCCTCCTGCAGGAATTCAGCATAAGCAGCATCCTCCTTGAATTTCCTAGCAAGGTAATGTGCTCTTTGTTCAGCTATATGGTGATTATTGGGCATGATGACATCACTATTACAAAGTGGCAAAGGTAGATAATAGTGATTATCCTTCAGTGTAGCTGCACTTGATACCAGCTGCATGAATTTGCTTTCTTCGGCTGACATTTGAAGTTTTCCCTCATATTCTCTCTCTGGGAAATCATGATGGTACTGATTTACAAGAAGGTTTTCCGTGCCTCCCCTGACTGCAAGTCGCTGACAGACACCGCTGCACACTCTCTGCACGGAGGAGCCGCGGAGGAGCAGCGGAGTCCGGGCGATGCTGCTCCTACAAGGAAGAGACACACGTTCACTAAGCCGAAAAAACTATATCCGGTCACAGTGATCTGCTATTTTAAAGTAAAGTCAAAACATATCGACCCTAAATATAGTCTATATTAAGAATGAGAAAAGTTTTAACGTATATATCGTTTTTTACGGAGCCCCCCTGGTGACATTGGTGAGAAAAATATTAATACGTATATTAATAATGCGTGGCCACGAATTAGTTATTATGTTCCCACGCATTAGTAATGCGTTGCCACACAATAATTATTGAGCTCTGTAATGAGGAAACTGAGGTGGCTGTATAACCTGTTTCAATAACTATAACCTTGGCCCGACATATCTTAGGCACCAATAGTCTGTGTAAAATGTATGCTTGTGAAACTGCTTATGAAACTAGGGCAATATTCTTATTGTTGCATTATTTGCTTGCTGTGCTCATTGTGTGTGCCGTGACTTGGGAATGGATGGACCCAGTCGCCCCCCCCGGGTTTTGATGGGGTGGACAGGAGCGTGGGGAGGGGTTGCATGGGAAAGTGTTTAACTTGCAACATTGAAAGTAGCAAGGTCATGTGCAGAGACTGAGAGAATACAAAGAGGTAGTCAGAACAGCACATCGCACCGGCTTTTGCAAAGATAAAGATTGTTATGTTCACCCAATGTTGACCCCTAGGAAGAGGGAGGAGTAGCGCCAGGTGCAAAGATAAAGATTGTTATGTTCACCCCATGTTGACCCCATGAATTGTTCACCCCATGGCTGCCATGAAGACGGCCTTGGACTTATCAGCGGGCGCAGTAGATCCAAATCTCCCACGCTCTGTCCAGGAGTGGAAGACGGTCTCCAGGGCAGCAATGGCTGACTCACTCTGATTCGCTGCCTAGGGCTCGCCCAGGAGTGAATCCACCAGTAGATAACACCTAGGGAGGAGCAACCGACACAACTCCTCCCACACAACTCCTCCCCGTTTGTGTGTATAAATATTGTAACTTCCTTATACTCGGGGCCCCTGTTCTGTCTGACTGTCCCGATACGTATATCGCACGGTAGTAGAACCGGGTCCCGAAGTACTTCGTTATATTGTACTGTTGCTTTTACCATTAAATCAGCTTATTGTTAACCTCCACTCATCAACGAACGGCGCGGGGCAGGCTCGAACCTTCAACCACTCCAAAAGGGTGGTGCTCCAACAATTCTGGTGACCCCGACGTGATGAGTAGGGTCTCATAGAAGGAACACCGGCAGCCAGCGGACGAACGGTCCAGGGAAGACACCTCGAATACCTCTGACAACTAAACCAGGGCCCTACAACTAAAAGGTAAGCAGATACCTGTTATTATCAAAATCTGTGATTGGCTATACTACAAAATGTTAGAGTTGTCAGCGGCATTTTCAGTGTTTTAGTCTTACGGTAAAAAAAACAGTACTAGTTAGTTAGAATAAATAAAAGTGAAGAACGAGGTGTGTAAGAAGACGGTGAAAGGCCCCGTAGGTCTTTCAGGACCATACGGCTAACTCGTTGAAAAGTTCATAGGAGCTGCAATTGTGTTATATGTATACAGTACTAGTTAGTTAGAATAAATAAAAGTGAAGAACGAAGTGTGTAAGAAGACGGTGAAAGGCCCCGTAGGTCTTTCAGGACCATGCGGCTAACTCGTTGAAAAGTTCATGGTTTTTTAAAGGGAACTCCATCGGAACTAGATAAAGAATAACACTTTCCAGTCTCAAAGAGGAGCTGCAGTTGTGTTATATGTGGGGTATTTCAAGAGGAGAAACGCAACTTTCAAAATCAATTTGAAACGACCGGATCTCGCAAACTCTTGCTGTGGGGTTAATCTAGAAGACTAAACGTGACGATAAAGAGATTCTGTAGACTGGGTTTCGACTCCTTGCTAAAAGCCACATCGCCGAAAGGGGGTGTTGAAGCGCTTTTGGAAGTCTCTCCATCTGTTGAAATAAACATCGCACTATAAAAGTCAACTAGACTGTACGGGGAATATAAAAACTGTGTATGAGTAAATAACTATTCTTGAAATAGTACGAAGTTAGTTTGAAGAAATAGTACGAAGAAAAAATAAATAATAAATAAATAACTAAATATAAATAAATAAAGTAAACTATTTGTTCGTAAATATAATAATACGAATTACAAGTGAACAGAAACAACCTTAGTCAGTAACAGATATATGAAGTCATAATGGATGGAGAATTTGATGGCGAAGAACAAGAATTAGACGCCCCAGTACTAGGGACTCTACGAGAACAATGGGGACAGGCGGAGAGATTGATCCTTAGTGGGATCAAACCAGGAGACCGGAAGAAGGCCTGTGCCGACCTCCGTTTCCTACGCAATAAAATGATAGCAGAAGACAGAGTAGGGGGCGACGAGACATTTGGGAATCTAGCTTTAGCCCTAAATATTTATGAACGACAGCTTATAAAGAAACTCGGAGACCTAAACAAACAAAAGCCCGGATTATTAGGCCATAATAAACTGAACAAAGAGAAAGAGGCGGTAGACAAATTACGGAGGATTTGTCATAATGCGGCACTCGCCATGAACGGAGTAGCTATTACTCCCGTCCCAGCCAAGAATCTCCCAGCCATGGTCGCGGTTCAAACCCCGACCCGTGGAGGGGAGTTTCAACACTCTAGTTACGTTGGCACTCTCCTGTCCCCTCATGACATTAAAAGAACACCTGTATCAACACATACACCTACAGATGAAGAAATACTTGACTTTGTTGCAAAACGCGTCAAATTTTTAGGACTATAAAAAAAGATGAAACCTCTGCCTCTGACAGAGAAGACACGGCAAGTCAAGACGGCACAGGGGACTCCACCTTCCTCTGAAACAGGTTGATAGTGTCGGACTTTGTTTATGAACACATTAACAGAGGGACAGGTTTCTCCCCATTTGAGCTGACCCACGGCCATCAGTTTCCGGGTCCTGGGGCCCTAAGTGTAGGGAAAGAAGTAGAGGAAATGAGCTCAAAAATATTACCAGCAACTTAAGGGCTTGGTATCAGACTTCTCCACACAGGTTGCTGACGCCAAAGGGGGACCCGAGAAGCACGAGGCCAACACCGCAGAATTCGTCTGGTTGAAGGTCATCAGGCCGAAGTGGCTGAATCCAAGGTTCTCAGGACCATACCGAGTGACCCAGAGGACATCCCATGCAGTTCGCCTAGAAGGAAAGGGGACAACTGGTACCACTGGAGCCAGTGTGCGGTCGGGAAGCCGCCGGCAAGGACCTTGGGCGACATCAGGACGGACTTGGCTCTCATCGAGGAAATCGACCCGGAAGCCGCCATCAGCGGGCCGGAGGAGGAGGAGGATCGGGAAGACATCTCTCCAGCAGTCGACCCGGAAGCCGCCATCAGCGGGCCGGAGGGAGAGGACGAGTATGATGACTCAGCAGACAAGGACGCAGTTTTTAACATACTTTGGTCTCCCTCCACTGTCATAAGAGGTTGTTATGGTGGGCTGTTCCCGAAAGTTTAAAGTACTCTAAATCCCAGCTTCTGATGGATTTATATAATGTTGGGGGACAGACACAGTAGAAAAGAATGACAGTGGTTATGTTTCGAATGCTTTGTGTAAGTTGATCTCTTGAGGTGAGATCAAAAGGGGGATTAAAGTAACCTGTATAACCTGTTTCAATAACTATAACCTTGGCCCGACATATCTTAGGCGCCGATAGTCTGTGTAAAATGCATGCTTGTGAAACTGCTTATGAAACTAGGGCAATATTCTTATTGTTGCATTATTTGCTTGCTGTGCTCATTGTGGGTGCCGTGACTTGGGAATGGATGGACCCAGTCGCCCCCCCCCGGGTTTTGATGGGGTGGACAGGAGCGTGGGGAGGGGTTGCATGGGAAAGTGTTTAACTTGCAACATTGAAAGTAGCAAGGTCATGTGCAGAGACTGAGAGAATCAAAGAGGTAGTCAGAACAGCACATCGCACCGGCTTTTGCAAAGATAAAGATTGTTATGTTCACCCAATGTTGACCCCTAGGAAGAGGGAGTAGCGCCAGGTGCAAAGATAAAGATTGTTATGTTCACCCCATGTTGACCCCTAGGAGGAGGGAGTAGCGCCAGGTGCAAAGATAAAGATTGTTATGTTCACCCCATGTTGACCCCATGAATTGTTCACCCCATGGCTGCCATGAAGACGGCCTTGGACTTATCAGCGGGCGCAGTAGATCCAAATCTCCCACGCTCTGTCCAGGAGTGGAAGACGGTCTCCAGGGCAGCAATGGCTGACTCACTCTGATTCGCTGCCTAGGGCTCGCCCAGGAGTGAATCCACCAGTAGATAACACCTAGGGAGGAGCAACCGACACAACTCCTCCCACACAACTCCTCCCCGTTTGTGTGTATAAATATTGTAACTTCCTTATACTCGGGCCCCCTGTTCTGTCTGACTGTCCCGATACGTATATCGCACGATAGTAGAACCGGGGCCCGAAGTACTTCGTTATATTGTACTGTTGCTTTTACCATTAAATCCGCTTATTGTTAACCTCATATCTCTGTGTCTGAGTCCTTCCTCTTATAGCAGACCACTCATCAACGAACGGCGCGGAGCAGGCTCGAACCTTCAACCACTCCGTCTGCAGTTATTGTAGAGTCAGTGGAGTCCATGTTTATTAGTCTAAAGAAAGTGTAATAAACACATACATCTTCTACATGTATTTTCAGATCAAAATATTCATGCCTGCTAGAAAATAAAATTCATTATACAGTATTTTATTATTTTCTGCTTCTCATTGTGAAGCAAAGAAAGATGCACAATTTTAAGGGTAATATTAATGTTATCTTATTCATGCATAAACTCTATAAACCATAAACATACAGCTTTCCTAGCAGAGGATACAGTATAAAGGACATATGTTCAAAATAGGTTATGCACAATGTAGCAGTCTTAACAAATATGTACATTTCAGGATTGTATGTTAGTTTCTTGTTTGTTGAAGTGGGTTCAGCTGGTAGTGGAGGTCTTGGGTCACTGGGTTTATCCTGAGGCGACCTCCTGTTCATATTCGAACGTTCGTAATGCTGTCTGCCACTGTGCTGTCTTTAAATCACATGATTGTATCTATCAGGCGTGTTGATCACAGTACTAATATGAGGGTGATTTTTTTGTGCACCGCCAAAAGTGTTAGTCAGTCATGTTTCATGTGGTTATTCTTGTATTGTCTTTCACTTCCTGTTTTGTTTTGTCACTCATTTGTCACGTCTCATTTCAGGTTCCTTGACTCCCTTCCCTAGTGTGTTATCCCGCGCTCATCAGCGCCAGCCCCGCCCCTGATTGTTTTCACCTGTTCCCAGTTATCTCCTGTTTATATTCCCCTGTTTCCCTCTGTTTGTTGTCAGTTCGTCTTATCCTGTCCTCATGCCAGAACTCTGCTCTTCAGCGTTAGCTCGTTTGATTCAAGCCTATTTTTGCTCCTGAAACTTGTTATAAGTTTAGTTCCTCACGTTGTGAGCGATTTTCTGTTGTACCTTGTTTAAGCCTTTTTTGTCATCTTGTAAGAGTGATTTTCTTTTGTTACCTTTTTGTACAAATAAAGTATATTAATTATACTTTACCTCTGGCTCCCGGGTCGTGCATTTGAGTCCTTATTTCCTTGTGTGACCAAGTTCGTAACACATTTCAGTACAATAGGCAATAATTACAGTTTACTAAATCAGTTTAGAGTAAGAAATTGACTATGTAACTTGTTTAGTGATCTACTAAAAGCTTTTTCAAGTTTCAAGGCTTTTATTGCCATGTGTGCATAGTTACAGTGTAATTATGACAATACAAATCTTAGGTCACAGGCTCCTCCAACAGTGCAAAAAACAATAACAGATAAAATAGTGCAAGTAAATAAAATAAAATTGAATATAATAGAAACAGAATTTAATAGAAACAGTGCAGAATAGTCTATATACAATCATTGGAATATTGATATATGAGTTGCAAACAGATGAATGTTATGGATGTTCTTTCAAAAGTTCAGGTTGTTAGCAGTCTAATGGCCTGTGGGATGAAACTGTCCCTGAGTCTGGTGGTTTTAGTCCTGATGCTGCGGTACCGCCTGCCAGACGGCAGCAGACAGAACAGTTTGTGGCTGGGGTGATGGGGTCTTTGATAATCCTGAGGGCTTTCTTCCTGAGCCGCTGGGAGTAAAGGTCCTCCATGGATGGCAGCTCCGTCCTGGTGATGTTCTGTGCAGTTTTCACCACCCTCTGTAAAGCCTTACGGTTGAGGGCGGTGCAACTGCCGTACCAGGGCGTGAATTGAGTCTAAGTTACTGAAAAAAGTATTAGGGCAGGGGTGTCCAAACATTTTTCACTAAGGGGCCGATGGGCTGGGCCCCTCACTAAAGGTGACTGATATTGCCTCCTAAGTTAAGTTATAAGTTAGTAAAATCAATCAAATGTAGATAAATTGCTTTATGAAAAAAAACAGCCTACATCACAGCTTTCCATAGGGTTTCATTTATTTAGTAACACAATGTGTGTCAGATTGCTTATAATCAGGGGGAATAGGAAGGGTATATTTCATGCTTGTTATGTAAATAAATTATACGGCTTTTTTTTATTAACTATGAATAGTAAGAAAATGTTCTCAACTTTAATTTACTGAATCTATTTGAAAATTGGGCTTACACACACACATGTATACTCTGTTATATATTGTTACATATTTATTTAAGAATACAATATAAGACAAGCACAAGTTTCGTGTGTGGACCATATTCCATTACACTTTTAGAATTTCCTGCAGGCCAATTAAAAAATGGACCACGGGCCACAGTTGCTCCCCGGGCCGTAGTTTGAACACCCTTGATTAGGGTTAAGGTTAGGTAAGTGTGACTCATGGTTATTTGTTATAAAATACCATGTGTTGACAGACCAAGGAAGGCGAACAGTGTTCAAATAGACAGGGCTGTAATATAAGAAGTATTTAGATTCTCTAGACAAAGTACCATACATATTCTGTCCAATTAAATTAAAGTCCTGCATTGAAAATGTTACTTAATTGATAGTAAGTAAGTTGAATAAGCTTGAAAAGACCCATTGCAGAAAAACTCTTAAATACATTTCTAAAATATTGAAAACAATGTTTTAAGATTAATTAGAAAATCACTTACATTTTAATTAATGCCAATTCTAAATTGGCTTGTTGATTCTTGTCTAATCCGACCTTTTATAAAGCATAATTTGATTTTTAACAACAAATATTTTATAAACTCTTGTGTTTATTCAGAAATCTTAATGTGTTGAGTAACAAGTAACTAAAGTTAATTATATTAAAATATACATACAGTAAAAAGTAAAATGTTTCCCTTTTACATGTAATGGACTTAAAGTATAAAGCGTCATGAAGAGAAAATACTCAAGTAAAGTACCTCATCATCACACTGGTGTACTGTACTTGAGTAAAGTGCTCAAATTTAGCCTGAGGATATTTGTTGATATGTATCAGAGCTTCTCCAGTCTGCCGTTGTCAGGGAGATTCTTCACAGTCATCAGCATCATCATCATCCCACTCTAAATGTACAGGAATGCCAATACTGTATATGAATACTGTATGTTAGTCCAACACATTCTCACACCCAACTCAGTGTCCGATATTGGGTGTCAATATCCGCTCTGTACATGCCCAGTGTTATTTCGAAATAAATGTGTGTCTTCATAGGAAGTCAGAAGAAGGCAACAAGTACGCAGAGTAACCCTAACCCTAAAGGGCGAGGATGTTTAGGCAGCAAAATAACTTGGTTGGGATCAGGAAAAGATTGTGGTTGATGGACGAATCACTTACTCCTGACTTGAGTTACTTTGTGTCTTTTTGAGTGGTTAATTCATTCAAGACATTTGTCATATCTATCTACATTTGTTAAAGTAGAATCATTTCTATATATCAAGAAAACCTTAAATGTTTGCTATTGCTGGAGATGAAGAGGCAATTGGAGGTAGATCCTGAGTGAATAAGATTAAGCTGTTCCTTTAGCCCCAAGTAATGTTACATTAGTAAGTTAACAAGTACATTATGTATATAGCTGATGTCATTTAATCATATTATTTCATATTTAAAATAAGTCTTAATGTTTCTGTACTAATAAAACAATAGGTTTTTTTAAATGAACAAAAGCATGTTGTATAGATTGATTTCTAACAATATTACTTTTCTAATCTTAATAGCTGTGATTATAACAGTTGATATTCTCCTTCTTCCCCTAAACCAGCCCAGATGATGTCCCACTGACACCAGGTCAGCACCTCCAGGTCCAGCAGCACCATGACCCCCTGCTCTGCTGAAATACACAATTAAAGATTTTCTATGGCCTATGTTCTGTATTGATATAACTAAACTGAATTTAAGACAGTTGAATGACCTAGAGATATCCTATTATTCCACTGCTTATGTACTTGTTGGAAATAATGTCTAAAACCTCAGTAAATGAAATAAACAATGTGTTTAACAATGACTATTTTAATTCAATTTTATATTTTCATCTAATCACAAAGTACAGGTAAGAATATATCCATCCTCTCTCTGCAGCTTCATGTCTTCTATTATGAGAACTTTCATCATTGAGAGAGAGGAAATCAATCATGTTATTTAACATCAACAGCAGTAACACAAATATCAGCAGCAAAAGTGTGTTTATGGAGTTGTTTGTTTTTATTATATGTGCAGCTGTTTGGGGAATCAGACAGACTCAAGCTATAATCATTACATATATATTAAAAGAAAGGACACAGAAAAAATCTAATTCTGAAACTAAGACACAGAAAAGTGCAAGATAAAATATAGATAAATATAAACAAACACAATTTAGATAAAGTTATATAATCTTAATTGTAGATTAAATCTAGACAGTATTGCAAATTAATTAACTGTTAACAGCAATGTAATAAGTATATACAATATATGCAAAATTAGATGTCACATATGACACACAGATGAAATATCTTAAATTTGAAGTAAAAGTATGTAAGGCTGAAGTGACAGCAGTGATGATCTCTACAGTCTGCACTCCTACAGACGTAGGAGTGCAGAGGTCTGGGTGGATGATGTTCCTGAACGCCGTTCTGCTTTCTCCAGCACCAACGGGGGGGGGGGGGGGTCCAGGTGGATGGCAGCTCTGTCCTGATGATCCGCTGGGGTTAGGGGTCCTTCTCCAGCACCACGGGGTGACAGGTGGATGGCAGCTCTGTCCTGCTGATTTGCCGTGCACCTTTCAGATCTATTTCTCCAGAATTGTCCTAATCACAGAGAAAAAGAAAAATGAATTAATAACATTAAACACAGGGTTGCTAAATTATTATTGCAAAATGTAACTCTAAGCATTTCAGACAAACAATCCCTAAAGGATTATTTAAAATGATGTACTGTGTTGGTTTTAAAAAAACTAAAGACACAAAATGACAGTCACTCGTGCATCCCTTTCACAGCACTGCACAAACTAACATCAAGCAAAAGGCTGCTGTCCATTTTTGATTGTCTTATTATTATGGGATTAGCATAAATTAAATCAACTTTAACCTAAATAAAAGATATTCAAATCTGGTGGAAATATTTCAAATAGGCTCTTTTTTGGCCCTACCTCAAAGCAGCATGAGCTGAATACAAAGGTTGTAATGTTGTCCCAAAGTTTAATAAACAGTAAAACATTGCAAAATGTCAGAGAAATAAATAAAGCAAACAACAGCTACGTCAGGGTAGCATTTTATAAATCCCACCGTACTGTAGGCTATACAGGTCTAAATGTTTTCACTTTGGTCTATTTATACATGTAATATAAAGTATAACTTATCTATAACAGAGCCAATGTCTCTGTATGACTTTAGTAAACTTCTGAATTGAATTAAAAAATAAGTGTAAACCAACAGTGCAGCACGTCCAGCTAGCTAGTTAGCGTCACTAACGTCACATATTTATCCGTATTATTTAACGAAAATGTACGTTTTAATGCCCCTTGGGTTTGACGTGTGTGACGTTAGTTATTTAAAAGTAAGTTGAAACCCAATACTCACATTTATTAATGATTCCTTGCTGCTGCTTTTAAATCCACTCTGCTGGGGAGACCAGACCGCCATTTCACTTGAAAAAAACTCACTCGCCCCCACCGCGCATTGCATCCTGGGATATGGTAGACCGCGGAGGATACATCAGATGTATCCTTCAAATCCGGAAAAGAAGGCCGCATTCGTGGGCCGCATTCGGAGGAGTCTTGTCTTTTTTTTTTATTGGGAAAGCCTTCTTTCGGCGGAAGTGACGTATGCGGTCTACAAATGCAGCCACCGAAGGATGCGGCCCCTGAATTGAGACACGGCCCATAGAAGCTTCGGACATTCACAAGTGAAGTATTTGCTAACATATATTTTAACATCTATTCAGCTTGTATTAACCATAGATCTTATGTTGAAACTCTAGCCACAAACAAAGGAACCGGCAGTGGTAAAATGTTACGTCATTTATGGCTTTTAGGACTATATATTCTTTGAGTTTGAATGATTTTTGAATTTAAAGTACTTACATTTGTTTTCATGATGTTTTTCTGTTGCACTATGCTTTTAATTATTTCTTAAGGCACTTTGATTGCCTTATGTTGAAATGCTACATAAATGAACTTGCCCTGCCTTCTCTATCTCTTGCCAGATGACAGCGGGGTGGACAGACTGTTGTTGGGGTGAGTTATGCCCTTTAAAATCCTTTGGGCTTCTTTGCAGACACCTGCTCTGACTATGCTCTGTAGATTGTACCGATTGTGTTCTGGGCAGTTTTCATCAGTCATTGCAGAGAGCTCCTATTTTAGGCTGTTCACATCCAACACCCGTCCATTCAGGATGCTTTTTATAGCTCATCTGAAAAAGGTCCCAAGAACTTGGAAGGGAAATGTAGTCTTCTTAAGTTTCCTAAAGTCAATAGTCATAGTTCCTATGTCAATTTTCTGCATATAAATAACTGCTCTAATTAGTTAACCTGTAAAGATTTTAAAAAGTCAATCATTTTCACGTAATAATGACTTTTTAGCTGAAATGAATTGGGCATCGCTGCTAGATCAATACATCCAATTACAGAGTGGCTGATAGTGCTTCCTGTGACACAATTGTCCTGGATTTTCTGTCACTCTTTTCAATCTCTTACAATTCACTTTGTTACACTCCGTTATGAAGCATTCTTTTTTTAACTGAAACATCCAGCATAGCAGTCCCCTCTTCTGCAGCTGCAGTCTAGCGTATCTTCTCAACCTGTTTTTCAGGCACACACTACCAACAGCTATAGCAGTGGTTCTCATACCTTTTCAAAAAATCCCTTTGCTAGAACTGTGATAGTAAAACAATGCTCCATAAGTCTGTGTGCTCAAAAAAATAAATACATAATACAATTGTGCAATCCCTTTGCTAGAACAATAAGTTATAATACTTTGCCACTTTGCAATCTGTGCAAAAAAATGAAAAGAAAGAAAATGCTGATATTTGGCAAAAAAGTGTGTCTTATCACAGGTGGCTGCAGTGAGCCTGTTTGGCACTGCACATTTCTTCAAAACGGGGTTGCAGGCTCAGTGGCGGCGCCAGAGATTTTCTTTTGGGGGTGCTGTGGGGTAGCTTGACGTTTCATAGAGGGTGCTCAAACATTTAGGGTTTCCCATTAAGGTACCGGGCGCTACAGTGGAATGTTCTACTGCAACACTCCCCACGCAAATACACAGTGTACCCGAGACAGTTACAATGAAGGCTCGGTAATCAGCTCAGGGCCTATAGGTGTAAGCAGGGGTAAAGTGCTCTTTTTATAGGTGGTGTGTGCAACATCCTCTAGGGGGGTCCGGGGGCATGGTCCCCCGGGAAGATTCTTTTAAAAATATTGAAGTTAAATGCATCAATCTGGTGCACTTTGAGAGCAAAATTAAGAGATCTGGATACCTCTCTCAACACCTATATGAAACAGAACTGTAAACAGATTTACTTTTTCTTTATGGATATTTTACAAATCACTCCCCTTTTAAACTTTATTCTTGTTTTACTGTCATATAGTATTTCATACCTGTTTTTCATTTATTCTCTTGTTTTTTTATACCTATAATGATCATATAAACGTGTGCCTCGGAAATAATTGTTTACATTATTCGTGACCAAACCGTTTGAGACCCACTGAGATAACTTAGACTAAAGTTAGGACTCTCCTCCACCTTGTTGTTGAAAAAGCTCCTTATACCCGTTAGCGTAGCTCGCTAGCACCAGAAGCTATCAACAACAATCTCCGGTACCGGTGCGCTCTCTCTCTCTCTCGCTCGCGCACGCACACAAAATGGCTCGTTCCACACACACACAGAGCCGAGCTTGAATGAAACACAGAGACCCAGACGTACTTGTACTGTACTGTAGCATATTATTTTCGAATCAATAATTTTTCAAATTATGAATTCTTTTTTTTTTTTTGGCCTTAACTTTCAATTAGGAGCTTAACTGTTCATTATCCTACAGGCGTGTTTGGTCTAAGACTCAATGTATACAATAAGCCTACAGTCCTGTCCTCACAAGAATAATATGAACTTCCCGAAAACCCTGCTTCTGAGTAATCCTGTTGTTTGTACCGTACAAGAACTGCTGTGTACCACTTTCTCTCTCTCAATAACCCCCCCTCACTTTTTCTTTCAAGTCAGGCTTTAGTGCTGGACCCCCGGCCACCATAGGACATTTCTCTGTGTGTTCTGGCTGTCAGCACCTCATTCAAAATGTTAGATCTGGGTCTCTCCTCTTCTCTCACACATGCACTTCACATATGCCATAGGAGGGGGATGTACAGTATAGTGCCTCATAAGTAATGATGATGATAGCCTCGGCTTGATCTTCAGTATATAGGGGGAACCAGGGTATTTAGATATACTCACATAGGGTTGCTCAGTAGTAGACTGAATGAACTGCAGAAACAGAGCTGAAGTGGATTTCCAAATGCACTGCCAATTAATTCCAGAATTGTATTCAGTGTCACTGATCATATCAGCTATTTATCCATATAAATAAGATAACATAAAGTAGTGTTGATCATCAATTTTTGAGAAAATCTATTTGATAATTAGATATTTAGTAAGATGTGTAAAAATGTAATTACATTTAATTTAGCTGATGCTTCTACCATGAAATAAAAAATCAAGAACCTTGCAAGTACATCAGCTTTTATAAGGCCAAACAATAGAAGGACTACCGCATTGCATTCAATTAAGCCACAAGTTTTATTTATTGTCTAATGTGGCCATCTTGTAGAGTTTTTGCTGTCCTGATACCAATGATTCTCTTTCTGAGCTCGTCAAAGGATATTCTCATATTTTGAGAATGAAAGAATGAAATATGCTCTGTGAAGGATTTTACAATTGTATAGTTCTTAATCTGTCCCTCCACATTCTTACCTACTCCACCAAGGTGATTAAGAGTAATATAATTGGGACTGGGTGTCTGAATAAAAGGCTTTGAAGTGGATACATCAACATCATTATCTCAGTTTGATGCTAATGACCTGAATTTGTATGTGTCTCAACATTTTTGTAAATTAGTTGTTCGGGAAGTTTTGGGAAAATTGCTTTGAAATGTGATATTTTGTTAGAAAATTGTGTTCGAATTTCAATAAACTGCACTACATTTAGCTGACACTTCTTTCCAAAGAGACAGTGCAATCATGAAGATACAAACTCAACAAATCAAAAACCCTGCAAGTTCATTAGCTTTCATTAAGCCAAACCATCGTAAAAGCTAATGCACTGCTTCCAAATAAGCCAAGCATTTCATAAAGTGCTACGCTAAGTCTTACATGCAGAAGTGAGACCAAGGTTGACCAAGGTTTTCCATTCTGTCACAGAAAATCTGTAGACTTCCTGCTGTCCTGATACCAATGATTCTCCTTATAAGCTCCTCTAAGGATAAAGTCTCCCCATTATTTATGATTTGTGAAATCTCTGTCAAATTGAGTTTCTGCCATACATACTCTCACATTAGATGCTCTGCAGCTGTAAATGGTGCATTGTGCCGGATTGGAGGCAGTTCTTATACCCTTTTTGTCATAGCAAACGAGAATTTAATAACTCCATTACTCTATCTAAACTACCTATTTTTTCTCCTTTTGTATATGCTTTGTATTTCAAGGTAATACAGATTCACATTTTATACCAAGATCCGATAGTCCTGATTCATTCTAGGATTGTTGTCATTCCACAGAAAAAGAAATTGTGAACATTAGGAACGTTGAAAAGAGGTAATAATACAAGTTAAAGGGAAAGTGTTTATCTGCAGCACTCCAGGGGGTCCGATAAGGACAAAGATGGGATGGACCACCCTCTTAGGTCTTCCTTCATAGAATGTTTAAGAGATTGTGAATTCAAATACAATATTTGACTCATGGGTGTTCTAACCATTTCACCTGAATATTTAACCTCCCTAGCTTTCCATATAAAAGAAGCTGGTCCAAGATCAGTACTGTACAGTTATTCAAAGGTATGACTTTTGGTCCAGTTTATTTTGAAGCCTGAGAAACTGATGAATGCTGTGTGCTTTTTCAGACGTTTGGCATAGGGTAATGGCTTGGACAGGGTAAACAGAATATCACCTACATATACAATTAGATAAAGATCATGCCAGACGATTTGAAACACAAGTAATATGATTTTTCCTTCAGATTATGCATGCAAAAGATTCCAATCCTAAGGAAAACAGCAATAGGGACAAGTGGCAGCCAGTGGAAAGATTTTCATGAAACAGTGCTCTCAACCACTATACGCACGTTGGGACCAAAACAAATACTAAAGAGTATAACATGGGTAAGGCCACTCAATTTGGTCAAATGCTTTCTCTGCTATACACAGTATATATCTATAGTATAATATCCTTCTACAAACAAAGTGACAGTGGGGTTATTTTTACAACAAATGTATTAAATCTGTGGTAACCATCTCCTCCTAATGAAATGTAGTAAGGGTGATAAGGATTTATGCGTGTTGTGAATCTGTACCTCAGAGATGGGATCCCAAGTATTTATTTTTCTTGCTAATTTAATTTGTCAAAGGTCATTTAAAAAATAACTTATGTTACTCTTGCTGTTTGTTTTACATTTGACATCAATGATGGTTGATCATATGCTTTGTTGATCATATGAGTTGTGCTAAAGTATTGATGGAGTGCTTCCATATGAATGTTTTCACTTCAACTGCAAGCATGTTTACCGGCTTTTTCCCTACTTTTTATAATGTTTCATCCTCATAGTTTGAGTAGTTAGTTTTTAACTGAGCCTGCAGAACATTTTATAAGGAGAAAAGGCTGGTTTGTTCCACATTTGGTGCATTTAAAATTGCTAGAGTTATTTTTATCATTTGGTAATTGTCTTGAGTATCACGCATCATATCTGCGTATGTGTGATCATATCTCAAGCTGTAACCAAGACGTTCTTAGGGGCTCTGATAAAAATCCCTTTTGTGGCCTTTGTGCCTGGAGAGAAAAATATTTGTCCAACCCATTCATTAGTTGGTTGTCACCATCAACGGAAAAAAATCAAATGAAAAGGAAGGAAAATCCCTACCAGGAGAGGAAACCAAAACCAGACAAGTCAAACGTTTGGTGGGCCTAACAATATCTGTTGTTCTCTACTGATGGATCACATTCATACCTCCATAAAAAAGTCTTCGTAGTGTCCACTTTAGAAACCAAACAATGTAATGGAGGAGGAAACCTCTTTGTCTATTCTGTTCACACAGGTCATCTATTGTATGTTTTTCTGTTCTTATTCTTCCTGAAGATTCTTCCCTTTTTCCCAATCAAATAATAGTTTGTATGTTGCACAGAGGCTGAAGCCCCTTGACACAATCGCAGATACTTTTTTTTCTGTTGTGGACGCTTATGTAAAGATGAGTCACTTCTTCCAGTGAAAAATGGGTAATTTCAGAAATAACATCTTCCAATACTTCAAAATTCAAGATTAACATCTAAGAGACCCTCAAAGTTGTAAATATTCCACGATGATATGAGATTTGGTTTTGAAACATCAATATATCTTGAATGTTAAGTATGTAAACAAGCTAGGCTTTTGTTTATTTCAACCTTCAAGAGACTATGAATAATGCTGCGATCACAGGATACGACTAGTTTCTGCCTTCCTTGAAGTATCCAGCTTTAGAACACAAGATAATGAACCACTGGTTTGTGCGTTCAGTGAAATGAAAAGGGAAGAATCACCTACAAACAGCTTCTTGGCTTGAATGCTGTCTTTGTTACGTTGTGAATTAGTCACCTTTATCATTTCTTTCATAGACCTGTTTTAGCATTGACATCAATTATAATGATTATTTTTTAGCAACTCTTCAGGAAACAACTATATCCTCACATGTTGCAAGTGGAGATTACATTGTGAGCGCATTTAGACACCTGCTAACCCTGACCAGGCTTTGTGGTCCATCCCAGCGAGAGACATTTGGAAACGCTAACACTTGAATTAGCATCTAGCACCCACAGCTTAACCATGCTGACATGGTGAGAAGACGCAAAGGCTGCTTCTCACTTCTCTTATTTTTAATTTCCTCGCTCCTCGGTCCTCGGTATCACCGGAAGTTGATTTGTCTGCGCCATCTTGAGTAGCGTCCCAGTGCCCTTATTTTTGCCGGAGGATCGAGGAGCGATAACGGAGGAGCGATAATCGAGGAACAACCAGACCATCCTCCGGTGAAATCCTCACACTCGCCCCGCCCCCTTACTGTGTATCGCTCACTGATTGGACGATGCAGCGCATGCACTGATCTGATGCTTCTTGACATGAGAGCAGTTTACCAGCGGAGTGAAGAAAACACATGAAACTCACGAGTCACTCCTCAGTTTATACTGTGTTTTGTTTCAATTAATGTATCATTTAGTTACAAATATGTGATATATTTGAACAACAAAGTGGACAATCCAATGAATGTTAATCTAACTGGGTTTTGATAGATAACATATCTCTTTTTCTTCTCTCAATAATTTTCATTCTTTTGTGCACTCAAATCAATATTAATCGAACTAGTGCTCGTTTATACATTTTAAGAATGGCGTTTACCTTTTTCAGAATGAGTTCTTATTTTATTTGATTTATTTGGGTCTACAACAGATGATACAAATGTTTATGTCAGTAAATGTGTACTAACAGAGGCGGGGGTGTTTGTGAAGAAAACGGGGACAGAGCTGGCTGCTCTAAAGTCCCTTACAAACCAAGCCGATTTCGGCCGTCGATAGATGTCGGGCCGTAGATGAGCGTTGTGTCGCCCTCCTCAGATTGGTGTGTCTTGGTGTGTCCCGCACCTTCGTGTCTTTTCGGCCGTGCCGACACCTTCCGCCGCCGATTCAACATGTTGAATCGGGAGGCTGTCGGCTAAAGGCCGTCGGCCAAAGAAATCACTCTGATTGGCTGTTCAGCTTAGCGAATCAGTGCATGAGAAGCGGAAGTGAGGGACCCAAACAAACTATTAAGGAGGCAAATCTGAGATTTAATTTAACTCCAGCTCTCGACACAGGTTCGGGAAAGCCCCATGAGCTTCTCGTTGTAGAGTGAAAATGGAACGCACATGCTATTTGTTGTTTGTTTGTATCACGCAGTCTGTTCTTCTTCTCTCGCTGTATCACGCAGTCTGTCTTCCGGTTGTTGCCTCTTTTGAATGACGAATACACACTACCGCCGCCTGCTTGTAAGGAGAGTTATTTCCACTCAGGCATGCGCAGTTCGTACGTGCAACTTGGCTGAAGTCTTTGCGGTGTGTTCCAGTGCGAAACATGGCCAAGAAGCAGGAGACTTGAGGCGACGTTCCGTCGGGACGTGTTCTTTGGTGTTCTTTGGTGTTATTTGGTGTCAGTTTGGTGTGTAAGGACCTTAAGACGATCAGCTGTTCGACGTCATCACAAACGGACGTCGCTTCACGTGACGCTCCGGAGGAAAGGACGTCCCATTGCTCTTAAAACTCATTGCCCTGCTTCTTCTCCCTTCTCGTGGTTTCCTTGCGTCTTTCCATGCTTCCCTGCTGGGAGGGACTAAGACGCAAGGAAAAGACGCAAGTGAGGGAAGCAAGGATTGCATTTAAGAGAAGTGAGATGCAGCCAAAGTCCACGAAGAAAAGGTCACAGTCGCATGGTAGATTTCAGTTATTTTTTTGCTGTAAAGTCACAGTACTGCCATGAAAACACAGCATTTCAGTTAAATTGGTCCAAACCAAAGTATGACCCATGAACCAAAAGGTGTAAACATGTATTGACAGAAACTCATTCATTGGACAATTTATATTCCTGTCAACCTACATCAAGACCGCTACATGGACCAGCAGAGGAAAAACTTAACGGTTTATCAACCCTGACCCTAACCCTTACTGACGTCAAGATACGTAGAACTTCATTGTGCCTTAGGTATTACATGGCCTTAATCCGAGGCACCTTAGTAATGAATCTCTTGATGCCAAAACTAATCCAGCACTAATCCAATACTACTAAGAGGATAGATATATTAATAAATTAACTCTGTAAGAATAGCCGAATATGTTCAGTATACACAGAAATAATGAATATTCAGACAGCGGAGCATATGTTACTTTGATTAAATATGTATCCGACAGGTGCAGAATCTGACACACTTCAATGTTTATGAGCTTCTTGATCTAAAAGGAAGGTATTTGATATAAATGGAAGCATATGTGTGATGGACTTGATCTTATTTCTGTAATTTCTTTTGCCACTAGGACAGAGGATCTTGAGGTAGAAGGTTAATATTGTGAAACACTCTTTGCTGATTTGATAGCAAAACTAAATGGTTAAGCTTAGATACGGAGACACGTGTATGTGTTTGGAGTTCTGTTTCTGTCACTTGGAAATATACGTCAAGTATTTCTATATATGTTGTTATGCGTTCCCTTTTTTTGTTCTCCTCTTTGCTCAGGTGTTCCTGGTCTGCTCCTGGCTCCCCCTCAGCTCAGGTGTTTCTGATCTGCGCTAGTGACCCATATAAAGGAAGGCTAAAGGTCTCTCTGGTTCAGCTGCCAGACGCCGCAGAGCTCAGTCATCCTTTTTTGGATTTTACTCTTTATTTTGTCCATCTGTCTTTTTGTTGTTTCTAAGGAGGATATGGGCGTCCAGTTTTTGAGGCTTTGTGTCTTAGTTCAGTTCATACATTTGCCTTCTAGTTGAGAGGAAGGGAGTTCTGGGTCCTACGGGCCCTGATGTGGCGGACCCAGGCTCCCTATATCTTTCAACTATTTGTGGCCAGTCCTTCAGACTTGCATAGTTCGATTTTGTTGGAATTAAATGTTGTTATAAGTATAGGTATTTTTGTAAACCCTCTCTTGGGTTTGGTGACTCAAATATACACTATGTTGTCGGTCATAAACTGAGCCACAAAAGATTTATGATGTCTTGTTTCAGTAGCAATGTTCACAAGCTAGTCCTTAACTTTGTCGGCCTACATTTTGGTGCTTCAAAGTATTGAAAAAAAAGAAAGAAAAAAGAAATCACAACAAAGTGAGTGGGCTTTCATACTTAAATATAGGCTGAAGGGGTAAAGAGAAATAGAGAGTTGTGTGATCAGTTTCTGTGGGGTTCTCACTATGAGCAACTCCTTTTACATAAAATATAGTCATTAAATAATGTATGAAAAAGTATTGATTTAAAGCACCTTTAAATGTAGCTTTTGAGTTTGACCATTGAATATTACTTAAGATAATGTGGCTACAACCAATTAAACTTCTACAGTAATGACATGTCATATTAATAGATGGGAGTGTGTTTGTGTGTATATAATATTTTACACTAACACACACTATACTATATACTATACTTACTTAATATAGTATGTCATTCTTTATTTGTATATTGCGAGAAAATAATTGTTTATGTCAGAGATCATAAAGCGGTAGGCGATGACAAAATACAGCCAGATGATGCAGCTGTGCCACACATTGTTTTTTTTATTGATGTTGATTTGAAATGACAACTTCGATGCACGGATGTCTCATATTGTTAAATGTCTTCTGCTTTGATTCCTCTCTTCTCCTCCCTCTCCCCTCACATTTTAAATGGGGGACTAAGATGTGAGGAGAGGAGGTGAGTGAAGGAGGCGAGGATATAGCCTGGGAAATGTAAAAGGCCAACAGTCCTATTGACTAAAGAAGCTTCTGTATGGGCGTAATGTTGATAACGGCAGTGCTGATTTTAAACTGTGCAAAGTATTGTGTTAATATACATGTTAAGCATTGCAGTACAATGTGCACATATTTATTTTAACTTCTCATCTTTACATACATTTATTTTCTATTTTATTGTATGTTAACATCCTATCTTTGTATAAATATCTTTATTTAATTGTATTTGATATTTTATTGGTCATTTTTATGTTGCTTCTTATGTTTATGAAAACATATTTATTTAATTGAATGTATTCATTTTTGTTATTATCCTTACTCAAACTTAACATGGTTATATAAATATTTGTACAAATTTTTGTTTATTTTGTATTTGTTTCATTCCAAAATGGAGTATAATGAAACCCAATTCCTCCAGGATTAATAAAGTATTGTTGTTGACACTAAAGTAGTGTATTTTCCTTGTTTGTCTTGAAATAGACCCCCATTGCTTTATTTTCTGACGGGGCCATCCACCAGCTGCATCACTCCTCTGGGATCAGTCTGAGAGCCAGAGAGCCGCAGCTTCTGCACGTACCGCCGGTGTGAAGTCAGCACAAAGTCACACACACAGCCGGAAGTAACAGCGTTTCCCTACAAATTAAAAGATTCCTCTAATAAACCCTTACATGTATCCACATTCCATTCGACGTGTATAAACAGCCAAATAATCTCAATCTTTATTTAAATAAGAAAATTATCACAATGGTGACTAATAAAATAAAAAATAAAAACTTTTCTTCAAAAAATGTAGGCTACCGCTTGGAATATTACAGGCTACATTTGACTGTACTTGACATTTTTAGTAAGAATACATTATGATGTTCATTCAAGTTTAAGCTTACCAGCAAGTCACAATAAGCCCCAACTATACTAGCTGGAACATTAAAGTAGTGCACACAGATACATAATATCTATTCATGTTATCCATATATCAATTATATTCTGAAATTGGCAGATCTCTGCACAATGAGTAATATGTAAAGCAACACATACTTTTAGGAATACTATGCTCCTTCAGACAAAAAAATAAAGTGAGTTAGGGAAATTGAATGTATTTTAAACATGCTGCAACGGTCCCTGATTTGATCTGACCGTATTCCTTTTGAATATACTGCTATGTCATATGTAATCATCTTTAAATGGTATGGATAATTAGCTCACATATTAAGTTAAATGTATAAAACATTTGGTCGGGCTACACCGAATCGTCTCTTTAGTAACTGAGAGAAATGCAAAAAGTCCCCAGTCTCCCCTATTTTCAGTTTATTTTGATACAAATGTTTCTGTTCTTTTGTTTAGGTTCAATTCTCTTTATTGTCAATTACGACAAATACAATCATTATTAAATCTGTAAAACATCGAGAACATTGTGAAAATTACTGTCACGTTATTTCTGGACAATAATAATAATTTGACATACATATTTGTCATCTGCATAGACCTCCATGCTTTGTAGTTGGGTTCCAGTTTGAGTCGATTTGGAGTGTTTTATTGTGAAAAATCTGCCCGGAAGTTGTGTTTTTTTTTTCTTCACATAACAACGCTGTCTTTGGACTATATATAACATAATGATTAGAGAGCCGGGCAGTGTGAGTTCATGCTGCCGCTCATCAGTGGAGTTACAGCCGAACCTGAAGAATATTGCTTCTGTTTGTCCGGGGGACGGAAGTGACTTATTTCGGGTTTCTCCAACAAAGGAAGACTTTAATACTCGGAATTAAACTCCGCGAGGGGTGACTGATGGCTGATCAACAGAAGGTGAGAGAAGAATCGCTGAATGTTGTATTGTGCACGTGCGCACGGGAGGACTGTTGAATGCTTTATTTTCCAATGAAGTTAGCATGTTATTATCATGACTTTATGAGTGTCAATATTAAAAACAACTTAATATCATCCAAATGAGCGCACAATAACGTTTCAAATATTATTTCCCTCTTACTTATGCAGTTTCAGTCACATTTATTCGATAAAACGCTGTTTTATTAAACGCTGTCTTTAAAAAAAGTCTCCATATCCCGAGATGGGAAAAGCTCCGAAGTGATGTAAAGGTTTATTTACACTGCTGGGCATATGCAGTGACTTTCAGACTACTATAGGTTGTGTATTTGTTTTGTTTTTTTGGCCCTGGTCTCAGCTGCATACCAACATATACGCATATCCAAATATGGAATACTGCGATACATTTTTTATCAGAAATTAATAATTTCATCATGCCTGTATAGACGGTTGAAGTTGTAATACCCTTAAAATGATATATAGGTATAGCTTTTGTTGGACAGATATATTTGAAAGGGGTAGAAATAACGGACCACAGGCTGGATTCGAATCTGCGTCCGCTGCAGCAGGGTCTCAGCCTCAGGACCCGGCAACCTAAACATTTAGATTTGACTTTTGCTTTACTTTATCATTGTGTCGGGGGTCCCGCAGCCCATTTTCTTTGCAATTAGGTTTGCTGGATGAATGTAGAAACATACATTAATTAAAGAAACAGTTGTTAGTCATATGTGTCTGACATTATCTCATGCCACCATCATGGTGGTATACTCACATGGTGGGACCATGTGAGTATACAGACCTTACTTATCGAATTGTATGAGGGAAGTTAGGATAGAGAGTTTCTTTTTTCTCTGAAGAAAATAAATGTCTTATTTATTTCAGTAAAAGGCAGGGGCGGATCTAGAAAAATATTCATGGGGTGGCAAGAGGGTGGCAGGAGAATTTGAGGGGTGGCATCCCCTGGCAGAAGTATATGCTGATTTAATCGCAGTCATATCAATCAATGTTAACTTGGAAAGCCACAATATTGATATTTTAACTCAATAACATTAGGTAACATTATTGTGGCACATCAGTGAGCCTTTAATAGAGATATATAAAGATGGCAGACATAATTGAAGGAATTTTAACTGAATGAGTTTGTTTCACTCTTAGACCAGCAGGGGTACCAAATCTATGCAGACTGCTGCAATAAGTAATACATTAATTAACTGTCTCATCGATGTTTGTCTGAATGAATATGATAATATTAACAATCATATTATTCCTATCACTGTTATGATTCACATATTCAGTGTTATTATTAAATAAACTAGATTTTTGGAGGAGTTAATGATGAATGTTCCTCAAGATGCTTGCTCACCCTCCTTCAAATTTGAAAGATAAGTAATCACTATCATATATCAAAATTCAAAAGAATCAAAGGAACAGTTCAGCGCCCCACAACTTCATTGCAAACAGTTACAACCTTGACTTTACATGAGAAAGAACAAACATTAAAGAAGTGACTAACTGCATCAGTTAGGGTTAAACAAACGTGTATTCAGCTAAAACATATACATCGCTGCAGTTATTATCCAGTGGAATGTCCTTACCTACTGGCCTAGTTAAATCAAAGTGGTTACTTTTGTTTGGCTGGGCAGTGTAGTTTTACATACCGTCTTATTTGACTTTCTCAGGACTTAAAAACAGTTTTTTGGGGGCAGACCCCCACAAAGAAAAGAATATATTTACACACGTAAGGTCATCATCTTAACAGTTTTTTATGCTCATCGAGTCATCCGTGAGCAGAGCATCAAGTTGGCATGCCTATAACAGCTGAATGCGGCAATTACCATGTTGTTCAGCAAAACGCCTCACAAACTTATTAAGATCTAAAGCTTTAGTGCGTTTTGATTCAATGCTGAGTACAGCCAAACTTGACACTTGACAGTCTCTTCTCTGTCATTGTAGACCGCAAATATCTCATTCCTTCCGTGTGCTAGGGTCCGAATGCTTCTCGTTTTGCCCCATCCCGTTCAAATGAAATCGCCGCCAATCACATTTCCACGCTCGCGCCAGGGCCGGGGGAGGGGTTACAAGGCTCGCGTCTTGTGCTGCATTCAATTGCACTCGGACATTAGGGATTTTCTCTCATACATGTCAGATGAGCCACAACTTTATTTCAAAACAAAGCTGCCAACTGGGGTGGCAGCTGGGGTGGCAAGGCAATTTTTTAGGGTGGCAGTTGCCACCCCAGTAGATCCGCCCCTGGTAAAAGGGGCTTTGCTTTAGGCAGTGATTAACTTCAAAGAGCACTTTAACCACCTAATACAATTACAGTACCATGCTTTATTAACTGTGAGAAAACATGTGGTCTTCCTAGAATGGCCTGAGTTTTGTGAAAAAAGTAGGTCAGGTTAGTTTCAAGCATGAAATGTCAAAGATGTTTCGGAAACAGCAAAGATGAGGAATAGTTGTATCTGATTTAATATTTTTTCAGGCTTTATTTTTCTGGTAATCAGACATGTTCTTGAATGTGGTTTGATAGCTCATCTGATTTTTATAATAATCAGGGTTCCTGCAGGTTTCGCCAACTCAAATTTAAGACTTTTTAAGACCTTTTTAAGACCACTTTGAATAGAATTTAAGACCTATTTCACGGCAAGAAAGTATGAAGGAAAATTGCTATGAAAGAAGTAATACGTCCCATAATTACTTACAAAGTAAATGTATTCATGTTCAACATAAGAACGATGACTGAACATAACAGCATAACAGTACAGAACTGTGTTAGCGTGTTAGACAAAAAGTGTGTGTGTGTGTGTGTGTGTGTGTGTGTGTGTGTGTGTGTGTGTGTGTGTGTGTGTGTGTGTGTGTGTGTGTGTGTGTGTGTGTGTGTGTGTGTGTGTGTGTGTGTGTGTGTGTGTGTGTGTGTGTGTGTGTGTGAGAGTCATTCAGAGCTCTGCTGCCTTGGCTACAATCTTTCATCGTTGCTGTTGTATGATTGGTGTTTAGCTACGGTATTTAGCGTCTACAGCACCGCCGCTTTTAGGGTTGACGTAGGCCCAAACGTCGCCCGGAGGTCCCCCGGTGTTGTTGCGGGAGCTGCTGCACTAGCTAACGCTGCACTAGCTAACGCTACATTAGCAAAACAAACGCTAATTTATTTTGCAAAAGGTGCAGCGGGCTTCAAACACGTTCCCTCCACTGGTTTCAACCAAGCACTAAATTCAATGTTTTCCAACCAAATACGGTTGAACTTACACTTCCCCATATTTATTTGTAAGTAGATTTGAAGATACACGAGTTTCTGACTGCCGCTAGCTGAAGCTTGGTTGCTAGGTTACTAGCTGGGTGTTCTCCGATAAGGGGCCGGGGGAAACAAAGTTAGTGATTACTGGTTCCATGTTGATTTATTTCAATACAAATTGTTGGGGGGAACTGAAAGGCTCTTACCGTACTGGTTACTTTGCAGCCCGGACATTTCCCCCAAAACACATTTAGACGTGATCGCTACACAGAAGTACCTTTCAAATCCGATCATTTTTAAGACCTTCTAAATCATATTTAAGACCTTTCTTATTTTTTTGGTAATATTTAAGACCTTTTTAAGGCCTTAAATTATGATTATCAAATTTAAGACTTTTTAAGACCCCGCGGGAACCCTGAATAATTCACTTAATGATCACCAGGTCAATTCAGTCACAACGAAGAGGGCTCGGAGTACTTATTTGTTATCCATAAATATCACTAACAACATCACGTGGACTATAATAAGACTGTGGCTGAGTAAAATTCCTCCTGAAGCACAAACAAAGTAAGAGTCTCCAACCCAGTCTCACATCTAAACGTGTAATAACTACGTTGGTCCACAACTTGGGACGTAGTATTTCTACAAAAACGCCTCTGAAATTGTAGGATCCCTACGTTTTTTTTCACCTGGCGTCTATGTCACGTGATCTTCAACTTTCTCTCAGCAGAAAAAAAAAACATGGCCGACCTTCGTTTTATTCTCGGTGGAAAATGCCTATTTTAAGGTAGTTTGGCCATTAAAATGCGTTTTGATGTCATTTGATGCGAGAAATATGAGTTGTTATTTCAGATTATTTGTGCAGTGGATGTACATGTTTTACTTCTACACATTAATATCTGATTTGTAAAACATCACAGACAGAAAGGTATATCCGTCATTTAATGGTATTGTTCCTGTAATGAGAGTTCACATTTATGCTACATTGAAGGGTGGAATTGACTACACATCTTCAGAAACATAATTTGCTTCAGGTATAACTCATAGCAAATAAAGTATCAAAATATAAGTAATAAAAAGATAAAACACTGGCATGTAATTTACGTTAGAATAAATAGAATGGTTTTGAATAATAGATGAGAGTAAAATCTACGTCACTTTACAGCCCCGCCCACTTTTGGGGAAACCAACGCTGTCATTTGAATGGCGATCCAGCCTGAAGCCACAGAGCTCTTCTTTTACTGTCCTTTCTTCTTAGAGGAAGTACAGAAACACGTAACTCTGGATTTGTTTTAATGTTTGAGGTGCAATAAACGACACAGCAGCTTTTTGGCATGTTAAAACTATTATTTTCTGCCTCGCTCATGAGAGTAACAGCTGGCCAAATTACAGCCTCGCCTACTGATTTTAATTTAACCATATATCGAGCCCGATTGTCGATTTCAAATGTGTGCTCTAAAATGATATTTATAAATGACTATTATCATTATTATAAGTAAGACAATAAATGGCAAAGATATGTAGAAAATAAACGTATATAAGATACGTTCATAACAAACGTAACGTGGGAGAAAATATGTTTCTAACGTAATTGAGAATGCAGTTTAGTTCTGTGGGAACGTAATTTTTAGGAGACAGGGTTGTAACAGCACTCGATAGCAGCGTCCATGGCAACCACCTTAGCAACCATGAAAACGTTGAATGTGTACAATTTACTTTAGTAATCTTCGTAATAACTAGCAAACTAAAGACCATGTACATCCACTGCACAAATAATCTGAAATAACAACTCATATTTCTCGCATCAAATGACATCAAAACGCATTTTAATGGCCAAACTAACCTTAAAATAGGCATTTTCCACCTAGAATAAAACGAAGGTCGGCCATGTTCTTTTTTCTGCTGAGAGAAAGTTGAAGATCACGTGACATAGACGCCAGCCATTGGAAAATGAATGGTGAAAAAAAACGTAGGGATCCTACAATTTCAGAGGCGTTTTTGTAGAAATACTACGTCCCAAGTTGTGGACCAACGTAGTTATTACACGTTTAGATGTGATACTGGGTTGGAGTCTCATAGCCACCAGAGACCCCTCCAAAAAAGCAATTACTGATTTAACAAGTTATTATGGGTATTTTTCTTCAGCTCCAACTTCAAACTAGAGCAACGTTGAATGTCTGTTTGTTAAGGGCAAAGTTGGCTCATAACGATGAGCAGGTGTGTGAACATGAATTCATCATTTATCAAACTGTTTAAATTGGACAGCACATGGCCATAGTTTGAAACAAAGTACAAGTCATAAATAGAGGGAAATTAAGCATTAAATACATCAAATTTTTAAAAATTTCTAGCCATCTCTCAGGAGGACGCGACCTCAATGTCTCCAGCTCATGGCCCTGGGACAGCATCAGTCTTGTAAACAGGATGTGACAGGAACAATCTGATTAATATTTATTGTGCTTTTTTAAATGTTTCATCACATTCCGCCACACAGATAATGTTACATTCATTTAAATGCTAAGGGCCTTTGAACAAGGTGATTCAACCTACAGTAAGACTCAGAAAAAGCATTAGAAATAGTTTCACAGTACATAGATACAGTAGTGTATAAGTATAAGTTCAGATACGAATGGGCTTGAGATTATGAGGAATTGGTAATATTCCTTGATATTATGAACAAAATGCCATAAAAAGCCGAGCCAAGAGTGTGTCTGTCCATGCGTCAATACTATCCAACTTCCCCAAGACAATAGAGTGATGCGGGAATGAGTCATTTACCAGGAAGTGTGTTAGCATTTTAGCACTTCCAGGTTCCCTTGAGTTTAATTGTATTTGGTTTTTGATAAGTTTCCTGAAAATCATTAGATCTGTGGTTAACACAAGCTTACAAGTTGTTCACGTTTTGTTCTACGACATAAAATACCTCAGTTATTACCTAAGTCTGAATCTTTTGTGTCATAAAAAGGTGGGTTACGTATTGTAACCCTAGTTATATAAGCACAGGCGGAGCCCTCTACTGGACTCTATGGGTACTGCCCTTGACCTTACTATGCGAGCGTTCACCTACTGAGATATCTATAAACGTAGCCGTCCCCCGGGGGCGGGCCTACCTGAGTGCGTGCGCAGGCCCACAGTGTATAAGGCGGCCTCGCCTCCCGACTGTCATCCTACACCCTCTTCAGCGAGCAGCATAGGACAGGGGCCCCTAGTAGAGGGCTCCGCCTGTGCTTATATAACTAGGGTTACAATACGTAACCCACTGCTATATCTCACACAGGCTCCGCCCTCTACTGGACTCTATGGGTACAGTGGGTCCCTGATGGATAAACGCCCTGTCGTCCAACAACCCATCACACTGCCCCTGACCGGCTTTTTGGTTAACAGCCACTGCACCGCAGCCTCTCCTCCCTCGATTGTGACCGTGGAGGAGCCGGGGCCGCAGTTTACTTGGCTGATAGAGCACACACATCTCGGGTCCCTAAGGAGCATGGGAAACCATAAATGCATTATGTCCAGGGGGTGAAAGGGGTCAGACATCTACTGACCCGCAGCCCCCCCGTCCCCCCCCCCCACCAGTCCTGTGTTGCCCCAGCAAGCACAGACGATGAGAAGGAGCCAGACATGTCCAAGAGATAAAACTTTATGAAGGGGACTGGCGTGGACCAAGACGCCGCCGTGCATATGTCCTCCACGCCGTTAAATAAGGCTGTTGACACAGCCATACCCCGTGTAGAGTGTGCACGGACCCCCGTGGGGAAAGCTCTCCCCGCCTGACCGTAGGCATGTACAATGCACTCGCAGAGCCATCCTGCCAGGCGTTTTTGGAAAGAGCTTTACCGGCCACCCCCCCCCGAAGCACACAAACAGCTGTTCAGTGCCCCTAATGGCAGCCGTGCGCTCCACATAATATGCTAGCGCACGCACCGGGCAGAGGAGGTGCAATTTAGCCTCCCTGTCCCCAATATGGGGTGGAAGACTAATGCGAACGAAAGGTTGGCGAACAGGTTCACCTCCGCTCTCCCGAACCGGGCCCAGATCTGCTTCACCACCTCCGGGTGAAGCACCCACTCGTCTGTCTGCGTTCTGACAGGTTGGCGCGTAGCCTGCCTGCATCGAGCACCATCCCCAGATACTGCACCTGCTGGTGAGGTATGGGATTGCTCTTCTTCCAATTGACCGCAAAACCCAACTTGGTTAGGTGTAGGATCAATTGGGCTGTGTGAAACATTGCCCATTCCCTGGACCTGGCCATGACTATGAGGTCGTCCAGATAAAAGAAAAACCCTCATGCCATGGTCGCAAAGCGGCTGAAACGCTGTGGCCACACATTTGCTGAACGTGCGTGGGGATAGGGAGTAGCCAAACGGCAGTCTGTTGTGCTCGTAGGCTATTCCCCTGGAAGGCAAAACGCAAATACTTTCTGTGTCTTGGAACAATTTCGACATGAAAGTAAGCGTCCTTCAGGTCGATGGTTGTAAACCAATCGCCCGGCTGCACCAGCCCCAGTAACTGTTTCACAGTTAACATCTGGAATTGTTTGCAGGCGATGTGCCGATTGAGGCTGCGGAGATCTAGGATGGGTCTGAATTCTCCTGTCTTCTTGGGAACCAGGAAGTACATAGAATAAAGCCCCCTGTTCCTGTGCTGGGGGTGCACAACAGACACCACTTGTTTTTGTAACAGGGTCTGAATCTCTGCTGAAAGAAAACGTATCACCTCCTGGGATGGTAGATTTGTCTCTCTCAGGCCGTTGAACGGAGGAGGGATGCTGCAAAACTGAAGTGTATTAACCCCGTTTCAGCGTCCTGTCCATCCACTCTCTTAGTACACAGCTGTGCTTCCATTCCGCGTAACATTGTGTTAGGGGATGAGCAATCGGCTGGGGGGCCACAGCTAAGAAGCGGTGGTACTCCCTGGTGGCCCACTCCGCCGCAAAACTCCCCATGAAAGGAATTTCTGCCCATGGGGGGCTGACACATAAAGGGCCGATTTTCTACTGAGGTCCCTGAACGCACCGCGGCGCGCTCTCGTGGGAGCGCACGCTCCGCCATAATGCAATCCTCCCCCAAACGGAAAGATGCATTAACCGGAGTTTTTTACGCTAAGTGCGGTGTGCTTCCTGACGATAACACGCCGGCCACAATGTCCCTGTCCCTACATTAAGTGGAGTAAAAGCATAGCATCATGTGAAAACACTCAAGGAAAGTAAGTAGCTCCATTCTTTTACTTAATTACAGTATTTGAGTCCATGTACTTAGTTCCATTACACCACTGACTAAATGAGACTACTCGAACCATCAAGCCGAACATCTAAGTATCATGAATGTGTGTTTGCCACAGATCTTATATTCTAAAATGTTCTTTAAACTTGAGCTCGGATTAATAATCAGGAATTGAATACCATATGAATAAGTGGCATGTATGCTTACATAATTTCAATCAGGAGAGACATGTTTTGATGGAACAATATATATTTATTGCCAACAATACACAGATGAATGTGATGGTGTTTGGCGATCATTTCGGAGGGGAATACTAAGCCAAAACATGGGCTGTGCAATTAATCGTATTTTAATCTCGATTACGATTTTGGCTTGCAACGATTACGAAAAAAAAGTAATCTAAATAAAACGATTATTTTTGCTGCGTACGCTTTCGCCCCTCCTTAAAAGCCCTCTCGACCATGGTGGTGGTGGAGGCTTGAAGGGATTGATGGAGGTGTGTGGTGCAGTGGGTTGTGCGTTGTGCGTTGGTGTTCGGATCAGGGGGTCACAGGTTCAAACCCCACTGCAGTCAGCATGTCGTTGTGTCCCTGGGCAAGACACTTCACCCCAAATTGCTCCTGTGAGGATTGCCCACAGTATTGAGTATGTAAGTCGCTTTGGATAAAAGCGTCTAACAAGTGACATGTAATGTAATGTAATGTCTGAAGAAGATTGGTTTAAGCTTGACTTGAACCCTGGATTCGGAGGAACAGGAGGTGGAAGGGTGGAGGAGGGCTGTGTCGAGTCACCTGAAATGACAGCTGTCAGGAGGGGAGAGAGCAGATTTAAAGGTTTAGCAATGCGCTGTGATTGGTTTAAGGGAATAGAGATGAAAGTCATAGGTTTAGCTGGGGAGTGACACCCCCGATCACTGATTGGGAGGGGTGTGAGCGTAGTAAAATGGAAATATGTGACTGACAGGATATAAAGACGGTCTTCCTGGTTGAACTTCATTAAAGACTAAATGTTTTAAGGCTAAATATATAGATTATTGTCAAGTCAGTTAACACAGCGGGCTGACACAAGCCATTAGATAAACCTGCATGTTCGAAGGCCGTTGACTCTAATCCCTGGCCTTCTGTCCACAAAATCATTAATCTGCGTTCTGTCGCTGATTGATAATGGCTTCTTATTTTAGTTTTCCTTTTTTTTCACACGCTGGGAAGCTTCAGGCTAAGGTCTTCTCCTTAGCCTGGAATTATGAAACCTGCAATTCAGCACCAATTTAAGCTTTTCATCATAATATATTATCACTGTGGTTTAATTGCTTTTTTATATTGTATGCAATAATTACATGACATTTACAACTTGACCACACTAATCCAACTGTATAAGTACAAAGGACTACTAAATATTTCATTATACAGTTAGAGTTGCTGTGTAACATTGGAAAATAGTCACATTTCTCCATATTCAGTTATAATTCCGTCATAGACTCTGATGTAAAAACAAGAATAATGACAATGGAGGAACATTCTGGATATGCATAACGACACTTCAATGCATTTAACCTGGTCTTCAGCTCCTCACTTCATGTTTCATTATGGTAGTGCTGCTTTGCTTTACATTTTTAATATTTAATATAGCATACTCTTGGATGCAAGGAGCCTACTGTATTCCAGGTCAATCTGTGTAAGCGGAGAACCAGAGGGATGGTTCCGCTTCAGATGTTTGTTGAGTCCTGTATGCTGTGTGTGTTTATGCTCCAAGCTGTGATGTGTCCAAAGTGCCGAATTCAAGCCCTTATTTTCAACCACCAAGTGTCTCACCGTGCATTGAATGGTCCTCCCAAACAGACTAATTACGTCCTCCATGGAATAGCCGGTAGGCCTGTCGCAATAAACAATTAATTGACTTATCGTACGATAAATAAAAATGAGCTCGATAACTTTTCTGACCTTGATAAATTTACATGCGTGTTTGTTTACATAAGGATGTGACCAGCATTTTAGCCAGGCGCGTTGTGTCTGCCGGCCAGGCGCGCTGTGAGGGGCGGGGCTCACACACAGCCAGGTCAGGACACTCCGTGTGCAACAGTGTAGCATCCAAATGAATAATATAGCGACAAGCAGGAGACAACGTGTGACTTACTCGAGGGGAATTTAAAGTGAAATGGAATTGGTTGCAAAACCTAATTCCACTTCTCCGGTGTGGGAGTATTTTGGATTCAAGCC
Organism: Dissostichus eleginoides; assembly: GCA_031216635.1. Taxonomy (NCBI): domain Eukaryota; kingdom Metazoa; phylum Chordata; class Actinopteri; order Perciformes; family Nototheniidae; genus Dissostichus; species Dissostichus eleginoides. Next base: position 6,429,601 of record CM062281.1, read on the forward strand.
AAATTAACGAGGCCAACCTACGGATTTGAATGAGCCGAGAGCCCCCACCTTCCTGACAGTTTGCAATCACCGATGCATTTGCCCGTCAATGCATATACAAACGCGATAGCACAAAATGGTGCACGCTCACTGACAGCGTAAGCCGCTTCATAGCCAAAGAGATGAAGCAGTGTTTCCGCCAGACCAGGGCTGAGAGGGCGTCCACCCCGAGAACGGGGGGGGGGGGTGCTTGAATCTTGACTTGAACCGTCCCTTATAGATACTGTCTTTTTACTTTAGTGAGCCCAAACGGCTCTTCATGTTACCACAGTTTACCACGGAGCCTCAGTTTCGCTGCTGCGAGGCTCTGGTGCTCGCAGCTCACGCGCGTGCTCCACTAGCACCGCTCATCGCGTCCAAATCGCGCACGTTCCGTGTTGTCCTGTGGCAGGCACCGCCGATGTCGGGGAAACGATCTTCAATACTCCGAAAAGAATCCCACCAGACTCCTTTGCCCCTCCAACAGAGGGATTGTCCTTGTCCTTTTTCCTTTTCGTCATTTCAAGCGATAAAAACTCTCGATCTTCTCTCGAATTATGAATATTTTTGGATGCCCTCGGCTCGAGTTCAGGGCGTCCCGAGCTGAATAAGGGTGTCAAATGACGGCAAGACGCCCCCCTGACGGAAACGCTGAGATGAAGCCATTTAACATAGTTGGAAAAACCAGCATTTCAATAAATGTTGCAAACTTTTGACAAGCAGTACGAACTGCCGAAAAAAACCTTCATCTCCCAAACTGCCATTCCAAGTCTGTACAACCAGGTGAAAGACAAAGTTCTGAAAGAGTTAAAAGACATCTCTTTTTACTCTGCAACTACCGATATGTGGTCAAGCTCTAATATGACACCATACATGAGCTTGACCGTGCATTACATTACAGATGACTGGACTCTGCAGTCGAAGTGTTTAGAGACCAGGTACATACCGGACAACAACACTGCTAACATACTTGCAGAAAACCTGCAGTCTGCTGAAGGAGAGCAAACTGGCCTGTATAACCACAGACAATGGTGCTAACATTGTGGCTGCAATACGCCAACTCGGCTGGCCATGGCTCAACTGCTTTGGCCACAACCTCCATTTGGCTGTGTCTCATGGTTTGGACAGTGACAAGGATCGCACAGCGCGTGCCATGGGAGTGTGTAGGAATCTTGTCAACACCTTCAACCTCAGCTGGCTAAAGAAGAGAGTCCTGAGTAGGGATGCTCCGATCGCCAATTTTGGGGCCGATCGCCTGAATCGGTATCGGCCGATACCGATCGTCGATCCGATCGAGTGGGCGGGGGCTATGGGGATCTTCCATTTAAAGTGATGTTTAAAACTCAGTTAATGGGGCTCATTCACTGGCGCTTCCACAAACAACAACCAACATAATTATTACATTCAAATGAAGTACATTATTCAAGTTTACATTAACTTTGGATAATAACACGGGAGAAATGAGCGGAAGCGCTCTCTTTTCCTCTCTCCCCCTCTCTCCCTCTCCTGACAGCCTGTCAGTATCTCATACAGCTCACTGATCCAGTAATGAGTGACCCGACAGTGAAGAATAAATATATTTATAACTAGTTTAGCTTGTTCCAGAGGTAGATAAAATAGCTAAGTGTGTTAGGTCTAACTCTTAGTGTGTGTGTTGCTCCGCTCACCGGTCCGTCACAGCGGGTGGAGCTGCAGGATTTCTGCTTCACACACGTTGCATACCGCTATTTTATTGTCTTTTTCGGACACCTTAAAATACTGCCAGACTGGTGAAGCCATTTTGGCGAGCTTGTTTTGCCGCGCACTGAGAAAAGTGTCATGTATTTTACGTCATAATTTTACGTCATGCGATCGGCTCTCACGATCGGCATTTTTAGAGAGCACCGATCGATCGGTAGAGAGTGAGTATCGGCCGATATCGATCGGCGGCCGATCGATCGGAGCATCCCTAGTCCTGAGGAAGGCACAGACTGAAACCAATCTCCCCCAACACAGTCTAATACTGGTGAGTGATGGATAAATCATTGATAGTTGAGTTCATATTCAACAACATTTTTTTTAAAGGTTAATTTAAGATTTAAGAGTTCTTATTTTTAATTTGTGACTTACATATGGACCTGTAATGTTCTTTCATTAGCATGTATTAGATCATTGGTTACATTCTAATAACATGTACAATTATTTGTGATAAATAATGGAAATGGGAAAAGTAGTATTTGTTTAATTATGTTGATTTAGACTAATGAAAAATAACATGTTATCTTTCCCACAGGATGTCGCCACACGATGGGGAACAAAGCAAATGATGATAGAGAGGGTGCTGGAGCAACTCCCAGCCATAAGACGTGTCCTCGTTGAGGATCGAAAACATGGCCACCTCAACCCAACCTGGCAGGATGTTTCTGTGTTAGAATCCATAAATGCAGCAATGAAGCCAGTGGCTGATTTCACAGATGTGCTATCAGCGGAAAAACATGTCACAGTGTCCTCAGTTAAGCCTGTGTTGGAACTACTAAAAGGCAAACTTTTTTCACCAGGCCCCGATGACACTGAACTCACAGAAAACATAAAGAGCAACATGTGCAGGGTATTGGCACAGACATACAACCCACCAAATATCCAGCTCTTGTTGACCAAGGCCACCGTCTTGGATCCAAGGTATCGTGGTAGCATGGAGGATGCAGAAGTCTTGGATGATGTCAGGCAACAGTTCGGAATCTTTGATTTATAGATTTGGATATAGCCTGTTGAGGCATCTGGGTCTTTGTATGGACAGTGGACTGTACACTTGAGTTTTGTTTTAAGGAGGTTTTTTTGCTTGTGAGACAGACAATGTGTGCTCATATTTATTTATATATATATATATACTGTTACTTACGGAGCCCCTAAAGGTTCATGGAGGGTAAAAAAAGTATCTCGTGCGCACGATATACTTCCTCATGCGCACAAAATAGTATTTTGTGCGCACAAGATAGTGTTTTGTGCGAACGAGAAAGTATTTCGTCAAGTAGGAAGTGGAGCAAAGAGGAGACAACCGTTTCATTGCAGACTGTTATGTTTATGTGGAGAAATGGCAGTGCATACATTATTTGAGATATATTTCAAACTCAGACTTCATTTAGGGACATTTTGGCCAGGGGTTTAGAGCTATTTGTTTAAGCACCGGATTCGCAAAACAGAAGAGTCTGTAAACCAGTCTGCTTTCATCTATGAATTCATGTCCGTGACTCTCACAGTATCTGCTGCCCACAGCTGTTTTATAAAAGGAAAACCTCCTTCACTTTATGAAATCTCTGCGGCACCAGTGGCCTGTACTACGAAGCAGGATTTGCTATTTACTATTCATTCATGAAGTATGACGCTGCGCTGATAGCATGCTTCTCCATGTTTGTGATTGGTCAAATGTTGCTAACCCCGTCCCTTTCACGTGAACGCGCTCTCAGCCGGACAGAGAAACCCTGGTTGATTTACTGAGTTGATAACCAGCTTCGTAGGACCGCTTAGCGAGATCGCGTTTGTTAGGGTTAGTTAAGCCGGGTAACTCAAACATATCCAGGGTCTGTTGAACTGGCTTCGTCGTACAGGGCACTTGAGGCAGTAACGTGTAACTCAGCAGAATCTGAGACGAGCAGCACCAGCTGCAAAGAGCTGTGCCTTTTACTCTTTACTTCACTGTGTTCCCCTTCATTAGAACAGCTGAATAGAGATCGAGGCTGCTACGTTTAACCACACACACCTCTACATACATCAAACTGCCCGATTATTCCCCCTATTACTCGTTTTATGAAGGAGATGTCCGGTCACCAGGGTGCATGATGTGTGTGTGTTTGTGCTCAGCTCCGCTCTGTGTGTGTGTTCGGTGTGTTTGTGTGTGTCCGACACCGGCATTTGTTTTCAAATTACCATGAACAGTAATTTACACACATCTGGTTCTCCATAGTTATATGTGTATTCCCAAGTGAAAGAAATTTGTTTAATCTTAATCTCGATGTAGTGCTACTATTGTCTGCCGGAGTGCACCGGAACGAACGACACTATCATAAACAAATGCCCACACACACACACACACACACACACACACACACACACACACACACACACACACACAGGCGACCGGACATATTCTTCATAAAACTAATAATATGGCGTAATAATCGGGCAGTTCGATGTGTTTTACCATAAGAAAGTATCTTGTGCGAACGAGAAAGTATATCTTGCGCACGAGAAAGTATTTTGTGCGAAAGAGAAAGTATATCGTGCTCAGAAATTAATAAAGCGTGGCCTCGTTTTATTTAAATTGAGGCCACGAATTACATCTCGTGCGCACGAATTAATAAAACGTGGCCTCGTTTTATTTATTTTTCTCTATGAACCCTCCAGGGCTCCGTAGTTACTTTATTTATTTAAACTAGGGCTGTCAAGTTAACGCGTTATTAACGCGTTAACGCAAAAAAAAATTAACGCCACAAATCATTTTAACGCGATTAACGCATGTGTATTTTTTGTCCTCCCCCGCCCCGTAGTTTCAGAGCGCATCGAGTTTAAAATACCATCTACAAGCTGACGCTGACAGCACCGCTCCTGCCGCCCGCTTGCAGCAGACCACACTTCCACGCTCACGGCAGGCCCGGACTGGCCATCGGGAGGACCGGGAGGGTGTGTGTATGTGTGGCGCGAGCGAGAGAGAGAGAACTTGCACACCTTACGTGTATTGTTGTTGTTAGCATCTGGTGCTAGCATCTGGTGCTAGCTAGCTGCGATAACGGATATAAGGAGCTGTTTCAATGAAAACAGAGGAGCGACATTTCGCCGACAACTGCGCCGAGCACTTGACTTTATGCAGGTAGCCAGACAGTGGGACATTGTACGAAAAGTCAGCACACTCAGCACGGATAGTGCGCGCAACATGATTGCAGCGTCCAGGCAGCTCCCGTTCGAGCATATGCCTTGAGTTGCACATAGCTCCAATGTTCCATCACAGTGTCTCTCCACACACACACACACACACACACACACACACACACACACACACACACACACACACACACACACACACACACACACACACACAGTATTGTATGAGAGAGGTTCCAGGTTGAATTGAGGCGAATATTTGTAATGTTCAGAGGTTGTTGTGTTTAATATTCATGAGAATATTTGTCATTGTTCAAATGATAATAAACAAACATTTGCATAAAGCATATTTGTCCACTCATATGTTGATAAGAGTATTAAAAACTTGAAAAATATCCCTCTAAGGTACATTTAGAACAGATAAAAAATGTGTGATTAATTTGCGATTAATCGCAATTAACTATGGACAATCATGCGATTAATCGCGATTAAATATTTTAATCGACTGACAGCCCTAATTTAAACATTTTTTTTTTCATGTTTTGGCCACAAGAGAGCTCTGTTTTCAAGCCTGAGTCTATTTAATTGATTGTTTTGGTTGTGTGTGATTTATTTAATTAATTTTTTATAATTTCATTTATTTTTTTAATTTATTATGTATAATTTATATATTTCAATTTTATTTCACATTTAATTTGCAATGTTGAATGTTCAATAAAAAGTTCTGTTTGAAAGGATGTACTTGAATTATTATTATATATTATCATTATGTCAGTGGTCTAAAATGGTCTTACAACGGTCGACAATATTATCGTTTATCGCAATAATTTCTGGGAAAATTTATCGTCCAACAAAATTAATTATCGTGACAGGCCTAATAGTCGGTTTCTCTTTGTAAGGCATCCTGAATTAACAGGTCCACGTTAGGGAAAAGGACACAAACCCTTTCTTTTAATTGCCTGTGTTCTTCTGAAAGTGACGTCTTTCCTTGAGAGTGACCTTTCCTTGATATCAGAAGGCATTAGGAGTTTACGTCACACCTTCTGAAGCAAATCGAAGTCCCTTTGAACACTCAGAGGCTATAATCCTCTCATCTGCTTTGTTTTTTACCACCTTGATGTTGTGCTTCGTTGTTCCATTCATTTGTTGGAGGATTCTAACCAAACCAAATTTTAGTCACCACATTTACACAGCACACTACGCAAAGTGAAATTCAATCTCAGTATGTAACCCATCATAGTACTTTTAGGCCCCGTCCACACGGAGACGAAAACGAACCGAGGTCGATATCAAAAAAGTCTTCCGTCCACACAGAATCGGCCCAAGAAACGTGTCCGTCCATAGGAGACCGCTCGACCCGCTGGAGACGCTGTAGTGCATATGCCGGGCCTGTAAGTGGCGCTGTACTTCTGCCACAAAGTACACCAAAAGCAGCGAATAAGACCCCCCGAGCATGGTTGCCATGGTTGCCTGATTGCCCTTCTGGTTATTCTCCGCAGTGGATTTAGCAGAAATACATTTTAGCAACATTTTAGGCACGTCCAGCTGGGAGGAGACCGAGGGGTAGACCTAGGACCAGGTGGAGGGATTATATCTCTTCGCTGGCCTGGGAGCGCCTTGGAATCCAGGGGAGAAGATGGATGGATGGATTTATACAAAACCTGAGAACAGTCTAGCCCAACTGTTGCCCTAATTGGAGGCAATATAGGCTTCACATGTCTTTAAAAATGTTGTTGCTACCAAGTGGCTAAATGAGACTACAGAGGATTTATGGGGCATTAAACAGTGACTGCTCATTATATCGAAGGCTAATTGTTCCAAAACCCCATATTCCGAAAAATGTTCCCAACGGTCTGAAAGCCAATTTGTTCGACAGTCTGTTATCCCGACAACAAACTCTCAATCCTCTGAAGGCTCATTGCTCTAAAAAACACACACTCTGCTTCTCTGCTTCTTTAGCTAGTACTGATTGCTGTCATATGTTGGATTACAGCTCCCAGGGAGTGATCCTGGCGTTAAAGCACATTTTTGTAATGTGAAAATCGTGGAAAACTTCTGTCACTTATGTAAGGTCATTGGGACCAAAAATACTTTTTCCCATTGACCTTAAATGTTTTTTTTTTTTTTTTAAGTTAACCCTAACACAACAACACAGGACCAACTCTTGAAAAGCCATTATTCAAATAATGAGAATGTATTGCAAAAAGTTGTAAACTGCACTAAAAGCTAAATTCAGCTCATTTGAGGCGGGGCTTAAGATGCATATCGTAATGGACCTAGAGCCCACGGTGATCAACGTATCATTTTAATCGAGAGTCACTGGTTTTAGGTTCATGCGCCACTGATTAACTTTCAGAGGAAAAACGGGGTCATCCGTGTCTTGGATTGGCTAAATTATGATGAAAGCTGTGAAACTAATTAGGGCGTTGTAATTGTAAACAAATCAGAGGCAGATTAGAGCTGTTTCTGCCTTATTCTGCATTATTACTAGATGTGTGCTTCTGTTTGGTGCATGGAGTTTTTTTGTACTTGTATGTACTTGTATGGGGAAGGACAGGTGTTACTGATAACCTTAACAATGGCATTGTACTTTAAGTGTCCCAATAATAATCCACTACATTGTGAAAGTGAACCAGCACGCACAGTGCCTTGACCCTGAAACTGAAACAGCAAACGGAACTGAGCCCTCATTCATTGTGGTATTTAAATCCATGCTTTTCTCAGGTTAGTTTGTCAAAATGTCTACTGGGAAAAATAGCTATGCTGGGCTTTCTTTGCTGTTTTCTCGAACCTGCACAACCGAGACCACTCTAAACCTGACAACACATTAATCATCATATGAGGAAAGCTGTAACACATGCAGCCTGGGTCCCTTCTCTGCTAAATCGCTGTAAGGCAATCTCTTCTTGATGCCTGTGACATCTGTTTTTGATAAGTGGCTTGGGGTTTCAGTGGCGTGTGCAGCAAGGGCAAACCACTGCCATCTGACAATCTATGATTGAATATGTTCCAGTCAGAGGTTGCGCTAGACTTTGTCGCTGCCCGTCATTTTGACGGACAGGATCGCAACATTTCCGTCAAAATCCATTATTACCCGTCGGCCTGTACACAACTCTGCCGGGGGGGGGGAGGCTGGGGGGCGGAGAGAGCACGCTCGTGAACTGTCAACGGGGGGGTGGACGCTCGCTCGTGATCTGTTAGCGGCGTGTTATGCATTCCCACAGCACCTCGCGGGAGCGCGCACAGCCAGGGGCGCCGTAAGGGGGTGAAAAGTTAGGACAATTCTAAGGGCCCGTGACTGACAGGGGCCCAAACAATTTTAGAACATTAAGAAAAAAACTTTTAAGTAACCTTTCATCCTTCATCAATAATTAACATTAATAAAACGTTATGTTGATAATGTACTCACTAAACTTATGATTAATTTAACTTATTTTCTTCCAAAATGTAATTATCCAAAGCCTCTGTACACCCCCTTCTATTTACATGTAATGGTTTGGTCCTGCCTCCAAACATGGTGCGGCACCGGCACTTTCTAGCAGAGAGTGAGAGCATGTGAGGAGGGATGCTAGTAGGCTACTTACGTGTGTACCATCCATGTCTCAACGACTAACAAAGTCAGCCTTTCAAAAAAGAAAAGAAAGAAGAGAAAGACAAGAGAGAGGGACTAAAGGGCGACATGTCACCCAGTTTTTCTAAAGAAAAGGTGGGTATCCATGAGTGGTGGAAATGAGTCTGTTAGCTAAGCGTAGTCCATTGTAAATAATAATTTACTAAGCTGACATTAAGTAGGCACTGTTAAAATCTTCACAGAAAATTCAGAGGTTTTTAATTTCACTGCTCTTTTAGCTGACATTTAATAAATGCAGGTACATCAGCTATTCATACTAAATCAGTTGTCCCTCCCCCTGGTGCCAGGACCAACCGATCCCATCTTTAGGCTCAGCAGCCCTGCCCCCCCATAAGGCTGAACCTGAACCAGCTTTTCTCCCAACTGAAGGAGGTGAGCAGCATTGTGTTGAATGACATGCCACTTAAAGGTGGGGTAGGTCATTTTGGAGAAACCAGCTCCAGTGTGCTAGAATTTGAAAATACACAACCGGAGAAAATCTGCCACTTCCTTACAGAGCCCCTCCTCCAACACACACGAACGCGCACATGACCAATGAGGGCACGAGATAAGTTTGTGCACGAGATGGAAGGCTGACAGGCAGGTAGACCATCCAGTTATTTTAGCCGGGCCGGCTAGATGCTTTTTACAGTACTACGGCTTCCACAGATGAAATTTTTTTATGGATTTTTTGTCAAAGCACTTAAGATATTCATTGCTATCGGGATGTTAAGAGCATTCCATGGAATATAACAAAAAGTGTATCTCGAGCCGGTTTCTCAAACTTACCTACCCCACCTTTAACATATCTGAAGGGAGACTGGAATACAAAATATATATATATATCAAAACAAAAAGCTAACATCTAATTTAAATTGTACATTTCAAACACAGTATTTTCCCACATATTTAAGTTATATTTATTTGGCTTTATGCATTCATGTTGAGCAGGGGTGAAAGTGGTTTGAATTTCTTGCAGGTACTATAATGCTACCCCGACCTTCATTTCCCCATAATGACACTTGGTCATTATGGGGAAAAGAACACCCTTCATGCAGATCTAGATCCCTTCGCTTCGCGTCGGGCTCCTGATCAGCCTGTCGGGTGTTCTTTTCCCCATAATGACCGCGTCGCTGCACATTATCCCTTACTTAAAATATTGTGTTCTGAGTAAGACTCCTCAGGGTGCATCTGAGATTAGAGGGGTGCACCAGTAGTAGGGTTACGTTGTTTTTGGCGATCGTTGACGGGGGGGGGGGGATATTTATGTTATCCCCCACTGTCCACACGCCGCGCGCGCCGCGAAAAGTCCCGCCCTCCCTGGTCGTCGCAGCTGTGCGTGGACGTCGCCCCGCGCGCGGGAGAATGAGATTAAAACAACCCTCAGCCCGACATTAATCAAGACGGAACCAAACAATGTTCCCCGGCCCGGCTGTCACATTGATACATCATTGTGGCCGTTCAGCCAAAAAGTTTGGCCACCCCTGTTGTAGGACATTAACGATAAAACAGAATATTGTTGTTCTATTTTTAGACATCGACGAATCTCCTCCCGACTGGTTGGGCACCCCTTATAGAGATATACAGTTTGCTAGTTAGCTAACTTATTATATTCATCATGGCCAGGTTCATGTCCATTCTCTGGGCTAAATAAGCATCATCACCTGTGTCATCTGTGGGCGTTGTTTTTCTAATTTTAAGCACTTTCTGAGTTTCTTCATCTCTCTCCTTTCTCTTAAACATCTGAAGAATCGTCGTTTGCATTTTTGCTTTAATTACCACGTAGCCTAATTTTCTAGCTGTCACTCCATTCTTTTCTCCTGCCGCTGTTCTGATCAAGTGGGAAAAAGCAAATATTGCTCTGATTGGGTCTGGGCAACAAACGAATTTGCATAATTTCCCAGCAAGCATTGGGCTCATATAACCTTACAAAATCAAACAGGCTGAAATCAGCGTAAAAAAGATGTAGAGAAATAAAAAATGCATTTTTTGGAACATTTCAATAAGGACACATTATAATAACACATAAAAAAAATAGACGATATCACAACCATAAGTGTAACAGACATCAAGAGATATTGGTATATATACCCCTCATCAAAACCGGTATTGTAGCCAACATGAGACGGTTGGACAAGCGAAATGCGAAATGCGATTGCGACTAGATGCGCTTGTGACAGACGCTCAAATTCCACGGGTGGAGCTTGGTCCTCATTCTTCCCGGTCCTCCGGACCGCCTGGAAATCTCTTTCCGGTACTAAGGACCGGGTAGGACCGGCACACTTTCAACCATGCATGTTGAGAATGTTCCATTCAAAAATGTTATTATTAAAAAGGCATTTAAACCATAAAAGATGACTATTGAGATCTATTGTCAGGAATGTTAGTCTTATATCAAATTGTGAATTCTACTGCAGCAGAATGTTGCATGTCTGCACAGTGTTATATTTTCACAGCTCAGTGTCAGTAAATATTGTGCGGTTAGTATTGGACTACAAGATAGATGCAAGCCTGTACAGGTAGAGTTATTTAAAGCATAAATGAGTCGGTTGGGTTCTGGAGGTGTACAGCAATTGTGCTTGGTTAGCATGGCCTATGCCTGGTGGTGGGGCCCAATAATGTGATATCTTTTCATGGGGCCCAAAATGCCTGGCAGCGCCCCTGCGCACAGCGTAAAGCAAATACTTTTGTTGATCTGTTCGGCAAAGTTAGGTTTGGAAACTATATAATTTCCTTTTGGGCGGGCATGCATAACACAGCATAATACCGGAGCCCCGCTGCGGGGAAACGTTGGCGCTGTTCTGAGTTTGTTCTAATCTGTCAACATGACGGACGGCTTTCAGATTTTTCCGTCATTGTTAAAAAAAATTCCGTCAAAGACGAAAAATATTCGGTTAACGCGACCTCTGGTTCCAGTCAAACCTAAGGTGAATTTAATTTGATAATTTGTTACTACTCTATAGTGTGTCATTGTTTATTCGTATGTATCCAACAGGACTCTTTTTAAGGGACTAAAATAATAAAGTATGTAAGCTTTATTACATATACGGTGGCACTCTGTGTTGGGGTTGGCAGGTATTTTTATAGTTTGAATTCAAATGGTACTAAAGGAATGTAACAACATGATGGCTCACTTAATCAAAACAACTTGCCTAACAAGTTCATTAACTGTCCCAAGCATATGGCCCAGAAATGCCCCCCCCCCACACTACCACAACCACACACATACACACACACACTCAAACACACACATTTGAAAGCTCAACGTACCCACACGAATCACAAAGGTGACTTATGTTGGCTTCAAATAGACATTCCCAGGTCAGAGCGGGGCCCATTCTTATCTTTGCTGTTGCTATTTTGATGATAGGAACGAGCTAACTTCCCCACAAGCTTCAATGTAAACCAATTTGTGACAAATAACAACCCAGTGCTTCATCCACAAACTCTAGCCACAGCATAGGAAAGCACATTACAAGATGATTGACAATTGTATCTACTGCTAGGGTCCCCGCACTGGCATGTGTCACGTATTACGTTATGCCTGTTTTTGCATTTCATCAACTGCATGTGCAATTATGTGTCCCATATACCTGGTGCCTGTTTGTGACCTGTTTTCAATCTGAAGAAGCAGTTTCAGCCTTCTTCTCCACTTCCTAGGACATTCCCGCCTGATGGCAGTGATGGAGAACGAGACGTGGAGACAAACTGCATACGTCCCCCATTATCTCCTCCATGGTGACCCTTTCGCCTCAAAACTCTCCAAAGAGGCTGATATCATCGCGGCATTTTACATCTGCATCATAGGTCAGTCTGATTGCAAAATTACCTTCTTTTATCCCTTCATTCATGTCTTTTTCCCCCACTTTTTGTCGCTGAATGTTGCTGCAATCAAGCTGTATGCTTATGTGTTATCATCAGCATAGTGTATATCCAACATAATCTGCAAGGCAATATCAATCAATCGAAATACTTCAGAAATACTTCAGTTTCACTCAAGATGTGCGTCTGACTCCTGGCCAACACCGTTAGCTCGTCTGTCTGACTCATATGTTACGCCGTTAGCTTGCTCTGCTCTGCCACCTCTCCTATCTGCATCTGGTTGTGTGTGTGCATGTATATCTTCTGTGATTACAGAACATTTTTCAAATTTAGCAGGCAGACTGCAACAGGCTGCATGCGCGGTTGGCGCATGTGAACTTGAAATTAATAAACAAGATTATGATGATGACAATGCATTTGTGAAGTGACCCAATTAGAAGAAATTCAGTTCAATGTACAATTTATCAACTTTGTATTGTAGACTTTCAATGAGACCTGCAGGCTGATTTAGATCAGATATCAATAATTATTTCCACATGAGCCCCCAAAAATATTTAAAATCTCTCTGATGAACCCTGGGACACTCCACCCATAAACTCTAATGGAAACATCACACATTTTCAAGAGGGGGTGCTCCTGTAAAAACAGGGTGTTAAATTGCTCTTTAATAAGAAATCTGAAAGCTGAAACTGTTTATGCAGATTTCAACCAGGAAGCTTTTGCAGACACATTCCCAAGGCATTCGAGGCACATCTAGAGAGACACCTCAGTATGGAATCTAGTTACGAAATATTGTGTTGTGATATAATTAAATTAGCTAAACAAACACGCACACTCTGCCATTTGCATGCAGTGCAAGTGAGAAACAGGAAAAACAACCACATGAATTCAAACGTTTTAATCTGTTTGTTGGTTTGTGTGAACACACGTCCCACACAAACACTTGACATGAATTGTTTTATATATCAATGAACTGAGGAGATGCTGGTTGAATGTAAATGCATTACATATAAGCGATCATAGGCTTATGTGCTTTAGGCTTTCAATTGTAGTCATCATCTAGCTCCTTCTGTTCCCCTGTGGCACAAATTGGCTGTCAACACCTTTATTCCCGCTTCACCTTCATCTGCTTTGTTTTTTTTATCTGCATGGAAATGCAGCCATAACCATTATTCCAATCAAATAAAATAAAAAGTCATAGTGTAGGTATTATGTGTACAGATTATACACATGCAGCATGTTAAATAAAATGAAAGCAGTATAAAGCCTGTTACAAATCTTCTAGCAACCCCGGTTGGTGCCTTGACACAGTTAGGAATTCAATGGGAACATAAAGCCTCACTACAATAGGAGATAAGAATAGAGATGTTTGAATCACCCTCAAGTTGACATTAATTGTTTGAGTTCAGCAATCAGATGGCTCAATCAATGGAGAAAAGAATACAAACCCCTTTCAAAACTGGAGTTTACTGACTGGGATAATCGTCTGTTTCAAAAAGTTGACTATAATTGTGTGTGTGTGTGTGTGTGTGTGTGTGTGTGTGTGTGTGTGTGTGTGTGTGTGTGTGTGTGTGTGTGTGTGTGTGTGTGTGTGTGTGTGTGTGTGTGTGTGTGTGTGTGTCCACACTGTGAGACTGACTTTATTTGTGGTAAGGATAAAAAAGAATCCACTGTTTCTTAGGTTACTTGGTTTTTAGACTGTCCTAATCTGTCTTTGTTGTTTCTAAAAGGGTTATTTCTCCTTGTGTCATTTCTATTTTCACTTCCTGTCTCTGTGTGTTTTCCAGCCTTGTTTGATTGTTTGTCTTGGCCTTATTGCACCTGTTCCCCATCAGCCCTGAACCCACCTGACTTCTGAAACACCTGCACTTTATCCCTCATCAGATCAGTTGGCATTTAAGTCCTGCTTCTCGGTTTAGTCTCTGTTGGGTTGTGGCACTTTGTTTATGATGAAGTTCAGCTTTCCTTGCCGCACAATTCCTTGCCTTGCTTTTAACTCACAATTACCAAGCATTACAATGTAGGGTCCAACCTGCTCCACTCCACCCTGACATGAGTCACGGTTTAGCTTGTCTCATTCATCTTTCTTTGCCATAATGTGATGAAAACGTTCACATTGTCATTCAAACTCAATGTAAATCACACTGGCCACTGTCTTTGATACCATACCGTGTTCATATACCCTGAATCATCTTACATACAATATGTTCATCAAGGATGATATATATCATGCCACAGGATTTCAACATAATAAAATAAACTAAAGGTTTTAATTTTAGGTACTTTGGCAGGCTTTAATAAAGTCATAAATCAACATTTTTGTCAAGGCAGTGAATCTGACAGTGTCTATCAACACATAGTCCAACCATTAAACAAGGTGTGTGTATGTGTGTGAGGTAGCTGTACTGTGAGTACACTCACAGATGGGTATTTTGTTTATTCTGTTGCTACAGCAGTCAACAAAGCTGTTAACAATATATCAGCACAAACATTCACATAATAAATAAAGATGCATATTCCTCTCAAAACTAATGTTTCATTTGTCTTTGGGAAGCAGAAAGGAAGTGTTCCTAAGAATGAACTATCACCTATGCCTCAACCACCACAATTCCTGTGTGCGTGTGTGTACTTTAAACACGTGTTTGGTGCTTGTCTGCTCTATATTTTGAATAAATCTATCAGTAATGACGAGAGTTGGATTCAAATAAGCCCCATAAGGCAGTTTTAGTGTAATCAAGGCATCAGCTGTAATTCACAGACTTGTTCTGTCTGCACAATTACCACACATTATGCCTTTATTGCCTAATTCCATTTACAAACTTAAAAGAATGAAATCTGTGTTGATAACATCAGCTGTTAGTCTTCTGCCTGGCTGCATTCCTCCACACCGCCACACAGCTCTAACATCTACAATAGAGACAGTGTTCAGGGTTCTTACTGCATTTAAATAGGATTAGATGGCCAAAGAAATCGCCAAGTGGAAAACTGCACAGAATTTCAAAAGACTATAATTCTCAGGAAAAAAAACAAAAAACACAACCAGGCACTGCAACAACAGAAAACAACAAATACAAAAATGCATACCAAAAGAAAAAAAAACACATTACGATAGCTGCAAAAACAGAAAACCTGTCTGTAAATACCTTTTTGGCAAAACCAACATCATTTTTCTACATTAGAAATCATATAAGATATGCTCTTCTAAAGTTTGACATCAAACGTGTTTTAAAAAGGGCATTCAAGATAAAACTTAATATTCAGCCTTTTTCATATGGATTAAAGCATATTTATTAAGACTTAATTTAAAATGTACAGAGTATTTTTCTGTAATGTAATTCAGTGGTGCCGGAAGTAGAAGTGCCAAGGGGCCATTGGCCCCCCCACTTTACAGCCCTGCCCAACATTTTCGCAGCGGCGGATGCCGCGGAACACTAACCTACATCCCGTTTCAATATTTCCCCTCTACTCTAAAGTCGCATCTAAAAAGAACGCGATCTGAGAAGGACTGTTCTTGCTAGAAACGGTTTACGCAGAGTCCTTGTCATTCCACTGACCTGCACATTTGGACTAGTGATGTGTCGGTTTTTTGTTAAGTAATACAAGACAGAATGATATGATGATCTCCGCGCTACAGCTGCTCCGTGCATGCATGCAGTGACATGTAATATCCAAGGATTAGAGACGGTTGGATGCTGCTGTTTTGAGCATTGCAATATATTTATTTTCACTATGTTATTTATTTATGATTATCTTTAGGCTCAGCAAAGATTTGATGTCAGCTGTTTCTGTCTTTTTTTCTTTAGTTAAGAGCCCTGCTGTTTTGTTAGGGCTTTTTCTTTAAATACACTTTTAAAATGTCGATACAGTAGCTGTCCTTTTTTTAAATGTCTATGCTTAAGTTTTTATAGGTGTTGCTATCTGCTTTGAGTAGCGTGGTTTTACAAGCAAGTCAGTGCATTCATTGGGTGGTATCAGAGTTACAAGGGTCTGTAAATGCAATGAAAACAATTGGCCACAGCAAATCATTTATATTAAAAATGTAATTTTTACTTTTGAATACTTCAGTACAAAGGATGTATTGAATAATTTAAGTGATATATGTGTACATATAAATCATTAAGTTGAGTTAATAACTGGAAAAAGTGCCCAAGCCTCCCGGACAGCCACGAAAAGTCTCATTTTGTGTTAAAAAAAAGTGCGCTTACTTCAGTCAAACACCAGTCAACATTCAGCTTGTCAAACAAGAGCGTATTGAGCAGGAAAAAAGGAGAGATGGAATGATGGAGCAACTGCGCTGTCTGCAGTTTCTAACCCGACAGGGTCTAGCAATCAGGGGGCATGCGGATAAGGAGAGCAATTTCCAAAAGCTAGTCGAACTCGTAGCTGAAAAAAACCCCACTCTGAAAAGCTTCATGCTCACCGGGAAATATGCATCACACGAAACAATCAATGAACTTATACATGAAATGTATTGGGAGTCTCTCACCACTCTCTTAACTGAAATCAAAAGCAATGCAAAACACTATGCAGTTATTGTGGATGAAACTCGCGATTGAACAGTTGTACAGCGATTGAAACTCGCGCATGAACAGTTGTCTCTGACTGTTGTTGGAGGACCACCCTTTGGAGTGGTTGAAGGTTCGAGCCTGCTCCGCGCCGTTCGTTGATGAGTGGTCTGCTATAAGAGGAAGGACTCAGACACCGAGATATGAGGTTAACAATAAGCTGATTTAATGGTAAAAGCAACAGTACAATATAACGAAGTACTTCGGGCCCTGGTTCTACTACCGTGCGATATACATATCGGGACAGTCAGACAGAACAGGTGCCCCGAGTATAAGGAAGTTACAATATTTATACACACAAACGGGGAGGAGTTGTGTGGGAGGAGTTGTGTCGGTTGCTCCTCCCTAGGTGTTATCGACTGGTGGATTCACTCCTGGGCGAGCCCTAGGCAGCGAATCAGAGTGAGTCAGCCATTGATGCCCTGGAGACCATAGACATATAAAGAGTAGACGCCGCATCGACCGCTACTGCCTATTGGCGCTGACGAGCCGTGGGGCCGCCATCTTGGACCGGTCACCCGCTCCACTCAGTGTAATCTGTCTGGCAGGCGCAATGAAGTGTCAGCGCATTTAATCAATCATAACTCGCTGAATACAAAACTGATTTTCACGGGGGGTTTTTTCTGCAAACGTCATATATGTAGGCATGATACCGGACACATGATTCGGCGTATTTTAATATTCATAGTAGGCTTAACAGCAATAGAATATTCTGGTATTTGATAGCCTATATGTTATGTATTATAGGTATTTTGCAAAAGACACACGATATATAATATAGGCTAATATATACACACACACACATATAAAAAACACTAATGGTCTATATGATAGAGAAGCAGAAGCAGATTGTGTAGGCCTACTACTCAGCTATTTTAATAAGTTGAAAAATGAAGAAACAATAATACATTATACATAGACAGAAGTTATATATCAGTAAAAATGAATATCTATGTCAGAAAAAATGAAAATCTACATCTATATCTATATAAAAAATGTAAATTTTCAAGTTAAACACAAGAACATGACACCACCCCCCCCAAACCATATTTACACAAAGTTGCTCATGAAAGTTTAAATGAGCTAAAAGCCCTGAAAGAGGACTGTTATGTGGATTATATTGCACATGTTTTCTGATGGCCATGGCATCCAACATGAGTGCAACACATCCATATGTAGCCTGGTCTTCCTGGCATCTTCTCTCCAGCATATCCAGCATCATCTTGTTCAGGCCAGGCTTGCCATCCACCGAACACAGCCACCTGTAAAAAAATTGAGAATTAGCTATTTAACGTATTTGCAACCGTAATTTCCAAAAAGGAAATTGAACAACATTAAGACTACCTTTGTAATGTATGTGGATGAGGGAGGGGAACATTTTTAGTCTCTCTGAGGTATTTGTATGCCTTTGGACCATGTAGATGGAGTGTGAGGGCAAACTCTCTGTGGTCCTTTGAGTACTCATGGCCCTGCTTTGCCTTGAAGTCTATTTGAAGATCTGAAATTGTATGAGAAAAAATTAATAAGTCCCCTTCATATAATAACAAAGGAGTTTAATAAAGAGTGTAAGAGTAAGATGTACATGAATTTCAAAGTGCTAATTTCATCTTACCTGAGTAGAAATCAAGCCTCTCTTTGAGTTCTTCATTAATGAGGTTCTTTTCCCTCAAATCCCCCAAAAGACTCCTCACTGTGGTCTTTGCCCTCTTTTCTCTAGCCATGGCATTCTTCCTCTCTCGCTCGAGACTCTCCACTCTTGCTAAAGCTTCATTGAGTCTGGCCTTAAGAGCAGTAGGAGAAGCAGGCAAGACATAGCTATGATCCTAGTAGAAAGAGGGATGAACATGGTTTGAGTGATGTTTCACTTCACACACATCACTTTGACACAACTAGAGTATGGCCCACATTCTTTCTTATAGTCATCACCTGTCAAAGCCACTGCCAGCATCATGCGTGTGTGTGTGTGAGTGTGCCAGGAATGCATGTTCAACATGTCTTCAATTGTGTGTGTATGGGTTTATTTGTGAGTGTGTTTAATATGAGTGGCAGCAAACAAGAGAGATTTTACTTTGTCTAGGACCATTATGATATGATGTTGAAAATAGAAATACTCACATCATTAGGCTGAGGTTGTGAGTGTGAGGTTGAAGCTTCTGGGTCGTCCTGAGGGGCCACAGACAGGCTCTCTTCAGCTTTTCTGGAAGTAGACGTAGTCCTGCCCTTTTCCGGCTAAAATGAAGAAGCATAATACTTGAAAAGAATATATATATATATATTTTCTTTTCAAATATTATGCTTATATACACACACACGCACACACAGGGATAGGTATTTCACCCTGCCCTGTTATTGATAATAGAATATTTACATTTATGAATGGTAATAGCCTTATGATGATACACCTACTCTTTGGAGGTGAACCGGGAAGCTGAAGATGGAGGGAATAACACCATCTCTGAGTCAATCTGTCCTGTCCTGTCAAACTCGTCCTGCTTAAAATGCTCACTGCAAATCACGGATGACTCGCTTGCAGTGAACCCTTCCCTCCTCAAAGCAACTTCCAACTTCTTCCTCATATCTTTGTCTTTGGGAAACCTTCAAAATAAAAACGGGAGATTTGAGTCAACACAAAAAAATTAAGAAGGAGTTCAAGCTTATTTTCTTCCTTCTTCTTCCTAGATAGATTAGATTAGATTTTACTTTATTCATCCCACAACGGGGAAATTCACTTGTTACAGCAGCATATGATTTATAAAGTCTCAGTTGGCCATAAACATAATGTTTGCTGGCTACGATTTGCTGGCGGACATCAATACAGTACAATAATATTCTATTTACAAAATACAAACAATAATAATGTTGAATCTTACTTGTGAAAAGTAATCCCCCGACCCCTGTTTGCAATCGTCCGCCGATTTGCACAGCAATACGCTGCACAGTGCTCTGGTATCTTGAAACCTCTGCTGTCTATGGGTAGAATGTCTGTACAATATGGGTAGGATGACCGGTCCAAGATGGCGGCCGTATTTCTTGCGCCCCAGCAGCCAATGCGGCGTCTACTCTTTATATGTCTATGCTGGAGACCGTCTTCCACTCCAGAGCATGGGAGATTTGGATCTACTGCGCCCGCTGATAAGTCCCAGGCCGTCTTCATGGCAGCCATGGGGTAAACAATTCATGGGGTCAACATGGGGTGAACATAACAATCTTTATCTTCGCACCTGGCAGTAGTCCCTTTTCCTAGGGGTCAACATGGGGTGATCATAACAATCTTTATCTTCGCACCTGGCAGTACTCTCTTTTCCTAGGGGTCAACATGGGGTGAACATAACAATCTTTATCTTTGCAAAAGCCGGTGCGATGTGCTGTTCTGACTACCTCTTTGTATACTCTAAGTCTCTGCACAGTCTCTGCACATGACCTTGCTACTTTCAATGTTGTAAGTTAAACACTTTCCCATGCAACCCCTCCCCACGCTCCTGTCCACCCCATCAAAACCCGGGGGGGGCGACTGGGTCCATCCATTCCCAAGTCACGGCACACACAATGAGCACAGCAAGCAAATAATGCAACAATAAGAATATTGCCCTAGTTTCATAAGCAGTTTCATAAGCATACATTTTACACAGACTATTGGCGCCTAAGATATGTCGGGCCAAGGTTATAGTTATTGAAACAGGTTATACAGGTTACTTATAACAGCTGATTATTACATTACATTACATTACATGTCATTTGTTAGACGCTTTTATCCAAAGCGACTTACATACATTCAGTACTGTGGACAATCCCCACAGGAGCAATTTGGGGTGAAGTGTCTTGCCCAGGGACACAACGACATGCTGACTGCAGTGGGACTCGAACTTGCTACCCCCTGATTCCAAGTCCAGCACACTCCCACTGAGCCACAGCCGCCCTTATACAGGCACTAGCGGAGTGATTACCACTCTGCTAGTGCCTGTAGATTTGGCATTTCTTTGACCATCACATACACACGCACTTTTTGCCCCCCCCACTTCTGAAATGAATCCGGCGCCGCTAATGTAATTTCTAGGAGACAGACACCTGAGACACACACTCACACAAAAGTGAAACACTCAGACACACACACACAATCACAATTGGAATTGGATTTAATAGTCTATTCCTCATGTGAATGGATTTTTGTAGAGCAATCCATCTTCATCTGTCAACCACAATCTGTCTTCTATTAATAAACTTCACTCATTATTTTCAATAAACTGCTGTTTTCCAGGAAATACACAAAGAACAACATTATATACATTTATGTTGATTTATATAAGTCAAGGTCATACAACAAAAAGGCACTTCAAATTTATTTTGATGGAATGCGTCGCAAATATGCTGCAAAAACAGAAAAACAGCACCAAAAGTCATGCATCCATCCTCCTGATTAGCCGATTGGACACACAGCTGAGCAGATGTCCCCATGGAGACCGGGGTTGGTTGGAGATCCTCCCTAACGTATCGTCCACACGGCTCCATCGCGTTGAAGCTTGCCGGTAGGCATGTCTGGCGCGTGACCAACAACCAATCACATTCGGGGTGTAACGGTTCACAGAATTCACGGTTCGGTACGTACCTCGGTTTGGGGGTCACGGTTCGGTACAACAAGAAAAAGCAAAAAAAAGTCCCAAATGTATAATTCCAGGTTTGTTTTTTATTTATTTTGAACAGTAGTGCAAGGAACTTTAACATTTTGAATAATTAACTTTATTACACAGTTAAAAACAAACCACAAACAGTACCACACACACCCAGATGGCGCATTACTAATGAAATTTGGGTAATATACTACCCGTTACAATTCTCAGTAACGCAGTTACAACTCATTTTAACCCGAAATGAAATGGTGTTTTGTTTTTTAAGAATTCACTAACATCTCGAGACATTCCGACACCAGAGAAAAATTGTGCCGGTAGATTAGTAAGCCTGGTGTTTACGTAATCAGTCAGGCTGATCTTGATGAGCCCGAAGGGTGTTCTTTTCCCCATAATGACCAAGTCGCTGCACATTATCCTGCTTATTACATGGCCAGATACTAAACAAACTAAGGAATCGACTCCCAAAATTAATTGAAATGATTTTATTGACTTAAAATTATCGTATTTCTTCCGCTAAGAAAAAAACAAACTCTGTTCCACGGCGCACCAACGGCTGGAACTGCGACAACAACACTTTACGGCAGCACTGTCCAACTCTGTTCACAGTTTCTGATCCACTAACAAGTCCTTAAACCAGGGGTGGGGAACCTCCGACCTCCGGGCCGTGTACGGACCACGAGACCATTTGATACGGCCCTCGAGGTCATTTATAAACACACGTGAAAAAATTAAAATTAAGAAATCTAGACCGCAAAAGAATTAAACAAGTGAGTGCCTGTTTTTCCAATCAGAATCGAGTATTCAACTAAGCCTTATAATAAAAGTTTTTAGTAGCCTTAAGGGCCTACACAGTTGCTGCACTAAACTACATTTTAGCATTTAAAATACCTAGCCATTATTTTGCGGTTATTTTGGTGAAAGTAACTCAAAAGTAATATAAAAGTAGTGTAACTCATTACATTTCAGAGACAGTAATATTGTAATGTAACTTATTACTTAAAAAAGACAGTAATAAGTAATATGTAATGTATTACATTTTGGAAGTAACTTGACCAACACTGATGTCAAACAAAAAGGTTCAATAAGCTGTAAAACTAAAAAGAATGTCTTAAAAATATTACAAAATAAATAATAAGGAAGTGTTTCAATCACTTTCAATCACAATCAATAAAACCCGGGGTCCTCTACTATTGCATAAGGGCGCAGCATAGCCGTTGAAAAATATATGCCAAAAGCTTCCGTTATTTATTTTGGTCTCTCGGCTTTCATGTCTATTGGCTTCTTAAAATCAGCGGGGATAAGCTGTTGAACTGCTGTTGTCTTTTGCCGGGCTCCGGTGATTGGCAAATCTGGGTGATGCCTTCTGATATGATTTAGCATGTTTGGCATGTGTTACCATTAGCATACCGCACCGCTTTCGAACAACGCCGGCACACCGTCCTCGTCCGATCCACCACTCGCACTCCATCGTTGTTGTAGTCCACAGGGAACCCGAAATGTTCCCACACAGCTGATTTAAAAGAAGCAGGTGGGTCTTCTAGCTCCTGTGTGTTATCTGAACTGGCAATACTAACTTTTCTTCTTCTTGTATTTTGTTCGTTTTGTTGTGTTTTCTTCTTCTTCTTCATTTGTTGTTTAAGGGCGGCTGGCAAACAGCTTTTAGGCGCAATACCGCCCCTTGGATTATATATAGTGTAGTGGATACTGCCCTGAATAACAGACTTTTTTCCCACTCGTAAAAAAAAGGCGTATTCGTTGTGTGACTGCATGTACCGAACCGTGACGGTACGGGACGAATACGGATAACGTTACACCCCTAAATCACATTAATCTCCCGCCCCGGACACACAAGCATGCGGTTTGATTGGCTAGCGCTTGTACTGGCCTATGATTTGATTGGCTGGCGCTTCCGTCGACGCTTGAAAAGTTGAACTTTTCTCAACTTTCGAAGCGAGCAACGGAGGCAAAGCGACGCGACGGAACCACAATGCAGTTCGGCAAAGCGTGACGTCACCCCATTCAAAGTGAATGGGAAGCGTCTCCATTGAAGCACGCAACGGAACCGTATGGGCGTACTGTAAGCAACAGCAGCAGCAACAGCTCAAGCTTAATAAAGTGGATTGAATTAAAAGACTCAAGTGATGGATGTCAGTAGAGGATTAGCTCACCATGCTGCTGTTGCTCCCATTATTGTGTGTCAAGCTTCAACCTCTGTAGAACTAAAAATCTGATATTCAATAAAGAAGACATAGAGCAGCTAAATAACATATGAGGAGATAAACAGATGGAGGGAGGAAGAGTGGCCCACACACTTTTTGTTTTGGTGGATATGCAATTTATTTTCTGTCAATTCAATTTCCATTTGGATCAATTTTCCCAAATGGCTGTGGGAATCGTCCAAGAGCCAAATCTCAGGCGAGAGCCTCTATTTCCTTTCCTTTTGCGGTGCATCATATGAGTGCATGGAAATGTTGTCAAACAGTAAGCCCATTGTGCTACCAATTAATTTCCTTTGCCATTTTACTTTTTGTCCTCATAAATAATTTGAATGAATCAAGTTTATTAAGTAGTAGTAGTAGTAATTGCGCAGTTCAAGTGGTGTGAATAGCTATCATCTGATAGGACAGCAGGTTTTTCAGTGATAGCTTAACCATTAATCAAGGGCCAAGATACGGAAACTGGGATGTGAAGAAGAGTGGTAATGTTTTTCCTATTTGTTGCTGAGCTGCTCAGTGGTCAGATTGTGGGACTGATAGTGGTGTTGCACACAATGTAATCCTCAATACAATTCAATTTAGACTGTATTAGGGATATAAGCACAATAAAATACAGAAAGAAATGAGAGGAAAACACTGTACCATTTGCAAAAACAAAAAAACAACAATCTGAGTAGACGGCTCTGTTCCAATTTCTGCTTGTGGACTCCAACCAAACTTTCAAGTTAGGGAGCACTGATTAAATATAAATCAAGTTTCTGGAACTGCATCTTCTGGTTCTCATTAAATTATTTTTAATTTGGCTTTAAAAAAGAACAATAAACCATGAAGATACAAACTCAGAACAGGAAAAATGCAGATGTATTCGGTTGAAATAAGCCAAACCAATGTAATGCTGCCCAACCACAGTCTCTTCTACAATTTCCTTCCTAATCTTTTTGCATATTTCCACCAGAAAAAAACAACTTGACCTTCACAAGTTTTGAGGGCAGGCCACTCAATTCCTTGCAGTCCCAGAGGATCTCCACACTGCTATAGCAGCTTCCTCCCCTACAGCGTCAGCATACTGGTCCTCTGGGCAGCAATTAACATGGTGATCCACCAGATCCTCCTCTCCACCTTTCAAGAATCCCTATTGGGCCTGCATGTGCCACCTGACTGCTACAGCCAGAACGCATACTGCTTTACCTGCTCTACAAGGTCTCACCTGTTTTCTGTCCACAATGATGGAGGGTTAGGGTTAGGTTTTACAAAAAATCCTTCTCAGTATTATGGTATCAACAGCTTATGATTTGTTGACCAGTTTTTTAATAATTACATTGCGTCCCTGTAGTTCAAACAGATGCCTGATGCAACTAGTGGGAGCTGTAGATTCAGGTGATCATTCTCTGTAGGTTCATCTGGCCACCAATGGCCCGCCAGCAATAATATATATATATATAATATAGAGTCTATGATGTGGCTGAGGTAAAGTGTCAGTTGGGGGGCCGGGCCTTTTTTAAGAGGCCGGTAGCGGAGGAGAAGAAACTGTTCAGGTGGCGAGAGGTTCTGGTCCTGATGGAGAGAGGTTCACACAAACGTGTGTTTTTCATAAGCATTTACATGTAAGCAAGCCTTGCACCCCCCTCTGTAAAGTATGTATATTGGATGTCTGAAACCTCAAAGTAAGCTGTACAATGTGCTTTTCCAAGAAAATATGGATGTGCAGATGGAGAATCATGTACTTCCTGTCATATTAACTAGAAAATCAAATGCACCTGTGTCTGCAGGGTAGGTTCTATACTTATTGTTCACTGATTTCAGTATTTCTAGAATTGTGCTTGAATACAATAACTCAATATTTATATAATGCACACATATCAAAAATTGATTGCCTGTTTTTGGGCCTCCAGGAAAAAACTAGTGTGCATTGTGTCAAAAGAAAATATATTCCATCTTGTCTTACAACCGCATTTCAGCGGCAATAATGCATTCAAATGTCTTAATAATTGTGTCTCAGAAGTAAAAAATGGTCTCTCTCTCTGTCTTTCACAGGAATCTTGTCTGCAACAGGGAATGGATATGTTATTTATATGACCATCAAACGCAAGACCAAGTTGAAGCCGCCTGAACTCATGACTGTTAATCTAGCCATCTTCGACTTTGGAATATCAGGTACTGGCTTATTTGTGAAAAATATATATTAAAAGGATGAAGAATATGTATATAAAAAAATATGGCTTGAAAAACTAGTGGAGGAAGATAATAGTGCCAGATTTGAGTCATTACGCGAGGAAAGTATGATCATTTTTAAATAGTGAAAATGTTTTTAAGATAAATAATGTAAATTCCTTCTATGATAATAGAGCCCCCCACTGATGAAATGCAGCAAGCCTGATTTTAAACTGCAATCATTTCATTAAGTGTCTGTTAGTACTTGGTAATACATGTTGATTTAATAGTCTCATATGCAGGGTGTCAGAGGAATTACAAGATGTGTTATCCCCATAAATGTTCAGTGCTTGATAAGACTGGGCTGTCTGTTTGATGCTTTTTCATTAATTGTTTTGTTTTCTATTTCACCAGACCTATTAATTATCTAGTATTGCATTGTTCAAGTGTTTATTGGATTTCTACCTAATTAACTTTTGGGTTTGTTTTTTGCTACATTTCCTTCAGCTAATACAAGAAGAACTGATTCGTAATTCATGTTTATTTGTGTACTATGCAATCAAATTGATTTATAAAGCCCAATATCATAAAGTACATATTTTCACAAACACATTACAAGTGTACAGCTTACAACAACCTGTCTCCTAAAGGTAGTTCTAGTTGTCATGGGGAATACTCAGCCTGTGAAAACAGTTGATGAATGTATTTTGTAGCTCATAATGGCATTTGTGGCTATGGAGATGGTGCCAGTGATGTAACTGGTTGAGATTGTATTTTGCACTTTAAATCAGAATACCCCAGCCTCCGTTGCATATATTTATACAATTCTCAAATCTACAGTATATGTGACTTCATGACAGTACAACTATTATTGAAAAGTAACACAAAATTAAATAAATTAAAAAATATAAAAAAATACACTTTTAATGTTTAACAGTTTAAATGGTGACTACAGTCATAGAGGTAGCATTTCCAAGCTGCACTTTAGCATTTACAGAAGCTTGACGCGCTGAAATTTAGCATGCAAACATTCCTAACATGTTGATATTTAGCAGTTTAAATGCTTACTATGGTTTTTAGTTACCGATAGCATGCCACATATGGTAATTAGCCCCAAACACAAATTGCAGTTGATGCTTATGTTGCTGTATCACATGGGGGTCTCTGGGCCCTCCACAATGGAAATAGTTCTCGATTTCAATCCCTTTTCCTGCCTTTCTAACAAAGTATTTGTTAGGACTATGGTGCAATCCAAGAAAATGTGTAGTGTATAATGCCTGGCAAACGTATCTAGTATCCTATCCATGTGAACCTGCTTTATTTGTGAGTGGACCTCACATACTCTAGGTGGGTCCGGGGGCATGCTCCCCCATTGGAATGATTTATTACTTTACTTTTTACAGTGTTGTAGTCAAGTCACCAATACACGAGTCCAAGTCACTCTCGAGTCCCCACTTTTCGAGTCCGAGTCCAAGTCCGAGTCACCTAGGGAGAGTCAGAGTCGAGTCCAAGTCCGAGTCACCCAAGGAGTGTCCGAGTCGAGTCCGAGTCATCATTACCTGTATTCGAGTCCGAGTCCAAGTCCGAGTCACCCAAGGAGTGTCCGAGTCGAGCCCGAGTCATCATTACCTGTGTTCGAGTCCGAGTCCAAGTCCGAGTCACCCAAGAAGAGTCCAAGTCAAGTCCGAGTCACAAGTCTTCATGTATTAATCTTAGTGGATATATTTGTTGAAATGTAGCTGTAGCTCCTCTACATTGCTTTTATCCTGTCATGTTATACTAATGTGTCTATTGAACTGCTGTGAAGCGAGTTTGGCTACAATTCTTGTAATAGGTGCTATACAAATATAAAGCTTATTAATAATATTCATATTATTATTATTATTATTGTAAATGACCTTTAATATGTCTAACTATATTTAAAATGAGTTACCTTTTAGAGAAGTGATTATATTTGTATGCCAATATTTTCTTATGGTAAAGTTTTCGTTTTGCACTTTTATTTTGATAGTAATAAGATCGGAACTCTTATTTTGAAGGAACTTTTACCGGAAGTAAATGGACAACGGAGCAGTGTAAACACACATGTATGATGGATAGATGACGAATAAATTAACATATACTAAATAGTTGCATTCAGTTTTTAGCACCTGGCTGATAAGGGCATACGTTCTTACGTTGGTAATGATTGTATAAAAGCAAGGGTGTGCAATAAACAGATACCATCAGTTAGAGAGTCTGACCATCATTCAGCCGGGGACGCTACAATTATTATAGTGAATGTTTAAATTCTATCAATAAAGATTAAGACCCAGAAAGCACATGGCTACTTAGCATGCAAAATGAAGACATTCTGCATGCTAAGTAGCCATGTGCTTTCGTGTTATCGGCTGAATCTTTATGTATTGATTAGATCACATTACTCTGATGATAGTGTTCAAGACAGCCTATATGTCTGAACTCGATCCTTAGAGTAATGTGTAATGGAGCCTTCTCTTCAATCTTTTTTCCACATAACGAGCATTTTGCGCTGCTCTTTTCAGCAGAATGTGTGAAAGCATACAGCACGATGCGGGGTGTGTCCCTGGATCTTTTGACTGGAATAGCAGGGCCCAGTACGTGAACTCGCCTCGCAGGTGCACACGCCAGGACAGAGTACATCTGACTCGAGACAAAACTTGCTCGAGTCCAAGTCGGAGTGTCAATGTACAAGTCGAGTCATCGTGGGTGAAAAATTAACGAGTCCGAGTCATCATGCGCGAGAATTCACGAGTCTGAGTCGAGTCCGTGTCAATCAGTGCGTGACTCCGAGTCGAGTCACGAGTACCGAAAATCGGCACTCGAGTCCGAGTCCAGGACTTGAGTACTCCATCTCTGACTTTTTCCAACTATATTAAATAGATAAAGGTGTGCATTGGAAATATTTGTTTACATAGATGACCAAACAATTTGAGACTCACTGAGATAACTTAGACTAAAGTTAACTGTCCACAGTGGCGGCTCCAGAGTATTTTTGTTGGGTAATCTATGGTAGGGCTAACCCATACAGTGGTGGGGCTCAAGTCAGTATTTGCATTGTAATTACATACACGCTATAACGCCCCCCTTGACAGTGAAACGCCATGCGTGAGGTTTAGATTATTTCCCTGTCTCAATCAAAATTGAACTGTATGAAATAAAAAGGCACATTTGTCTTGTAGTAAATAAAAAGGGCGACCTGGAGCCAATCCTCAATTTCCCCACAGGTGAAAGAGTTGACATGCTGAAAACCCAACCCCTGCAGGGGGGTCTGGGGGGATTGTCCCCCAGGAGATTTTTTGAAATACTAACATAAAATACACATTCTGGTACTCGCTTGAGAAGAAAAATAAATAAATCTATTACTACACGACATATTTAAAAAAATGAATGCCATTTTTGTGTTTTGTTACTGAAGCTGAACCTGCTGCTCCTCACAGAGAGAAGAGGAAAGAGGCTGTGTGAATTACTTTACATTGTGGATATCAATCATCAAACCGAGGGGTCTTATTTCAGTACGTGTTGATTTCTATCAACACGTAATGTTGTATCCATGGATGTATAAAGAAAAGTTCTACCGCAGAATTATTTTCCGTCGGGACACCACGCCGTTATCGTGATTCTGATTGGCCAGAAGACATTAGCAAAGATGTTTTATTGAGAAGACGATCACTACGTGACAAAAGTTTTCAAAACCGTTTCTTCGGCATTTCCAGACAAGCGGCTACTGAAATCAATCTTACTAGCTGCTGTCTGTGCAATTTACAAGGCGCGAGTTGGCAGACTTTATTTTGCTTACTTTAACATCATTTTTCATGGTGGGGCTAAGGTGGGGCTAAGCCATTTCTTGGTATGGCTGTAGCCTACCCCAGCCATACCCTGGAACCGCCACTGACTATCCAATCACTCAGAGAGTCCTTTACCTCACCTGAGCTGTAGTTATCAGCCTCTCAGTCCGACAGGAGAGGACTCTCCCTCCAGCTTGTTGTAGAAACAGCTTCTGATATACGTTAGCTCTGAGCTAGCACCAGATTCTCTCGCGCTCTCTCTCGCCGTCTCTCTCTCGCCGTCGCTCTCTCTCTCTCTCAGTCTCGCTCGCTCCCACAACATGTGCTCGTGCCACACACACACAGAGGCTATGTGCTCCTCCGTGACGAGGACGGCTTGAGGTTAAAAGATTATAATAATTGAATTTGAAAGTGGGGGGAACACAAACGGGATTTTTAACAGTGGGGGGGACATGTGGAAATTACGCTCAGGACTTACATGACCAACAGCAGAGCTCGGGGCTATAATGCAGATTTGTTTTACTTTTTTACACTTTGTTGTTCTCCTCCTTTCCTCCGCTCTTGTCTCTGATTGTGAGTGTGTGCATTCGTATGTGTGTGTGGGGAGCGGAGCCCCGCCCTTCGGAAACAGAGCGCAGGAGAGAATGTGAATGCGCATAGCGATGCAGTGGACACTGAAACATGCACATACATTGGATAAATAACATAAGTGTTTAGTTTATTTAATAAAAGAGCACATGTTTAATCAACACAGTCTCACTCCCTGATAGTCCAATAGCGACGCTTGGTCAGGGTCCTATGGCGTGCAGTTGTGACGCACCGAGTCCCCTTCAGCTTCATAAACGGACGCAAAGAGCTTTCAAGATTGCAATGTATTCCCATCGGCGCCGGTATTTGACGCTCAGGGAAGCACCGCATCGGTCCATATCGGCGGCAGTTAAAGGCAATGTGAGCGTCCATTCCCATTGGATAACGGAGAATTTTACACCCGGAATTAAGTATTCTCCTTACTGTCAATTGATTTTACAGTGATATCTGCACTACTCATCAACTCAAAAACACCAGATTATCCTTGTTAATTACACAACATTGATTGGTTTAAATTGTGTACAATGCTTTTGTGTTTTTCCCGTTCGATTCTGAGAAACAAATAGTTGTATCGGAGTTTAGGATTGCCAAAGACACTACACTACCCATAATCCTCAGCTATCGTTTGAGACTGCCCCATGTGCTTTGCTCGACAAACCCCGTGATTAGTCCTCCGACTGTATTCCATATGAAAAAAACGTTTTGTAAAAGATAAAATCATACTTTATTCAGCAGTGCTTGCTTTACTCTTTGAAAGTCATCACATAAATGCGTTGTAATAAATGGTTCGGCTGCATACACATCTGGCTTAGTTCTTTATTTATCTAGGCCTACAGAGATTGGGCCTCCGAATAGACCGGAAACTATTCTTTTACTGTTCTGTTTTAATTTCACAATAAAGTTAATAGTAATATTTTGTTTGATATTATTATTTTGTATTAAATAACTATAAATAACTATAATAATAATAATAATAGCTTATTGTGTTAAGACTGTAAACATGACAGTTTTTAAACCCGCACCATCTAGTGGTTAACGCACGTTATTACACGTTTAGAGTAATTGCAATGCAGGTAGATTGTGTTGCTTTTTAACTCTTAAGCCCCACGGAACCGCCGAAGGGGTCGAAACCACAAAATCTGCAAGCAAAAGTGTCTGAGGGCTTCTTAAGATGTAATAAACTATGAATGTTTTATATCAGCTAACTCATCATTTTTTTTTTTTGTTGAAAAAAACCACAAAGCTAGCGCTGAGCCCCTAAATTAGCCACGAGCGGAAAAATGCTAACGCATTACTGCACAGAAACTCACTCATAACACCCTCATTACTTATCGTAGCTGCACATCCAACATATCGACTAGCATCTTGAGAAGACACAGAATCGATCGGTACCATTATCCCTCCATGATAAGAACTCGCGACTTTATAAACAAAAACAGACATCAAAACATGTGGCGCTAGGTCGCTAAAACGGCTAAATGGCTTACCTATGTCGTTGTCTGGTCAAAAGTGGTCTTCAATGGCATTAAAACGATAAAAACGCTGCTGAAGGTTAATCCATAGGTTATTCCAATGTGTGTCTGTGTCCCTTTGAAATTATTTCTGATAATCCATAAGCAATAAAGCTACTTTTCCGTTTTCAGATGTCAGAGCGTGAGACAGCTTCACTCTGGGCAAAAACTGCATGCGCGAAGCCCCCACCTTTTCGTGTTAACGTTGGTGTGTATGTGGAAACTCCCCTTCGATTCGATTATATTGGCTCTAACGGTCAGAAAGAGATGTCAATCACCAAAATCGACCAATGGGTTCCAGAGAAACGGTAAAAAAAGGCCATTTCCACCCAGATCACCTCAGAGGTGGAGTTGTTTTTGCTAAACCTCTCTAAAAAGGTCAAATTTGTCACTTGTTTTGCATCAATCTTTATACAGGGTACTTATTATATGTTGTACTTTGGATTCCTAAAGCTTTTAGTCTACTAACCCATCCTCCAAGGGTAGTTTTCACTATAAGTAAAAAATAATTTTTGGACGGACACAATAATTTACAGTTTTTTACTATGTTCAATCTGAATTTTCTTTAAAATACAAAACATCTATATTGATTCTGACTTTTCTACATCCAACTCAAAGGTACTACTTTGAGAAAAAAGATTATTAATTTTCCCCTTTTTGAAGTGTAGTTATGGTCATTTGTTCTGGAAATGTCATTTTCGAGCCTGAGACCTGGAAAACAGGCTTGGGGCCTAACAGTTGACTGTTTTTAAATGCCTTTTTCTTAATGTCTTTCATTTTTGTAAAGCACTTTGAATTGCCTTGTGTTGAAAGGTGCTATATAAATAAACTTGCCTTGCCTTGCCTAAGGTCTGCTGCATGTTTTGTTGAATGTGTTATATTTGATGAAAACATTTAAATATTAAGAGTACATACAGATAGGAGGAAAGTAGAAGCTCAATGATAGAAATATAGAATAGAAAATATCAAGAAGATACTGTAAATCAGTGGTTCTCAAACTTTTTCTGTCAGGCCCCCCCTTTGGAGAAAGAAAAAAGTCGGGCCCCCCCAACACAAATAGTCAGGCTCAGTGGCGGCGCCAGAGATTTATTTTGGGGGTGCTGTGGGGTAGCTTGACGTTTCATAGAGGGTGCTCAAACATTGCAATTTACAAATTATTTATCTAATATTTCATATTCCAATCACTTGTATATAGACTCTTATTGCACTATTTCACTATTTTACTATTTTTATTTTTGTATTTACTTGCACAATTGTTTCTGTTTATCTGTTTTATTGTGTTGCACTGTTGGAGGAGCCTGTGACCTAAGGGGGGGGGGGGGGGACTCACAGAGCTTGAGGACTAATCCCAGGGTTTGTCAAGCAAAGCGGCTGGTGTAGTCCCAAACGATAGCTGAGGATTATGGGTAGTGTAGTGTCTTCTGCCATCCTAAACTCCGAAAAAATATTTGTTTCTCCGAATCGAAGGGGTAAAAACACAAAAGCATTGTACACAATTTAACCCAATCAATGTTGTGTTATTAACAAGGATAATCTGATGTTTTTGAGTTGATGAGTAGTGCAAATATCACTGTAAAATCAATCAACAGTAAGGAGAATACTTACTTCCGGGTGTAAAATTCTCCGTTATCCAATGGGAAATTGCCTTTAACTGCCGCCGACATGGACCGATGCGGTGCTTCCCTGAGCGTCAAATACCGCCGCCAATGGGAATACATTGCAATCAGTTGAAAGCTCTTTGCGTCCGTTTATGAAGCTGAAGGAGACTCGGTGCGTCACAACTGCACGCCCAAATCACCGGGACCTGACGGATACCCGGTAGAATTCTACAAAAAATTCTCAAATCAACTGTCCCCATTATTATTAGATATGTTTAATTCATCGTACGACCAAGGCTCACTGCCGCCCACCCTTATGCAAGCCTCTGTCTCTCTGATCTTTAAGAAGGGCAAGGACCCGTTGAGCTGTGCATCATATCGCCCAATCTCGCTCCTGTCTGTAAATCTGAAAATACTTGCGAAGATTTTTGCTCGCCGGTTGGAATCTATTATACCCTCCATCATTTCGGAAGATCAGACGGGATTCATAAGAGGGAGGCACTCCTTCACAAATGTCCGAAAACTTCTCAGCGTCATCCACAGTCCGCCTTCTCCTGCTGAACCGGAGGTTGTCATATCTCTTGATGCTGAGAAGGCCTTCGACAGGGTTGAGTGGGCCTATCTGTTTTCTGTCCTTCAACAGCTGGGCTTTGGTCAAGGCCTCATCTCCTGGATTAGACTTCTGTACTCTTCTCCTCACTCCTCTGTATGTACGAACACCCAGCGCTCCAAATTCTTCCCTCTTTTCCGCGGGACGCATCAGGGGTGTCCGCTTTCCCCACTACTATTTGCAATTGCTATCGAGCCATTGTCAATTGCTCTAAAAGCAGAGAGAGGAATTAAGGGGATTGAGAGAGGGGATATCGAACATAGGGTCTCGTTATTTGCTGACGACCTTTTTCTGTATGTGCGCGATCCTATAGCTAGTAATCCACACATACTCTCACTTTTGACCACTTTTGGTTCATTTTCAGGATACAAATTAAATATCCAAAAGAGTGAATGTTTCCCTATCAACCAATTGGCTACAGAATTACCTCCGTTGTCGTTGCCTTTTAGAATATCCAACTCAGGGTTTAG
The DNA here is from genome assembly GCA_031216635.1 of Dissostichus eleginoides. Lineage (NCBI taxonomy): Eukaryota > Metazoa > Chordata > Actinopteri > Perciformes > Nototheniidae > Dissostichus > Dissostichus eleginoides. The sequence continues at coordinate 6,464,045 of CM062281.1, forward strand.
ATATCTGGGCATTGCAATCACGCAGTCTTTTAGTGCGCTACGGGAACAAAATCTTACTGTCCTGACGGCAACAGTCAAATCCGACCTACAAAGGTGTGGCCATCTGCCACTCTCTTTAGCAGGAAGAGTTCAGACGATAAAAATGAATGTACTGCCCAGATATCTATACATCTTCCAATGCCTACCTATTTTTTTGCCTAAATCTTTTTTCACTGCTATTGATATTTCCTCATTTATTTGGGCTGGTAAACATGCAAGAGCTAGTAGACCATTACTGCAGAGGGACAGGTTCCTGAGTGGGCTTGGCTTACCTAACCTTATGGGCTACTACTGGGCCACAAACACACACAAGATCATGTTTTGGTTCACTTCGCCCCAGAGTGACTGGTGTCTTGTGGAGGCCAACTCATGTCGATCCACGTCACTTCAAGCCCTCGCGTGTAGCACTCTGCCCCTTTCCCCCTCACAATTCACATCTAACCCCGTTGTAATTGGCACTTTAAAGATCTGGGCACAAGTTAGACGTCACTTTGGTTGGCTTACTCTTCCTCAAGCGACTCCTGTCTGTAACAACCATCTATTTTTACCAGCCGAAATTGACCCCCGATTTTCTCACTTGGAGAGGGAAGGCCTCCGCTGCATAGGGGAGTTATACATTGATAGCCTGTTTGCCAGTTTTGACCAACTACGGGTTGCCTTTAATCTAAGAGGATCTGATTTCTTTAGATACTTTCAACTAAGGGATTTTGTTAAGACCCACTCTCCACAATTCCCCCAATCCCTGCCTCCCAGTGGAGTGGATCTTGTACTTAAAGCAAGAACTTTGTCTAGGCGCCATGTCTCTTATTTTTATGATCTTTTTTCTCCGGTTGATGAATCTGCCATTAACAAGATTAGAACTAATTGGGAAAAGGAACTACAGTTCACCTTCTCTGATGACTTTTGGAAGGAGGCCCTGAGAGCCGTTAACTCATCCTCCAGTTGCGCTAGACTCAGCCTAATACAGTTTAAAGTTCTCCATAGACTACATTATAGCAAGGCTAAGCTCTCCAGGATTTATCCAGATAGATTAGATGACAGGTGTGATAGATGTTCCCAGGCCCCCTGCGACCTGACTCACATGTTCTGGTTGTGCCCTAAATTATCTAGCTTCTGGCAATCTTTCTTCGAATGTATCTCTGAAATTGTAGGTCTAAAAATCTCTCCATCCCCTCATGTAGCTATTTTCGGTAGGCCCCCAGATGAAATCAACATTACAAACACTCAAACCAATGTCATTGCCTTTACCTCCTTGATTGCTCGTAGGAAAATCCTTCTTTTGTGGAAATCTCCTTTACCTCCCTCTTTTAAAATGTGGCTGAGTGATACTATGTCTCTTCTAAAGTTGGAAAAAATTAAGTTTACTCTCCGGGGTTCCTCAGATAAGTTTTACGCTCATTGGAGGCCACTGATCAGCTATGTAGACCGTCTTCCCCCTGATATGGTGTCGCTGTAGGGATTCTTCCTTTATCCGTCTATAATTCCGATATGATTATACCCCTGTCCACCACACATGCAGCCGTGTGACATCCCTGGATATGTGTTAGTATGTGTATGTGTACATGTATGTATGTATGCAGGTATGTGTATGTGCATGTATATTATTGTATCTATCATTTGGTATGTAATTGATGTACTGTTGCCTCAGTGCTCCGGGAGAGGGGTCGGTGGGATGGGTTGGGATGGGGCGGGGTTGAGGGAAAGTGAGTAAGGGTTCTTTTGGGAAAAAAATGAAAATGCCTTAATTGCTGTAATGCACTGTTACACTTTTTTCATGCGAATAAAAATATTTTGAAAAAAAACAACTGCACGCAAAAGCACCCTGACCAAGCGTCGCTATTGGAGTATCAGGGAGTGAGACTTTGTTGGTTCAATGTGAAAAGTGACCGTAGATAGAATATTTCAGTTTCGATTTGGCGCTATATATATATTTATATAAAAAAAATGTTCAGGGGGGGGCGCAGCGCCAAGTACTTTCCCCAGGAATAGTTCTTGGAACTTAGTTCCCCGGAAATCTTTAGTTCCAGAACTATCTAGTAGATCGCGTTCACACCGGAATAAGTCCCTGAGGGAGGATTACGCAAATGAAACCGCTGACGTCACTTCTTCTTCTTCTGCTTTGGGTTTACTGGCAGGCCGCAAACAACTTCACGGTGTATACTGCCACCCGAAGTCCCCGGAGTTGGGGACTCCCAGCAGCTTCTACTGAAGCCTTCCGAGTAAATCGCCAGAAGCGCCGACACCTCCTCATCACTCCACCGCTCCCATGTTTTCTATTGTGTTGCCATAAATTAGTCTCTCTCCGTTGGTGCGCTGGGCTAATGCTAATGCTAATGTGAGCAAATAATATAGCGGCCTCACAAAAACTTTTCTGAGTTTTACGGGCCGTGGTTTGCAATTCGCCCAGCCAATCAGAAATTGGAACCTTTTCCTCCTCAGGAAAGTACCACCTCTCTAGCAGGGACTGAAAAGGGATGAAAAGGTTCCCGAAAAAAAGTTCTAGTTCCAGATCTTTTTGGTGTGAACGCAAAATCCCAGGAACTATCGGAACTATTCCTGGGAAAAGTACTCCGGTGTGAAAGTGCCTAATGGTAGGGGAAACAATGCATTTAACATCTTGTGACTAGTAGTATTCGACACAAAGGTTTAAATGATGCCAAGAGTCCACAGTCATAGTAGTGCCTCTATGAAGCTGCACTTTAGCATTTAGCTCAACGCACTGGAACATAGTATGTTAACATACTGACAAGGTCAGTGCTAACATGCTGATATTCAGCAGTTTAAATGCTTACCATGGACGGTAGTTTAGGGTAGTTTAGCGATAGCATGCTAGCGTATCGTGATCAGCACCAAACCAAAATTAAAGTTGATGCTGTTGTTTTAGCACATGGTTGAGGTTGGGAAGGTGTTTGCAACAAAACGATTTGCAAAAAACATCAAGTTTGGTTTAAAATAACTTATGACCTAACATCATGTGACCAATAAGCGTCATCAGTAAAGCTAACTCACCTAATGGTTTTACACAGGAAAAAAAAGTAGGTCCCCTGGGGGGAAGTTAGACAATGTTTGAATAATGTCCATTCATAAGCTGTAGCTGAAGGGGATTTACATAGAATCACAACATCCACAAATCAAACAGCTGGCAGAATGTAATCAATCGTTTTCTAAGTAATTTATTTTCGCATTTATGAGACGTGGCATTGTTTCTTGTCATGTGGTTTCACTCAGACTCCAGGCATATGAATTGAAATGTATGGAGAACTTAGGCTGACCATAATATTTAAATGCTATTTTTAGTGTGTGCTGCAGATTGTTTAGAGCATTTTTGAATAAATAGGTTTAACATAATCATTGTAAATTTAAGTAATGAGACAATAGGTCATCTTGTTCTTCTTCTAATATGATGTGAGCGTCGTAGTAGAAACCACAAGACACTGATGATCAAGGTCAAATTATTGTCAGCATTCAATTATTCTCTTTCAAGAGATGGTTCTAACTGGCTTTAGCAAGCTTAAAAATTGAAATTTAGCAGCATTCGAGAAGGTGCAGTCTGCTTATAAATCCATGTTTGAACCATTAGAAAACTGTATATGGACAGTTCTAGAAACTACACATTTCCAAGAGGTTATATTATATATATTATATATTATATTAAGAACTCATATGTGTTTATTTTGCCCCTGATCAATCAAAAATTATTTCAAGGATTGTTTTAAAATTTCGCACACATTTTAAACTTCAATATCAGGGATATTGTGTTAATTTAATTGTGCGTAGCCGTGATTATGATTAATGTTTGATTATTGTTCAGCCCTACGTTAAGAAAATTGAAAAGAAAGCTAAAAAGCTCACTGTAATAATTTAGGCTATCGTTATAAAACTTCATGGTTAGTACAAGTTATTTTCTGCTTAACGTAACGTTACCTCACTTTATACGTTAGGTAAATTATCACTATGGCTTACACAATTTTAGACGTGACTTCCTTCACGTCCTTAAAGCCCGGTACGTGAAGTATTCAAGCATGGAGCTCTGCAGCAAGACATTTCTCAGGCATTCTGGTGAAGTGTGCATCAGTGTGGGATCACTGTGTTTGCCCTGTTCAATGCAGTGGAAATCAAGTAAACAAAGACCATTTGTGCTCAGGAAGTGAAGCCAGGTTATCACCCCATGTGTTTGCCCCGTAGCTACAAATGCAGCTGACTCGTAAAATGCCTTGTGATGCCATATTGAAAACAATTGAATACTTTTCTTCCAAAATGGGTCATCCAACCAGTTGAATACTGGCATAAAGGTCCGGACTTTTTGATAACTTGAATCAGCCAGTACACTGAATTCAGTCATCTGTTCTGTGCGTGCAATAATTGAACCAGATGACAAATGTAATGCGTCATCAAATCCCACAATCCATAATAGGTTTTGATTGTATTCTATTCTTCCAGAAAGCTCAACAGCTTTCAATATATTAAATGTAAAAAGAGTAATTTTCATCCTTTGATTAACCATTCTGTGTTTACACAATTGTATTGTATTTATCAGCCCCCACCCCCTTATTCATTTAAATTACTGACACATGCTTGACTGCTGCTTCTTTCCCCAACAACTGCTGCTGTGCTTTTTGTGCTATGCAAATGTTTTTGCTACAGCCAATAATAATATGCATATAATCCATCTGAGAGCATTTGGTCAATGTGGTATCTTGATTTCTAATTGTCATTTCAACCATGTCTTATCATGCAGACTGTGAATGCTTTGAAGGCATCAATGTGTGCAGCACTCAATGGATTTTCGGTCTTTAAACGTTACAAACAAAGAAGCATGATCAATTAGGGGAAAAAGGAATCACATTCATGTATACAAACCAACAAATGTACATCGTATATACTGTATGTACTGTACATCTCAATAAACCAAGAATGGGTACTTGACAATCTCATGGTTCCATTCAGATGTATGATTCAACTGTAAAAAAATAAATAGTTCTAGACTGATTCTTGATTGATTTAATTGACAGTGTTGCACTATTTTTAGGCTCTTCAACCACTGAAATGCATAGCAAACTTACTGGCAGGTAATTTAACAGATCTAGGTGAAGATCACTGTCTTACTAAACAATAACACAGTACACAGCTCTTTTACTTATTAAAGTTAACTGCTATCATTTGGGGGTTAGGGTTTGGAAAAGATTTGCGATTTCTTCATTTGATGTCACATTACCTTTTTGGCTTGTAATGTCCAAGCTACCTAAAGGTCATTCAATTAATCATTGAATCAATTGCACTATTTTTACATTGAGAATGGATCAAATTAGTCATGCATATTGAAAAAAGAGGCTACTCATCTTCAGGAAAAAACAAAAACAACAAAGCTCTGCAATTTCTCTCAGACCTACAGGGTATATTAGCCTCTTTCATTGGTTTTGTTTAAGACCCCACAACTATTATGTCCAGGTGCACTTTCCAGCAGCAGCAGCAACAGTGTGCAGCTATTTGCAGCAGCGTGCAGCTATTTGCAGCAAAAAAAACTATAGTTACTCCACTGTACATTACTTAACACAAACAAAGACAAAGTTAGCAACAAGCTTTTGCACAAACGGCACTCAAACCTTTTTATATGGTTTAACACAAGAGGTGGTGGACAGTCTAGCAGAAATGAACATTGGACTTAAATTAATCAGGTGGCCAGAAACACAAATCCAAGTGTTGCTCATGTTGCTTCACATCTGCTGTGTTGCTGTATGCTATGAGGCATTATGGAACATATTAAGAGATAGGCTTAATAGCCAATATGACTAATATTATAAATGCATTCAAATGTATTAGACAGAACTTGCTCATGGCTGTTAAACTTTGACCCTTAGCACAGTGGGCACACAAGTTCTTGTCCACGTTACACTGAGTGTTTATGGTCCCTTCCATCCCCAAACACTATCAATCAATCCGATTTGATTTATATAGCCCAATATCAAAAACAACATATACAAATACAGATAGTGGGAGAGGGGATCTTGGTGTAGGTCCGCTAAAGGTCTAAGCCTTCAGCAGCTTGACTAGGGGCTTTTTCAAATTAAGCCTGATCCAGCCCTAGCTGTATGCTTTACCAAAAAGGAAAGCCTTAAAGTGCATTTTTTTGCGCCAAAATGAAATGGCAGTTTAATTTCTTACATATCATTGTACCTGTTCATGGCTAAAATAATTTTTTAGGAAGTGCGAGGGACGAGATAAACATCGCAAATTTTTCATCCCGTGAACGGCTGTCTGAGCCTACCGCTGCTGCAGACGATAGCGGCTGTGACGTCACAAGATGGGCCCTGTTGTGATTGTAAACATGGCGGAGACTTCGGAAAGTGATACTGGTGCGAGAGAAATGAGTGATTTTGACAGCTTTTCGGACAGGATAGATGAGGAAAGTGGCCATGGAAGTCAATTTAGTTGAGGACAATATTTTGTCATAGATCTAGAGTAGATCTACACACAGGATTGGCCATCACCTGATCATACATTCATCTGTTCATAGCATGATGCAACATTCATGTTCACATGCAGTGTTGTGCTAGTTACTGAAAACCAGTAACTAGTTACAATTACTAGTTACTTCACTACTTACACCAAAAAGTAATGCGTTACTGTGAAAAGTAACTTTTTAGTTACTTAAAAAAGGGCACCCATTAATGCCCTTACACTGTAGCCTTCATTTCAGTACTGTTATTGCATCGGAGAATAATACAACCTGTTGATCAACTTGACATGCATTTGCATCACTCTGCTAAGCAATGTGGTCTATACAAACACAAACACAAAGATATGTTTCAAAGTGACAATCCAGCCGCTGTTGCTTAGGTGGAGGTGGAGTGGCGTCGGATGAGTCTGGGTCTGTGGTCTTAGCTACTAGCTTCGTCCCAGCATGTTGTTTCTGCAGATGTTTCAACAGATTTTAATTGCTGTTTTGGGCAGTCGATAGGATCTTTGACCCACCAAGACACAACTTACATTTAACTAAAACGTTCTTTTCTTTGTGCTCGACAAAAGTGAAATAGTGAGAATATCTCCAGGCGGAGAAACTCGACTTGAGCTCTGCCGCCGCCATGATAGTCTTGTTAGTAAACACAAACACAGTGGCCTTTATTTTTCATAAACAATCTACGAATCTACGAAACAATGACACCAGCCACTCACCTTCATCTTTTGGGAACAGAAACATCGCCACTTCGGCAGACTTGACATTACCACAGCCAGCGGCAATGCATCGCTTCCCGTGTGTTTTTCCTCCCTTTTTCTTCACTGTCGCCTCCATTGTCAGGTTTTCTCGATTGGCAATCACTTCCAGTCGACTGCGAAACACTTTCCAATAAAATACTCGCTCAAAAACGTTGGTAAATTCGACTTTGAAACAGAGACAAAAATGAACGGTGGTGAATGTAAACACTTCGGCTGGGCCCATCTTGTGACGTCACGCAGTAGATCGCAAGCCACGCCCACGAAGGCGGAGGTCGACTGCGGATTTCCCAGCGGAAAATTCAAAACTCGTCAAATTCGTTGCTATTCCAACATCTTTGATATGGGTTCCAATGAACAATTTTGGTCATTACTATACGTATTAGCATAACAGATCATGCACCGGCGCACACTTCACTGGTTCTTTAAGCATACTGGTAAATGTAAAGGTGTCTATCTCTGTAACACAAACCTGGAGCTGGTTCCCCAGGAGAGGAGCTTGAGGGCTGGAGTTTCTGGCTCCCATTCTACTTTTGGAACCTGTACGAACCACAAGTAACCAAGCCTTTTGAATCGTTTTCTAGTATGGCAATAGATCACTATGAGCTATTTATGATCAGGGCATTGTAGGTGTGGAGAAAGATTTTTAATTCTGTTCTGAATTTGACCAGTAGCCAGTGCAGAGCAGCTATAATGGGACGAATATGATCTTGTTTCCTAACTCTTATCAGTACAGGCGCCACAGCATTCGGGATCAACAGGAGTCTTAAGAGATTTATTGGGACAGCCAGATTATTAGGAATTATAATAATCCAGCGTAGGAGTGACACATCTATTGACTGTTTTTTTCTACGTCATTTGGAGACAGTGTGTGCCTGATTTTTGCATTGTTACGTAGATGAAAGGATGCAGTTCGAGAAGTCTGTTGAGTGTAACATTAAAGATAACTGCAAATGTATTAAGTGTTGCTGAATGCCATGGTAATTCCATCCAGGCTAACTATGTATTTTACATATTGTCAGTGTTTTACACAAGACAATTGCAGCACATCCAGGTTTTAAATGCCAAGTCACACTTGAAGTTTAGTTAATAGATTTGTTTCATCTAGGTTGTTTGATGGATATAATTGGGTGTAATCTGCATCACAGTTAAAGTTGAGTTTTTTTCTAATAATCTGCCTAAAAAAAGCATCTATACGGCAGATGGAGTAGGACCAAGTACAGAATGTTGAAGAACTCCGACTGAATTTGGCATGTATGTCAATACATAGTACCTATATACAAACTGAGATCACTCAGATAAGGGACTTCAACCAAGTGCAGTCCCTTGATGCCAATCGACTGTTAGAGTCCATGTTATAGATGTGATGATCAATATTGTCCAATACTACACTAAGATCTAACAAGACAGATACCAGTGAATTGTCTAATGAAAGAAGAATGTCATTTGTAACTTTCAACAGTATTGTTTCAATCCTGTAATGCATTCTAAACGCAGAATGAAAATAAACTTCAATACAAAAGTATTGTAATGTAGAAAATCCCACAGCTGTTGCAACTTCTTTTCAAGCATATCAGAGAGAATGGGAAGGTTAGATATTGGTCTTTAGTTGGATTATTATCAGGGGTGCACATAACTTTTTTAGTGAGTTACTCAGATGAGTACCAGGAGACAGCGTTTGGTACTCACCCCACACGTAGCGTGGTGTTAATAAGTGCAGTCTTCCTCACTGTCCTCCTCAGTGTCTTCCTCACTGTCCTCTATTTACACTTCTTGCATGGTAGATGAAGATGATGAAGATGCACCTCCCTGTCCCTGTTTAAACCTCCAATTAGCTTTCTCCAAACTTGTTGCCAAAACTATGAAGTCCTTGCATTTCCTGAGGCCGCGTTGAAGGATCAAATACTAAGAAATGATCACATGATTTGAAGTCATATCTGATTTCAGAGGTGGGAAGGAACAAAGTACACTTATTCAAGTACTGTACTTAGGTACAATTTTGAGATACTTGTACGTTACTTGAGTATTTCTATTTTATGCTACTTTGTACTTCTACTCCATAGTTCAGAGGCAGTGTTGGGCAAGTTACTTCCAAAATGTAATATATTACATATTACTTATTACTCTCTTTTTAAAGTAATAAGTTACATTACAATATTACTGTCTCTGAAATGTAATGAGTTACACTACTTTTTAGTTACTTTTTAGTTACTTTCACCAAAATAACCGCAAAAGAATGGCTAGGTATTTTAAATGCTAACATGTAGTTTAGTGCAGCTCATTATACATCCAGTGAAGGGCAATGTGGTATAGCATAACAACTGTGTAGGCCATTAAGGCTACTAACAACTTTTATTACACGGCTTAGTTAAATACTCGATTCTGATTGTAAATTCTTAACATGTGACACGTTGTTAATACAGTACAGACCACTGTCAAGGACTATAATGAAGGTTGTTAAGGAGGATCAAGAAAGAGAAAGGAAAAGAGGTTAAAAGACGGAGCGCTGGACGTCAGATAAATCACCAGAAGAAGGCAGAGAGGAAGTAAACAGGAACACGGAATGGGCTCTGTATTTTGTTTAGTATATGGCCATGTACTGTACAGGCCCGGTTCCAGAACAAAATGACTTGGGGTGCATCTGAGATTACAGGGGTGCAGCACTAGTAGGTTTACATGAGCAATAGTGGCCGGCAACAGCAATGAAAAATAGCATTGATGTTATGGTCCCCAATGAACAGATTATGGCATTTGTTATGTTTTGAAACCAAGCAAGTGAGAACATTTCAAGTGTGTTAAAAGTGCAATCCTGAAATATTTCATATAGTCCAAAGTGGACTATGGCAAGGAAAAGCACAAAAGCTTCAAAACTGTACTGATAAAACAAAAGAGAACATATTGTAAATCAAGGCAAATATTATTTGAACCAGCTCATGGTTTGAAATGGCAAACATTGAAAAGCAAAAGTATTATCAAAATCATGTACTACATCATCACCTTGGTCATCATATACTCTGGGAAGAGAATATTTACTTTGCTTGAAAACTGGTATCACATCATCATGTGAGGTTGACTTTGTGACCTGGAGAACATTTCAGCTGCAACATTAGCTTGTTGATAAGCTTGGGATATGAGATCGTTTTGTAGCCATTCGTGGTGAAGGCATCTGTGCTATTGTATGCATTATTTTTTGACCCAACATTTCTACAGGCATGGCAGAATATGGCACTATTTTCACATGAATATTCTAGCCATTGTCTATTTTTATACCACGAGCTGCAAAATGACCGCCTTACCCCACTGTGCGGGCGGGTACTTGTTTAGATATACCTGGGCAGGCTCTGTTTTGCCGTGGTATCCTGGCACCTGCGGGCCGCAGAGGGGCGGCGTAGTTTCGGGTGACGAAGACTGCTGCTCCGGGGCGAGGGCGGCGAGTCAGGCGGGAGTAAACTAGTGTCCACAACAGAGGGTAACGTGATGTCCCCATCTGACCTGTTGCTATTGTCTGCAGTAGATGCAGTGTTGCTGGCGTTTAGTGATGGTTGCTTTAACCATTTTCGTATAAATGATTATCCATCTGTGTCACTGCTGTGGAAGCACTTTGGAAATTATGCATGCGCAGCGGAGCAGGTCATGCGCACCTGACACAATTTGTTTTTTTTATTTTTCGCTCCGTTCTCTTTTTTGAATAGAGGGTGCATAACATTCAACTGGGGGTTGCAATGCATGCCTATGCACCCCGAAGATCCCGACGCGAAGCCTGAAGGGTAAACACCAGGTTTACTAATCTACCCGCACAATTTTACTCTGGTGTCGGAATGTCTCGCTATTAGTACATTCTTAAAAAACAAAACGTGTTGTAACTGCGTTACTGAGCATTGTAACGGGTAATATATTACCCACATTTCATTAGTAATGCGTTACATTACTTCGTTACAGCAAAAAGTAATATATTACTGTAACTCCGTTACTTTTGTAACGCGTTACACCCAACACTGTTCAGAGGTACATGGTGTACTTTTACTCCACTACATTTATTTAATACCTTTAGTTACTTTACAGATTCTGATTAATGATGTGAAATATAATCAAGTCTTAAATCAGACTTTAGTTCCACCTGGAGTAAATTCACAAGCTACCCTGCAGTATACAAAGTAATTAAAACTAATTTTATAACACTTTAATGATCAATAATTATAAAACATATCATATATATTATTCTGAAATGGACCAATCTGCAAAATGACTACTTTTACTTTTGGTACTTTAACTATATTTTGATGATAATACTTTTCAAATTTTACTTGAGTAACATTTTGAATGCAGGACTTTTACTGTAACAGAGTATTCCTACACAAGATCTGAGTACTTCTTCCACCTCTGTCTGATTTCAAACTCTTCCATTAACAGCCTGAGTAAGTTTGCAGCTGTGTGTTCTGCTCCACCTTGTTGTAAATAAAACTGCAGCAGCACAGCACAGAACGCGAACGTTGTGATCAGCTGATTTTGCGCAGTTCTCCAGTGTGCGCATGCACAGAATGTGCACAGGGGAGTCTCCCACCGCAGCCAGTAATGTAGTTTTGGTACAATTCTGTTGTACACACCGACGTTAACAGCAGCCCTGTCTGTGCACACGGTGACCAACTCTGTCGTCCAGTGATCTAAGCCCGCCTCCTGTAAAGCTTCACAGGTCCGTCGGTTCTGGCCTGTGCGGCTCGGCCAGCACCCAGTTCAATCAGTCCAAGAAAGTCCGAAGATTTTTTGCAGGGAGCAAAACGCCAAAGTGGCTGCTTAATGTCTTTGGTTTTTTGGACATGTCTAATAGTTTACTCCACTAAGTGTTGACAAAAAACACGTGTAGACGAAATATGTGTTTTGTTTTGATCAGGTACACAAAGGCACGTAGTGACACAAGTGACGTTACGCATTTCAGATTTTTGCTGCGCATGCGTACCTGCGTACCAGTTATGTGCACCCCTGATTATTATCGAAGAAGCTCATGAATACTGTACTACTGATGGCTATAGGAATAGAAGGCTCAATAGAGCTCAGGAGATCTTTCTCAGCCTGGTTACACTGCTGAACAGAGACATAGAATAATTCTTATTCTTAGAGTGAGTAGTGAGCTGCTCTGGCATTATAAGAACCCTTCTTTTCATTGTTAAGATTTTTTAGCCACACTAGACGAAATTCTTTCCGCTTGTTGAAACGTAATTATCCATTCAAGTTTTTTCAACTATGCTTCAGTTTGCATGAGCAAGCCCTCATGTGTTATTGTCTTGTGTTTTGAAGGGTTGTTGGCATGGTGTTGGATTAACAGCAGATGAAAGCACTTCCTTTAACTAAAGCACTCCCAGAAAGACCTTTAGTATAATAACATAGGGGCACACCATTGGCTACCACTCAAAACTAATTCATTGCTCTTAAATAAGGGCCATTCAGCAACACACTTAAGTACTTGTTATAGGTTAGGAGGCCTTTTAATAATTTGATCCCAATTTACAATGGAAATTACCAATTTACCCTAACAATTTCTGGTCTCACTCTGCCCCTTTTGCATTGCGCATGACCCATAGTTACTAACAATAAAGGTGTCAGCTTTAAAAGTCATGATCACATGACTTTGGTGATCTCATGACTGGTCTTTTTAAAGAACAAATGACAATAGACTTTGAGTTTGGTACTTATTATACCATGCTTCTATACTAACAAGCTATGCCAATATTTTTGGTAAACATTAGAATGTGAACATTGCCTTTGTAAGCATGTTAGGATGCCCACGTTAGCATCCTGCTAAAGCAGACTGCTGCTGCTATTACCAACACAGTACTGTCAGACAGATTATGAATTCAGGAATGTATTTTGTAAAATTTTCTTACAAATTATAACATCACATATACACTACTAGTCAAAAGTTTAGACACACCTTCTCATTCAAAGATTTGTATTTATTTTAATTTGTTCTACATTGTAGATTTATACTGAAGACATCAAAACTATAAAAAAAAAAGACATATGGAATTATCTAGTTAACAAAAAAGTGTTAAAAAATCCAGAATATGATTTATATTTTGCTGGCTACTGCAGAATGCTGTGGTAGCCATGCTGGTTAAGTGTGCCTTGATTTCTGAATAAATCACCAACAGTTTCACCAGCAAAGCCCCCCCATACCATCACACTTCCTCCTCCATGCTTCACGGTGGGAACCACACATGCAGAAACCATCCGCTCACCTTCTCTGCGTATCACAAAGACACGGAGGTTGGAACCAAAAATCTCTAATTTGGACTCATCAGACCAAAGTACAGATTTCCACTGTCTAATGTCCAATCTTTGTGTTTCTTGGCCCAAACAATTATTTTCTTCTTGTTCTTCATCCTCAGTAGTGGCTTCTTTGCAGCAATTGGACCATGAAGGCCTGATTCACGCCGTCTCCTCTGAACAGTGGAAGTTGAGATTGTCTGCTACTTGAGCTCTGTGATCATTTATGTGGGCTCTAATCTGAGGTGCTTTAATTTGCGGTTTCTGAGGCTGGTAACTCTGATGTATTTATCCTCTGCAGCAGAGGTAACTCTTGATCTTCCTTTCCCGGGGGGGTTCTCATGAGAGCCAGTTTCATCATAGCGTTCGATGGTTTTTGCGACTGCACATTTTCCGGATCGACTGGCCTTCATTTCTTACACCTCGTACACACGGTTCCGTTGGAAGCTTCAACGGAGATGCTTCTCATTCACTTTGAATGGGGTGACGTCACGCTTTGCTTCGCTTTGCCTGCGTTGCTCGCGGTGAAAGTTGAGAAAAGTTCAACTTTTCAGGCATCGACGGAAACGCCAGCCAATCAAATTATATGCAAGTACAAGCGCTAGCCAATCAAATCGCGTGCTTTGTGTGTGTGGGAGATTAATGTGATTGGTTGTTGGTCGCGTTAACCCCAAGCGCCAGACACGCCCACCGGCAAGCGTCAACGCAACGGAACCGTGTGTACGTAGCGTTAAAGTGATGATGGATGGTCGTTTCTCTTTACTGATTTGAGTGGTTCTTGCCATAATATGGATTACAACAGTAGTAAAATAGGGCTATCCACTGTGCACTAACCCTACATCTGCACAACACAACTAATAGTGTCAAACACATTAAGAAGGCAAGTAATTCCACAAATTGACTCTTGACAAGGCACACGTGTTAATTGAAAACCATTCCAGGTGACGACCTGACTGAGAGAAGCCAAGAGTGTGCCTTGAGTGTCCTCAAGGCAAAACGGGGCTACTTTGAAGAATCTAAAATAAAAATAATATTCTGGATTTTTTTAACACTTTTTTGTTAACTAGATAATTCCATATATGTTCTTTCATAGTTTTGATGTCTTCAGTATTAATCTACAAAGTAGAAACAATTTTAAATAAACAAAAACCATTGAATGAGAAGGTGTTTCCAAACTTTTTTACTGTACGTTAAAGAGATAGCTCTGGTCAGTGAAGAAAAAGTGTTAAAAGAATATAAAAAAGTGGGGGTTTAGTTTGACACATAAAAAGGAATAGATTGCACATTAATATAATACCTACACATATATCAACAATAATTCCTATTGGAAAGTCTACAATAAATGTGCTTTGAATTTGAATAATGAGTACATAATTTTTATTCAGACATTATACAACTGAAATGATATAACTACTGCTATAATCCTCGCCAGGTTGACCTGTTTTCTATTAAGCCTTTTGAGGGTCCTAAAAGGACACGGTGTGCTATTCCTAAATATGATGAAGATCCTATTCCGTAAATAAAATAATGCCTTAAAGATTTTCTTATACTGGCAGTTATATCTCAAAATATCCTTCAGTCCTATTAAGATGAAAATAATACATTTATTGATTAGAAAAAATAAAAGCATTAGGGATAGTTGTCGCTGACGATAATCTTATCTTGTCCGGAAGTGCATTGACCAATCAGTATCAGACAGTCTACGGATCAAGATAGGCCAAATACATTATCATTATTAATATTCTCCATTATCGAAATGAGTTTTTGCCCTGAGGGACCTAAAGATGACGAGGTCATTGAGCAGATTATTTTGTTGGCCCGTAGGTCCTTTTAATGCTTGGGTTTGGAGCAAGTCATCTTGAAATCTGACAAGTTTACAATCAAATCTAGTATGAATATTCATAGTTCCCAGAGGATGTGTCCTGTATTGCAAGGGCTACCAATCTTGTAAAAAGCACAATGACAAGGTCAATATGTTCATGGACCAACACTAATGTCATTTACGAGTTTAAACTGATTAACTTGTTTCATTGGAATTGGAGTATTATGGGGCCAACTAATTGCTATTCATCCCTGTTTGAGCAAAGTTTGCACAAATCAGCTGTACCTAGGAAATTATTATTAAAATGATTATACATTTGTGACCTGCAAGCACAAACTGACTAGATGTAACTGTGTTTCTCTTACCAATGCATCTCGTGTGAAATTGTGTATGTATGGACTTTTGAAAGGAAGTTACAGTTTTTTAACCTTAATTCAATCCTATCACACTGTTCAATGTTGCTTTAGAGGCATAATAATGATATGTTATGCAGTGGTGGCGAATCTTCATCAATTGAATAATTGAATAGGTAACCCTGAAGTCTGAATCTTCAGAGGAAAATGACTCCTATAAAATGGAGCAAAATTGGGGAGAAGGCATAAACCAAATAAGACACTCCCTAAACAAACTATCTTTGCTTGCTGGGACTAACTGGGCCACATTTCAACTATGCAAATATTCTCCAAACACATAATCCTTGAGCTGGAGGACAAATAACAGCAATGGTTTTGTTACCAGGCTAGCCAAGCCAAAGGGCAAACAAAACAATGGCCTGATTTGTACGGCTGAAAGTTTCTTTGCTGTTTTGGTCATGCTATGACTTAGAATCTGTAAATATACTATTAAGCATCCGAACGTGTGAGCAACCTTGTGTTCTGGCCCTGCTGGGCTTCCAGCAATTCAAAGAATACATCACGTCTCATGTAATCTGATGTGCAGTATATCCCTTTCATGCCATGGCCGTTGGTCTGTCTAGGGGCCTCATTTATAAAGCTTTGCGTAGGATTCACGTGGGAAGGTGGCGTACGTAGGACAAAGCAAGTAAATACGCACAAAAATATTCCGATTTATAAAACACTGAACACGCACGTCCTACGCCGGTTTCCCTTTATAAATCACAATCAACTCGAAATGCGGCGCGGCTTTTGCAGGCTTCACGTAACGCCCATATTTACCTATAAATAGTCAAAGAAACGGCCCGTATTAATATTCATTTAGACCAGGGATGGGCAAATTACTTGTAGTACTGATACCGTCCACTAGACTCCTAGTTACATCGCGAGCTGCGTACATGATTTCGTTCGGCAGCCAAATACCGCAAAATAATCTGCGACGCGTTTGTGTGTGGAACAGCAGAGTGCGGGTTGACAGGTGTCTGTGTTGACATTCCCCTTATTGCGGAATAAGGGGAATGTAGAGACAGGCTACAAGTGTCTTAGGTTCAAGTTAGACAAGTAATGTCTGTGTTAGTGTTCATGGCTTCATCTTTATGTCATCTTAATGGTTAATCTCAATGCACACACATTTTCCGTGCTTTCCAATAGTTTCAAATAGTTTTATTCCACTGTTAAATAACCTGTTCAATACAAACATGCCACTTATAAAAATTAAATAACATTTTTGTGAACTGATATTTGTTTAGTGAGCTTATTAGAGGATGTTCCTTGAGAGATTGAAAAATGTCAATGAAGATGTCAGACTTAGTATATTTGTTAATAATTACATACAATACATGGAATTTGTGTGTGTGTGTTACAAGTGAACCGGCGGCCCCCTGGTGGCCAGTACATCAATTATATGGCCCCCCCCACCATCCATGTTGCCCATCCCTGATTTAGACCTACTGCAGGAAGAAGATCGCAGGAAATGACGACAGAACAGCTAAAAAAGACATTTCACACCGAGTCAGATTTTGGTTATTTTGTTGAGGCGGAGACAAATCACATTATTTGGTGGATGCAGTTTGAACCAGAGTAGCAGCATGAAGGTCGGATCATCACCAAAATAAATAAATAAGTGGTCCGAAAAAAGTTAAAGACAAAAACAATACACATAACCTTCCACAGGCAGTGTGTCAGTGTGTTTGTGCCGGGGACAGGAGACACCCCCATGATGAGAAACTGTAAGAAATGATCGGGGAATCCCTCAGGAGTGGAGTCATGACTGGATCTGAATTGTTTTTGTGGTTTGTGTTCCAGCTGTCGATCAGCTGTGTGCAGCGTCTCCACTGCAGCCTGTGCATCTCAACCGCCCTGCAGCAACTCTATCCACCAGTTAAATGAAATAAAACAAATGTGTTGTGTTATATCAGCTGTACAATTTACCAAATATGGTGTTCTTAGTTTCCATACCTCCTGTGTTTTATGAGCGACTTATCAAGTCTTGGCAAACGGCACAAAACATGATTAAACATGATAGTATATAAAACCATGCTCGTATCTATACAACCTATAGAAAAGCAAAACGGCCTCAGTTTAGACATAATTCTGTCCTTCTGCTTACCGCATCATTTATGAGAATACATTTCATAACATTAAGACAACATATTCAAGGTGGTTTTCAATAACATTTCCGTATTTATTTATTTCTCCAAGTTATGTTTTTGTGTGCACTGAGGAGTCTCAAACAGGCGTTTGTTTAATCATTTTAAGATTGGCTTTAATCATTTTTGCAAATTAATTCTTCATATATGATACATGAGAGGTAACATTATATTTATGGTATTATTTTCACATGTTTCTCTCCATTCTTCCATCTGCCAACGGTGTCGCAGTTTCTCATCTCTCCCGTTTTTGTGCGTACGCATGGGTCAGCGTGTCCGTGGAGGACCGCACACGTTTGTTTTTTATAAATCGCAAAGATTGCTTAGAAACTGGCGTACGCCATCTTTTGAGCATACGCCACGTTTATAAATGAGGCCCAAGGTCTCTAGGGAGAGGGTCACATCTGACACATAACACAACAAATTGTGAGCCGCTGCGGTTTGCTGCAAAAATAAGTACACTTGAGCCTTGTGCTTAATGCTTATATCATTAACCCTGGTTTTGTTATGATTTGAGTTTTTGTGTGTTAAGTTTTGGGGTTTATTTTGCTGTTCTGTTCTCCCTGTCTCTTGTCTGGTCCTTCTCCCTGTGTTTTCCTCCCTGTCTCTTGTCTGGTCCTTCTCCCTGTGTTTTCCTCCCTGTCTCTTGTCTGGTCCTTCTCCCTGTGTTTTCCTCCCTGTCCTTAGTTTCCCTGGTGTGTCTGATTGTCTGATTGTGTTCACCTGTTGCCCTTGTGTTTCTCCTCCCCTGCCCGGCTGTTTCTCGTCTCGTGATTACCCCTCTCTGTATTTAGTCTTGTCTTTCCCTGTGTTCCCCTGTCGGTTCATTGTTTGTCTTGGACTGTGTCACGGGGTAGTGTTCTGTTTTTTGCCAGCTTTGCCTTGTAATAAAGGTTTTTTATTTGAAATCTGCATTTGGGTCCTGCCTGCTTCACTCAACCCTGACAGAATGAACCGACCATAATGGACTCAGCAGTTTCTTTTTCGTTGGCTCTCCAGGCGGAATGTCTCGGGTACTCTCTAGAGTACATTTTTTATACCTGGGTAGAAGCCTCATCTAGACGGGGTAAGGAGGCTGCATTGAAGGAGGCACGCCAGGAGGTTGCTCGCAAGCCCTGGCTCAGGAGCTTGCTGCCTGAGTGGCTACAAACTTTCACAATCAGCCCTGAAAGCTTGTCGCAAGCCTCTAACCCTTTCCTGGGGTCTGGCCTGGCCTTGGGAGGTCCGCGGATCCTCCAGAAGTTTACTGGAAGATGCAAGGCCAGGATTCCAGTACCAGCCCCAGCAGCCACGGTTCCGGCCCCAGCAGCCATGGTTCCGGCTCCAGTACCAGCCCCAGCAGCCATGGTTCCGGCCCCAGCAGCCATGGTTCCGGCCCCAGTTCCGTGC
The DNA here is from genome assembly GCA_031216635.1 of Dissostichus eleginoides. Lineage (NCBI taxonomy): Eukaryota > Metazoa > Chordata > Actinopteri > Perciformes > Nototheniidae > Dissostichus > Dissostichus eleginoides. The sequence continues at coordinate 6,483,310 of CM062281.1, forward strand.
CCAGCAGCCATGGTTCCGACTCCAGTGCCGGCCCCAGCAGCCATGGTTCCGGCCCCAGTTTCGGCCCCAGCAGCCATGGTTCCGGCTCCAGAACCGGTCCACACAGCCATGATCCAGGCCTCTGTTCTGGCCCCAGCAGCCATGGTTCCGGCCCCAGTTCCGGCCCCAGCAGCCATGGTTCCGGCCCCAGTTTCGGCCCCAGCGGCCATGGTTCCGCCTCCAGAACCGGCCCACCCAGCCATGGTTCCAGCCTCAGTCCTGGCCTCTAATTGGCCTCTAACCCTTTCCTGGGGTCTGGCCTGGCCTTGGGAGGTCCACGGATCCTCCAGAAGTTTACTGGAAGATGCAAGGCCAGGATTCCAGTACCAGCCCCAGCAGCCATGGTTCCGGCCCCAGTTCCGGCCCCAGCAGCCATGGTTCCGGCTCCAGTACCAGCCCCAGCAGCCATGGTTCCGGCCCCAGTTCCGTGCCCAGCAGCCATGGTTCCGACTCCAGTGCCGGCCCCAGCAGCCATGGTTCCGGCCCCAGTTTCGGCCCCAGCAGCCATGGTTCCGGCTCCAGAACCGGTCCACACAGCCATGATCCAGGCCTCTGTTCTGGCCCCAGCAGCCATGGTTCCGGCCCCAGTTCCGGCCCCAGCAGCCATGGTTCCGGCCCCAGTTTCGGCCCCAGCGGCCATGGTTCCGGCTCCAGAACCGGCGCACCCAGCCATGGTTCCAGCCTCAGTCCTGGCCCCAGCAGCCATGGTCCCGACTCCGGCTCCTCGTCACCTGTTGGCTCTCCGGCCGACGCCAGCTCCCCGTGTCCTGTCGGCGTACCGGCCGACTCCAGCCCCTCGTGTCCTGTCGGCATACCGGCCGACTCAAGTCCCTTCTTCATCAGGGGTCCTGCCGACTCAAGCTCCTTCACAGTCGGGGGTCCCGCCGACTCAAGTCCTTTCTTCATCGGGGGCCCCGCCGACTCGGGGGTGCCGCCGACTCAAGACTCAAGTCCCTTCTCGAGTCCCCTCTCGAGTCCCCTCTCGAGTCCCCTCTCGAGCCCCCTCTCGAGTTCCCTCTCGAGTCACCTCTCGAGTCCCTTCTCGAGTCCCTTCTCGAGTCCCCTCTCGAGTCCCCTCTCGAGTCCCCTCTCGAGCCCCCTCTCGAGTTCCCTCTCGAGTCACCTCTCGAGTCCCCTTTCGAGTCACCTCTCGAGTCCCCTCTCGAGTTCCCTCTCGAGTCCCCTCTCGAGTCCCCTCTCAAGCCCTCTCTCAAGTCCCTTTCCAAGTCCCTTCTCGAGTCCCTTCTCGAATTCCCTCTCAAGTTCCTTCTCCAGGCCCCTCTCGAGTCTCCTCTCGTGTTCCCTCTCAAGTCACCTTTCAAGTCTCCTCTCGAGTTCCGTCTCAAGTCCCCTTTCAAGTCACCTCTCAAGTCCCTACCCAATGTCCTGGTCCGTTGGAGGTTCCGCTGGGGGTCCTGCCAACTCCATGTCCTGTCCCGTTGGGGGCCCCGCCGACTACTCTTCTGCCGGGGGTCCTGCGCCATTGGTGGTCCCGCCGACTACTCTTCTGCCGGGGGTCCTGCCAACCCTATGTCCTGTGCCGTTGGAGGTCCCGCCGACTACTCTTCTGCCGGGGGTCCTGCCAACCCTATGTCCTGTGCCGTTGGAGGTCCCACCGACTACTCTTCTGCCGGGGGTCCTGCCAACCCTATGTCCTGTGCCGTTGGAGGTCCCGCCGACTACTCTTCTGCCGGGGGTCCTGCCAACCCTATCTCCTGTGCCGTGGGAGGCCCCGCCGACTACTCTTCTGCCGGGGGTCCCGCCAACCCTATGTCCTGTGCCGTTGGAGGTCCCGCCGACTACTGTTCTGCCGGGGGTCCTGCCAACTCCATGTCCTGTGGCGTCGGGGGTTCCGCTGAGGGTCCTGCCGACTCCACGTCCAGTATCATTGGGGGTCCTGACAACTCCTTGTCCTGTGTCGTTGGGGGTTCAGCTGAGGGTCCTGCCAACTCCATGTCCTGTGTCGTTGGGGGTTCCGCTGAGGGTCCTGCCAACTCCATGTCCTGTGTCGTTGGGGGTTCCGCTGAGGGTCCTGCCAACTCCATGTCCTGTTTCGTTGGGGGTTCCACCGGATTTCCTGCCAACACCTGATCCTGTCCTGTTGGAGGTTCCGCCAGCACCTGTTCCACCGGGGGTCCTGCCAGCTCTGTGTCCTGTCCTGTTGGAGGTCCCGCCGACACCTGTTCCACCGGGGGTCCTGCCAACTCTGTGTCCTGTTCCGTTGGGGGTCCAGTCGACACCAGCCCTTGCTCCATCCGGGGTCCCATTGACACCAGCCCATGTCATGTCCAGGATCCCGTCTACGCCTGTCCCGTCGGCTCCGGTTCCTGTCCGGCCGACACCGGGTCCTGCCCGGCCTCCTGAGCTGTCCCGGCAGCGCCTTCCTGCCCGTCCTCCGGAGCTGTCCCGTCACCACCTTCTTGTTCGCCCTCGAGCCCGGCCCCCTGAGTCCCCCAGCCGCGGCCTTCGCCCTCGGGCCCAGCCCCCTGACTCCCCCAGCCACGGCCTTCGCCCTCGGGCCCGGCCTCCTGACTCTTCCAGCCGCGGCCTTCGCCCTCGGGCCCGGCCCCCTGACTCTTCCAGCCGCTGCCTTCCCCCTCATGCCCGGCCCCCTTGAGTTCGCCCGCTGTGGCCTTCGCCCCATTTTGAACTCTGCCTTGCCCCCGGGCCGTCCGCCCGAGCCCCCCTTCTCGGCCTCTGCCTTGCCCCCGGGCCGTCCGCCCGAGACCACCTCCTGTTCCTCTGCCTTGCCCCCGGGCCGTCCGCCCGAGACCATCTCCTGGTCCTCTGCCTTGCCCCCGGGCCGTCCGCCCGAGACCACCTCCTGTTCCTCTGCCTTGCCCCTGGGTCGTCCGCCCGAGACCACCTCCTGTTCCTCTGCCTTGCCCCCGGGTCGTCCGCCCGAGACCCCTTCCTGGTCCTCTGCCGTGCCTCCGGGCTGTCAGCCCAAACCCGTCCTCCGGACCCCCTCCACCCACCCTTTTTGGAAATGTTGGACTTTCAGTAGGGACGTCTGGAATCCGTCCCTTGAGGGGGGGAGTTATGTTATGATTTGAGTTTTTGTGTGTTAAGTTTTGGGGTTTATTTTGCTGTTCTGTTCTCCCTGTCTCTTGTCTGGTCCTTCTCCCTGTGTTTTCCTCCCTGTCGTTAGTTTCCCTGGTGTGTCTGATTGTGTTCACCTGTTGCCCTTGTGTTTCTCCTCCCCTGCCCGGCTGTTTCTCGTCTCGTGATTACCCCTCTCTGTATTTAGTCTTGTCTTTCCCTGTGTTCCCCTGTCGGTTCATTGTTTGTCTTGGACTGTGTCACGGGGTAGTGTTCTGGTTTTTGCCAGCTTTGCCTTGTAATAAAGGTTTTTTTTCTTTGAAATCTGCATTTGGGTCCTGCCTGCTTCACTCAACCCTGACAGGTTTGTGTGTGACGGTTATTGCCTATTTCAAAGAAAATGCTATTACAAATCCCCCTGAAGATACCATAGCATTCATACGTAAGACAGGACTGGAATTCTTAAACTGCTGATTTTACCAAGCAGTCCTTTTTCTCTTCTTTGTCAATTTCCTTTTTATGATGTTAAGTATGGCACTTGTCGCAAGAGCTGTCACATGAATTCATGCTTTTCATCCTTAGAATATAGTGTGGAAATGGGAAAGGGGTTATTGCTTTCACAACTAAAACACACGGAACTCAGTCAGGTTTTTCTGCCTGCTATTTTGTGTCAAGGCAGGGCCACCAGATGTAACTTTAATTTTAATGTGGGTGTGGGCTGGAATATATAAAAAGAACACACACAGTGAAGTTTAGACTTTGCAACCAACCTATCAACTATATAGCGTCCCTGAAGCCGAAGTGCCTCTTCACCAGTCCACATTCTGTATTTAGTCATCCGGTTTCCAAGGCCTGAAAGACATTTCCAATACCAAGACCAAGACCTTACCAATTCCAGACCGACTGATCTTCTGCAACCCCAACCAGAGCAGGGTAGAGACCCAATTGATAATGTTTTAGTTAATACAAATTATGAAATGGCTTAATCATCCGGTGTACAGATGATCAAAAACTGTAATGATTGTTCAATTATGATATTATGTTTGCTATCTTTGTCTCCATAGACTGGGGGGAAAAGGACGGTTTTGTTTGTGTTTATTATAAATTCTCAAGCATTATACATTACATGCCTTGTGTGGATAACTTGGAGTTCTGAAAAAGAGATTTTTACTTTAATGTAGTATACACACAGTTTTGCATACCGCCCTAACCTAACCTTAATGGATTTCCGTTGTATCGTGTAAGTGCTAGGCGTAAGACAGAATCACAATTTGATTTATTCATTCTTAAGTAACTTAGTATCTTAAGTATCTTCCTTAGATTCTGCATGTGATCTCTAATGAAGATGGTTGGATGTAGAGAATACGCATTTAATCTTATCATAGTCATGTTCCTTTTACTCTGTAATTGATCCTTTCTCTGTCAACCCCCTCCTCTCTTTCTTCAACCCCATTTCCACTCGTTCCATCCTGTTTTTCCTTCCATTTCACGTTTCATGCATCTTATCCTTCTATCTTCCTCTCCCTCATCTCTATCCTTCCCCTTCTTTGTCCTTGCAGTGACGGGAAAGCCCTTTTTCGTTGTATCTAGTTTCTCCCACCGCTGGTTGTTCGGCTGGGAGGGTTGTCGTTTCTATGGCTGGGCGGGCTTCTTCTTTGGCTGTGGGAGCCTCATAACAATGACTGTGGTCAGTCTGGACCGGTACTTCAAAATCTGTCATCTCAGATACGGTATGTCCGGATCTCCTTTGACGTTGTTCTCCTAAACATCATGTAGAATGAATTACAGAAATTAATGGCAATGTGTTTGGGTGAGCTTTGATTTAAGAGAGTTAGGGCAAAAACAATTAAGTAACTGTCAACAACCTGGACCCAAACCTATGACTGGAATATACATCTTTCTGGTAATTCTAATACTCCCTTGTTAAATCTAATGCAATTACAAAAGTAGACTGAAATGTATCATAGAACTCCTTCAAGGCACATTGGGGTACTCTGACTTGAGTATTAACGGCCCTGGACATGAATTACTATAATTTGTTCAAGTAAATCTCACAAATTTGAGTTATCCTCAACCTAGTTTCCCGCTTTGTCTACATCTGAGACCTGATATGCTGATGCAACTGCAATCAGAAAGCAGCAACTTAGATTATTCTTGTTTTCTACATACTGTTGGATTTGAATTGTCTTAAAATGGGTTGCACATTATCAACTGAAACTGATAATTGCATGGTTATATTGAAATGATGTCATTTCAGTTCACAAATGATCTCTCTCACCACTAGTCCACCATCATTCTTGTGTATTTCGTCACTCTTAGGCACATGGCTAAAGCGCAGCCACGCCTTCCTGTGCCTGGCCTTCGTGTGGGCGTACGCAGCCTTCTGGGCCACGATGCCCCTTGTGGGCTGGGGGAACTACGCCCCGGAGCCCTTCGGGACCTCCTGCACACTGGACTGGTGGCTGGCCCAGGCCTCCGTCTCCGGACAGACCTTTGTCGTGGCCATCCTGTTTTTCTGTCTCATCTTACCAACAGTCCTCATGGTTTTCTCCTACGTCATGATTATCTTCAAGGTCAAGTCATCCGCAAAGGAAATGTCACAGCTTGATGCTCGCATCACCAACAGCCACAACCTTGAGATGAAACTCACAAAGGTGGGTGACTAAAAACAGACATAAGGGGATTCAGTATAACCTTTGAGCTATTGTTTGAATCTTCTTTGTATTCCAGGTGGCAATGCTGATCTGTACAGGTTTCTTAATAGCCTGGATTCCTTATGCAGTGGTGTCAGTGGTGTCAGCGTTTGGTGAGCCGGACTCTGTGCCCATCTCTGTGTCCGTCATTCCCACGCTGCTGGCCAAGTCCTCCGCCATGTACAACCCCATCATCTACCAGGTGGTGGACCTGAAAAACTCCTGCGTCAAATCCTCCTGTTTTAAGGCTATGAAAAAACGCAGGCATTTCAGAAAGCCAAGGTAAAACATGTGGTATCTTTCTTTGTTTTTTCATTTTTTTAAATGGGGTTACGGTTGGGTTTTTATTTCAATACCGTTTTCATATGCATGAACTCTAAACTGACAAACAAAAAGAAGAACTGAAAGAAGGGTTACTATTTTGTTTGTATTATATTTAAAAAAAGAATGGTTGGAGGATATCATGTATTTATTTCAACAAGGACCATGCATACAAATACATTAATCTCAGAAAAGAGAAGAGAATTATGCCAGATTTTAGCTAATAGCTCATTTCCATCTGCAGTCCTTTATTTATTTATTTATTTATTATTTATATATATATATATATATATATATATATCACAGGTTGGACTTTACACATTAATTTACTTTGAGTTAATGTGTATATATATACACATACCAAGCTAATTACGGGGAATGGTCAGGTAAGTTCAATAATTGTCCCTGGAAAGAAGGGAGAGATTGTTTTAAAGGGGAAATATTTCGCAAATGTTTTGTTTCATATTTATATTTAGTGCTTCTACCATGACATCTTTTTTTATGTTCAAATAGTGCTCTATTTTTCACATACTGCCTGTGCTGCAGCACCTCTTTTCACCCTCTGACTGAAACCAGAGCCCAGTCTGCTCTGATTGGTTAGCTGGCCGGCTCTGTTGCGATTGGTCAACTGCTTAGAGATGTGTTGTAAATTCACGTACAATGTGTATCTTTCTAGCCTTTATTTCTGTGATTAATGAAGCATGCCGTTCATGCGTGGCACAGTGCTGCCTTAGCATTAGCTCGCTTTAGTTATTTAATTCACGCTTCATATTCACTGGAACGTTGTTTTTTTGTGTGGCTACCAGCTGACTAGGAACTACAGATGTCATTGAGAATTTCCAGGGTATATTAAACCAATCATTGAATCACATTACATTACATTACATGGTGTTTGGCTTTTATCCAAAGCGATTGTAGACATACCAGCAATTTAGTATCTTGCCAAATGACACCTTGACATGTTGATTGCAAGGGATGGGATTGAACGTGACCCCCTGATTTGCAGATCAGAGCAATACCCCCCTGAGCCCCAGATCAGATATAAAGCATTAGTTCGAAGAACTTTATTTTGGGATTATGATTTTCTGATTCATTTATTGCTGCCCTCACCTGGTAGAGAAGCGGCCCATGGACTCGGGGCTCAGTCGCAGCTGTGGCGGACCAACTTTGAGGCTATTTACATGGGTCTTCCCCTCTGTCTCAATTTTTTTTTTAAGGATCTCTATTGTGCTGTTACAGTAGGTGTTTTCTATTTGTGGGTTTCTTTCCAGTTTTTGTGCATGTAAATGGTCTGCAAAGGCTAAAATCCAAAAGTTCCCTCCAGAGGGAGTTTCTCTTCCACACACTCCCTCCGACTGCCTGAAACACCTCCATTGGACCCCTTTGTTTACTTCTGTAACATAGTGACAACACTTTGTAACACTCGTGCTTCAATTGGCTAGCACTCCAACACATTGTATGTGATAGGCTAAGGGGCAGAACATTGCGCTTGGCCAATCACAACAAAGCCAGCTACCTAACCAATCAGAGCACAGGCAGTATGAGAAAAATATAGACCTTTTGGAACATTAAAGCATGGAAACAAAAATACAATATGGAAAATGGGCTTAATATGGTGCGTTTTAATAAAGGCACAGTTAGCAAAGAAAAACAATATTAAAAACAAATTATTAATTGAATTCAAACATGTTTTAAAAATGTTTTTATGTCCCTGCAGGTTTTACACCATCTCTGGCTCGATAAAGGACAGATCACCACCCAAAGAATCTCAAATGGAGATGTGAGAGACTGTGTAACCCTTTTACCTATTCTACTTCGGACAGTTTGCCTTGTTCCCTGCCCTCTGTGCCCTACACTTACCCAATCACACGCTGCCTGTATCCTGCTATGACCTCATCAACAGCTCACTGTCCTAAGTGTCTCTTCTTGTTTTTCACCCACGTATCTCCGTATTCCTACCACAGCACCTCACCGTCCCGCACACATCTTTCTGGCAAGGTTTTGATTATTCTGTGGAGTTGAGTTGTCATACAAGTGATGTGTTGTATGAGCTTCTTGACGTTTTTCCGTAGACATACTGTCTTCTATTGCCATGAAGAAAAAGACATCACAGATGTTACTGACTGACTGACTCAAGTGTTGTTCTCACAACTCTGCGTGACTGAGGTTTAAAAACCTAAGAAGTTTCTGATCAAAGTCGAGTCACATCCAAAGCTATAACTTTTTCTGAATCCAAATCTTACAAAAGTGTGAAATTGCTATAAAGATTTAAATATATTTTGTATATATATTAGTTTCTAAACCTGCAAATAAAGCAGAAAAAAAACCCTGACGTGAGCCATTTCTAAACAAGTTTTGGGTGTGACCGTCAAGCTCTAAGTCGTGTTTTTAATGTTTGTACTGGCCGTTGTGTTTTGTACTCTTACACCTTGCTGTTGCTTGTATACCCTAAATATGTCTAAAAAAAGCACTGAAATACACCATGCTTTACTTTCACCAGGTGTTAAACTACACACAATGAGATTTTTGAGTTATGTGCAGGGGTGCACATAACTGGTACGCAGGTACGCATGCGCGGCAACAATCTGAAATGCGTGCCGTCACTTGTGTCACAAAGCGCATTTGCGTGCCGACGTACTTGTGAAGCTTTTCCAGAAGGCGGTTAGATCACCGGACGACAGAGTCGGTCTCCGTGTGCACAGACAGGGCTGCTGTTAACGTCGGTCTGTACAACGGAATTGTGCCAAAACTACGCCAACCGGCTGCGGAGGGAGACTCCCCCCCTTCACTGGAGAACTGCGCTAAAACAGCTGATCACAACGTTCACGCTCTGTGGTCACGAAGTACGCCACTAGCCCCCCCCCGTCGTCGACTTTCGCGATCCAGAGGGCTCCATCTAATAACTTTGAGTGGAGCCAGAAGTTGGAGTACCAAACACTTACTCCAGGTACTCATCTGAGTACCTCACTGAGAAAGTTATGTGCACCCCTGGTTATGTGTCTCAAACAATGAAACAAGACAAGGACAGTTACATTTTATTGCAAAACCATTCAGTTTGCATTTAAAACCGTTTATGGTGTGGGTAGGTAATGGATTGCTGCACAAACGTTTATGGAAACACAATATTCAGTCAAAGAATCAACTCCAGAAGTTGTTTTGGTTTACATAAATGGAATGGCAATCCTTAACCACCAAACCTACAGTTGGGGCAATGGGTACAGAAGCAATTGTGGTTGATTCAGGGACCATTTTTTTAAAAGTGTAATTGTTGGTTTGATGTCTGTTTTTGCTATAGGCCAAAATAACTATCATTTTAAATGATAAATACAAATCATTGTTTATTTTCTGGTTAATATGCTTATAAACCTTCTTGTCTAGAGTAAGACGCGAAGATTGATGACAGTCTTTGTTGAGTATGAAGTTAAAGACAGGAGGCAATTTGTTTATCTCAGCATTAAGACTGGAAGCAGCTAGCCTAGCCGAGTTACAAAGTAACATATTATAATGTAATAATATAAAAAATGTTTCGTAACAAATAACACGTTTTTATGCTTTTTATATACCTACAAAAGCAAAAAAGCACAAAGACAACATTTGTTTCCGAGAGAGGGTTATTAGCTGTGACAATATGTAACCATTAGGCCTTATTGTCATTGCATGGTTGCAAGCATGCTACACAGACACTAGAAGGTAACCAGGTAAAACACTGCATAGCTCTTTTCAGAGAAAGACAGTGAAGTCTTCAGTGAAGACATTCCTTTGTTTGACTGTCTTTGAAAGTTGTGAGTGGGTGTCACATTGACCATGAAGTCAAGGCAGTTTCACAGAGTGCTGTATGACGATCAGCTTAGAATCGCCCCTACTCTCCGCCGTGGAAAACGAAATAGAAAAAATACATGGTACCAAAAGAGTAGGATTTGAACCATGCAATGGAAATGAGGCAGTGGTAACAGGTGGCAAAGCGCTGTGTCTTCCTGTTTGTGAATACATTCAAACAAACAAAATATTTAACATGTTTATTAGTTACCATTTTCCCTGCTACCAGTTTATGCTAACCCACTTCTCCCTCCAACTTCATACTTAATAGAGATACAGTAAAGGACTCTGGAACAACTACGACCTTCAAATGCTACATTGTTAGTTAAATAGGCATAGCTAGCATGTCTACTTCAACCTCGCAACTAGTTACAGTGCAAGCTTTTACAATGCCTACCTTTAGTTGTTGTCCCCTTTACTCCCCACTTGCATTTGAAGAAAGTAGCTTTAAATTGTAGGGATGCTTAAACGTGGTTTTCAAAATGAGTTTGAGCAGAAGTAAACAAACCATTCAAGCTAGCTACAGAAACATAGCCTACTGATGCCTTTAGCCGTAAAAGTCTTATAAAAGACGAATGCTTTGAAGGTCGTAGTAATCATATGGAAGTCGCCCTTACCCTCGACAAGAAAGTGGTTAAGTGTTACCTTAAAATGAACATGTACTTGGTTGAACGTTTTGCCTTTTGCACACGCCTGATGTCTCATTCTCAAAAATGTTCTATAAATGCATGTTTAGATAAAGAAGAGTGTCTCCCGGCGTAGGCGAGACCTCGTTCTCCTCCAGTTTCTCCTTATAACCCGGCTGGGTGGAATTAGGAACACCTTGGCAGAGGCGGAGCCAGGGGCAGACCAGGTGCACGCAGCAGGGAGACAGAAAAAGACAACAAGGAGGGGAGCACGTAACATCCCCACCATGAGTTAGTGATTTTTTTTTTTTTTAACACAAAACAATCACAACAATCAACTTGAGTTGACAGACGCGCTCACGACTACGTTTGTCTTTAACGACCACTCAGTCCACACACCGAACAGGCAAATACCAGTCAAACACACCACAAACAACACACACTGGCAACAACTGCTACATATTATAAGCGTGACAATGCATCGGCCAACACATTGTCCTAGCCACGAATGTGTTTGATCTCAACATTGAAGGCTTGCATGAAAACACTCCACCGCATCAACCTTTGATTTGTGTTACGCATACTCTGCAAAAACACAAGGGGGTTGTGATCGGTAAGAATAGTGACAGGAATATTTGATGACCCAACGTATACCTCAAAGTGGTTTAAAGCCAGAACCATAGCCAGTGCCTCCTTTTCGATGGTGGAACACCCCCGCTGGTGGCGATTGCATTTCTTGGAGCAGTATGACACAGGCTGCTCCACTCCACGATCAGTTCCATTACGTCTGCACGCTGCGCATCAGGCAAGTGTGCTAAATGAGACTCAATATTCACCAGAATCTCTGAGTTTCGCAGCCTCCCCTGTAACACCGCCTTCTAGGGGTGTAACGGTTCACATAATTCACGGTTCGGTATGTACCTCGGTTTGGGGGTCACGGTTCGGTACGGGTTCGGTACAACAAGAAAAAGCTAAAAAAAAGTCCCAAATGCATAATTCCAGGTTTGTTGTTATTTATTTTTGAACAGTAGTGCAAGTTTCAGTTTAAAAATAAGGAACTCTTAACATTTTGAATAATTAACTGTATTACACAGTTAAAAACAAACCACAAACAGTACCACACACACTCAGATGGCCATATTATCTATAATGGCTGATCTCAAACAAAAAGGTTTCATCAAGCTGTAAAACTAAAAAGAATGTCTTGAAAATATTACAAAATAAATAATAAGAAAGTGTTTCAAGGGCGCAGTATAGCCGTTGAAATATATATGCCAATAGCTTCCGTTATTTATTTTGGTCTCTCGGCTTTCATGTCTATTGGCTAAAATCAGCGGGGATAAGCTGTTGAACTGCTGTTGTCTTTTGCCGGGCTCCGGTGATTGGCAAATCTGGCTGATGCCTTCTGATATGATTTAGCATGTTTGGCATGTGTTACCATTAGCGTACCGCACCGCTGTCGAACAACGCCAACACACCGTCCTCCCGATCCATCACTCGAAGTCCATCATTGTTGTAGTCCACAGGGAACCCGAAATGTTCCCACACAGCTGATTTAAAAGAAGCAGGTGGGTCTTCTAGCTCCTGTGTGTTATCTGAAATCGCCATACTAACTTCTCTTCTTCTTGTATTTTGTTCGTTTTGTTGTGTTTTCTTCTTGTTCTTCATTTGTTGTTTAAGGGCGGCAGGCAAACAGCTTTTAGGCGCAATACCGCCCCCTGGATTATATAGTTAATGGATACTGCCCTGAGTGACAGACTTTTTTCTCTTCATAAAAAAAGGCGTATTCGTCGTGTGACTGCATGTGCCGAACCGTGACGTCCGAACCGTGACGGTTCGGGACGAATACGTATACCGTTACACCCCTACCGCCTTCGATTGGACCTCGAATTGACATTTCAAGATGTTCAATCAAGCTTTTCTAAATGTGGTGGGTAGAATGGAGGCTGTTGATTAGTGGATTGATTTTTCTTCGACAGAGGCATGCTCCTGAGAGCTGGGAGAGTTCAACAGCAGGGTCAGGGTCAGTCGAATGAAGTTGTATACCAAGATTCCTGTCTGAATTTTAAGGAAGAGGTAGCAGCTAGAGGGTAAATCAAAGGTCTCTGCTCACATGTCGGAAGTGGAGACTAGATTTTGACACTATCCTCCAGGAGAAACCGCAATATTGACTTCAAGATGTGAGTTTTTAACTTATTATGTGCAGTATGAAGTGAAAGTGTAAAGGACAGCATGGTTGTTGCAGTGAAATTAATTACAAGACGACAAAGAATAACTATTTCCATTAAGAGATTAAAAACGACCTCAAATACTTCTTAAAGTGCCAGTGAAGGGCATTTTTTTGCGCCAAAATGAAATGGCAGTTTCATTTCTTACATATAATTGTACCTGTTCATGGCTAAAATAATTTTTTAGGAAGTGCGAGGGACGAGATAAACATAGCAAATTTTTCAGAGTCTGAGCCTACCGCTGCTGCAGACGATAGCGGCTGTGACGTCACAAGATGGGCCCTGTTGTGATTGTAAACATGGCGGAGACTTCGGAAAGTGATACTGGTGCGAGAGAAATGAGTGATTTTGACAGCTTTTCGGACAGGATAGATGAGGAAAGTGGCCATGGAAGTCAATTTAGTTGAGGACAATATTTTGTCATAGATCTAGAGTAGATCTACACACAGGATTGGCCATCACCTGATCATACATTCATCTGTTCATAGCATGATGCAACATTCATGTTCACATGCAGTGTTGTGCTAGTTACTGAAAACCAGTAACTAGTTACAATTACTAGTTACTTCACTACTTACACCAAAAAGTAATGCGTTACTGTGAAAAGTAACTTTTTAGTTACTTAAAAAAGGGCACCCATTAATGCCCTTATACTGTAGCCTTCATTTCAGTACTGTTATTGCATCGGAGAATAATACAACCTGTTGATCAACTTGACATGCATTTGCATCACTGAACTCTGCTAAGCAATGTGGTCTATACAAACACAAACACAAAGATATGTTTCAAAGTGCCAATCCAGCCGCTGTTGCTTAGGTGGAGGTGGAGTGGCGTCGGATGAGTCTGGGTCTGTGGTCTTAGCTACTAGCTTCGTCCCAGCATGTTGTTTCTGCAGATGTTTCAACAGATTTTAATTGCTGTTTTGGGCAGTCGATAGGATCTTTGACCCGCCAAGACACAACTTACATTTAACTAAAACGTTCTTTTCTTTGTGCTCGACAAAAGTGAAATAGTGAGAATATCTCCAGGCGGAGAAACTCGACTTGAGCTCTGCCGCCGCCATGATAGTCTTGTTAATAGACACAAACACAGTGGCCTTTATTTTTCATAAACAATCTACGAATCTACGAAACAATAACACCAGCCACTCACCTTCATCTTTTGGTAACAGAAACATCGCCACTTCGGCAGAATTGACATTACCACAGCCAGCGGTAATGCATCGTTCCCGTGTGTTTCCTCCCTTTTCTTCACTGTCGCCTCCATTGTCAGGTTTCCTCGATTGGCAATCACTTCCAGTCGACTGCGAAACACTTTCCAATAAAATACTCGCTCAAAAACGTTGGTAAATTCCACTTTGAAACAGAGACAAAATGAACGGTGGTGAATGTAAACACTTCGGCTGAGCCCATCTTCTGACGTCACGCAGTAGATCGCAAGCCACGCCCACGAAGGCGGATTTCCCAGCGGAAAATTCCAACTTGTCAAATTCGTTGCTATTCCAACATCTTTTATATGGGTTCCAATGGACAATTTTGGTCATTACTATACGTATTAGCATAACAGATCATGCACCGGCGCACACTTCACTGGGTCTTTAAGGCAATGTCGAAAGAATCCGTCATTGTTACAGCAATACATCGTAGCAAAAAGCAAGCTCCGCTACTCGTAGTCCAGTCCAGATCCGAATGATGTCTGATTGGAATTTAGAAAGAGATTTCAGCCATTCCATTCCGAAGTTAGCTTACAGATAAATCAAAGATACTTTAATTTCCCAATGAACCCGTCTTTATATCATATCCCTCCAAGTTGTGATTAAAAGCAACAGGCATGTTAACCAACACCAAAATCATTAAAAAAAAAAGATCCACACAATGTGTTGCATTGTCTTGTAATGTTACACTTTCTGTAGTATTCCGTTTGCTGGTGAAACTTATTTGGCACTGTCCTGCTGAGCCCTTGTAGCTAACACATTTAGCCTCTTGTTTTCCTCCAGCACTCACCGCTGTGAAGGGGCTTGAGTCTTAAGTGTTTGGACATGTCCTACTGTCTGAAACACCTGACTGGCCTCTGTCAAACACTTAGTTAGTGACACTTACTCAGCTGGTCTAAATGTATCCATTAGGCACACGCAGGGTCTCTTTGAAAGTTTAGGCACACAAGTCCACTAAACGCATATGATGGTCATGTTTTGGGACCTGAAAAATGTTTGGTTAATTTATATTACATTTTCACTTAGACAGATCTATAGCAATTTTGGTACCACTTTACAATAAGACTACCCTTATAAAGGGTTTACGAATAGTTTGTAATTCATTTATTAATTAGGTTGTGAACACTTTATAAATCATTAATAAGCTTTTATAAGACATGAGATAAACAGGGCAACTGTGACCGGTTGCTTGCCAAATAGTGAGCCCACATTTATCTGTACTGCTAAGCCTTATATTGGCTACTTAGCTTACTTCGTCTTGTTCATCAGCCAGCATCCTTGGTATCTGTTGCTCACTGAGTTGATTCTCGCCAATATAAGGCTTAGTCCTCTTGCCAAATAGTGAGCCTGTGTTGATGTATGAAAACTATGTTAGAACTGGTTTATAAATGGCTCTTAATGATTAATAAAGTGTTTACAACCTAATTCATAACCTAATTATAAACCCTTTATGAATCCTTTATAAGGGTAGTCTTATTGTAAAGTGGTACCGCAATTTTACTAAAATAAGCTAGTTATGATTTGTGCCTAAGCAGGACAGAAATGGCTCAGAGGCGCATGTATATGTTTTCAGCATCAATAATTATTTAAAAGTAGTGTTGTTGTCATCGTAAGTTATGTGTGCTTCAGTCTGTGTTTTTTATTTAAAGATTCCCAAAACATATGTTGTCCAATCATGGCTTAACCTTGTAGTGTCTTTGTATACCGTACGCTAAACTGTCAATTCATATTTTCATTTGGCACAGATGTGACTCTATACAGAGCTAAGGGACGGGCAATAAGGGTGTTATACTTACACAAAGCCATATTTATTGAATATTCAAGACACAAAATAACAGTTTTATAGAAAATAAAGAACATTTGTACAATCGGATATAATCCAATCAAAAATACATGATTGTTAATTTGGCCACAGTTTGTACATTGATGGGTGAATTCAGTAAGCATGTGGCTGCTAATAGAGTGGCGCAAAAATGACGTTTTGTTGTCGTCCGACCCAGAATTTAGCATTGTAAGAGCTCCCTCGACAAAAAGCAGTGGGATTTTTCCAATGGATTTCAGAATATTTCTGAAAATAAGCACCGTAGCAAACACATGTTTATGATACTTACACATAATATTCAGCAGGATAATCTCCACATATTGTCAGAAGAGAGAGAGGGAGAGTATATAATGTCTTATACTCAAATTGCCTTTTACTCTGTTATATTGTATTTTAAAGTCTTATATGTGTTTAACAGAGACAAATGTTTAGGTTTGACATTCCAGGAGGGCAAAAGCTGGAGTAAAAGGTGGATTTGCAAAAGGTTAAGGACAGAGGGGTTTTATGGGTAGGATTAGTAGACTGTTTTTTTTTTAATATATATAGTGGGACTGTAAGCTGTGTTCGGGGTGCAGAACCTCTTTTTCCTCTGAGGATGAAGTTGCTCTGACACATTAAAGCTTCAGACATTCACCAGCGGGGTATTTACTGACGCATTTTATGAAGTAGAACAAATCACGAGAATCTCTTCAGCTTGCTTTAACAACAGATCTTATTTCAGGCATCTAACAAAAAAACGTAAAAAACAGTTGAGACAAGGGTACATATCCAGGTGTTAGGAATCCTGCGCCATTCTATAGCACCATGCTATATTGCGTATTATCACTATCTGCCACGTATTAAGGTCTGATTTGCAAAATAAATTGTGCTAATTATATCACGATATATTCTCAAGATGTGGTTGCGTGAAATAATACACCTCTGCTTGGACCACTGCAGATTTAGGTTGCATTTTACCCTTTTGTATTTCTATAAATGTTCAAGATAATCTTCACAAAAGTATTCATAAAGTATTATTTATGGGGTGTTGCTGTATTGGATACCATTACATTCCTTTCTAAATGTCAGCATGTTGTTTTGGCCACTGAAATTCTCTGCTAAATAAAGCTAATTAGCATGTTTTCTTGTAGATCTAGACCTCCATCCACATGTTCTTTGTATAAAATCCACTTAATGTAAAACAATGCTGCACCAAACCTTTTACACCCACCTGGCGTTGCTTCGATCATGTCTGCACTTTCTGCATTGTTCCAATATTTCTAGTCTAGTTTGACCCCATGACTTGCTGCTTGGATTTAAATGCTTTATCAATGATGACCAATGTTTTAATTGATAGTATATATTTTCAGACTATAGTTTGTTTTTTGTTTCCTATTTTTGTGGGTCATGTGTTTTGTCTGTACGAGTTTTTTGTCTTTGTACAAGTTAAAGGTAAAGTGACTTTTAATTTTCCAATAAGCACACATACTGGTTGGCTTGATCAGGACTGATACAACTAATGTTTATGCAAATAGTGTACGTTTTAACACAGGCTGGGGTGGGTGTGCTCTTGGTTCATTTGCCAGATCTACAAAAAGCTAAAAGTGCCATGAATAATCATAAATTCAAGCCTTAAGGTTTTACAGATGACATGGTCGAACTGATCCTGGCCTGCTGTTAGACGATAGAGTAGATCGAACTGAACTGAATCTCAGGTATTGGATGTTTTGCTGTTTTCAGTCTGATGGTCGATGAGGAAGTATGGAGTCATGTTTGTGCAAAAAAAGTTTTGCAAAGAAAAACTGTTTTGAGATTTCATCATGTACATTTCTGTTGTTGTATTTACACATTTAAATATGTAGTACTTTGTTTTGTCACTTCCATGCACACGCTGACATATTAATTGTAATAAACTGTTACACTTTATCCGAATTTACAGCTCTAATGTGTGTGCTTTATTTAAAATGTACAAAATGTAACATTTTTGAAGATAGATTGATGTCTCCTGAAGTTTTACCTGGAACTCACATTTTATTCATCAGTCACATGAGTCGCTGGTGTAAATAACTCTGAAAGTTATTTGAAATAGCTAATAATTAGCATTTAAGAGTCATCTCCTGAATGCAACAAGGGCTGTTTCATAATGTGAATAACCTGAGAATTCTAAAAAGCTAGTTATTCATACAAAGAACACAGGGAATCATTGTCCTTCCTGAGTGATATTTTACTGGAAAAAATTATACCATTTTCTTTGCATGCTTAATTGAAAACTGACTACTCTTTATCATAATAAATATGAGTGACTCAAACCCTGATATATTCTCAAAACTATGGAAACGAACAAAAATAAAACCACACTGTGACTTGTTATTTTATTATCATGATCACACACACATTGTAGTTTGTTTTTCTATCAGTACTGCTGTCTCAAATACTCACTAATTCACTAAGTGTATTAATCAACAGCTATTAAAATAATCCCTGTTTATCTTCCTGTCTGGGTAAGGCTTTCAAAAGAGCCCAGCTGTTTTAGGTTAATACATTAAAAGAAATTAGACTGCATATTTGTGTCCGGTTATTAAAGATGTATGTCATCAGCATGTACGGAAAGGAAACAACGTAAAATAAAGGCAAACAACTGAAGTGATAAACAAGTAAAAACCCATAAATACAATACATAATGACATGTAAAAATAAAGATAACAAATGGCATCAAACACTTGAAAACAGAATACCTCAAGACCAGTGGCGAGCCGTGACTTTTATACCTAGGCCCTCTGACCCCCCCCCTTCCCTCGAGAAAAAAAAAAAGGAAAAAAAGAAGAGTTATTATGTCTCAGCGTATACTTCAGCGGAATATCAGAACAACAGCCCGAGGTGCAAAACGCATCAATGACAGCGACCCTCTACCACACAAAACAACATCATTTATGTAAGCACCTATCATGACAGGGCGCCCACAGCCAAGTAACAGTTACAAATGAATTAAGTCGGCACGGCGGCCCACATTGAAAATGACTTAGGCCTACCTTTGATGATCAAATCACTTAAACACAAAGTCCATCCTCCTGTCCTTTTGGATGAAGCACTTGATGGCGGGTCATGCAGCTGATCCTTGGAGGCGTGTAGTGCAGTGGATAGAGCCTTGGTGTTCGGATCAGGGGGTCACAGGTTCAAACCCCACTGCAGACAGCAAGGCGTTGTGTCCCTGGGCAAGACACTTCACCCCAAATTGCTCCTGTGGGGATTGTCCACAGTATTGAGTATGTAAGTCGCTTTGGATAAAAGCGTCTAACAAGTAGCATGTAATGTAATCCTTTGCCACTCCAGTTTATCATTGTAACTCAATCTTGAAAATTACTCGGTTAATAATTTCGCAACGATGTCATCACTATCACTGACATGAGCCATCATGAACGAACTTATGCTAATCATAAATCTATCGATCATAAATCTTAATCTATCGATTAGATTTATGATTTGAAAATTATAAAAGTAGGGTAGACATGTGGATATTAATGTGAAAATAAAGCCCACCCATTTAGAGGGAAGATATGATTGGTCAATTGTACTGTCATTTGACATTACTCTCTCGTTGAGTTACTGTAGCGGGCCCTCTGTCAATGTACAGTACATGTTCACATAACTCGCAGACACGGCATTTAACCCTTCACATTCCAACAGAAACTGAACAGGCAGATTCGAAGGATTTATTTCTTTGGAAATGTTATTGTGAATACAATCAAATCAAGTTATTTAGGTAAAACTAATGAAAAATATTTTTAAAAAATATTTTAAATTTTTTTTTTAAAAAAAATGTTTTTTTTTTTATGTTTTCAAATATAATTTTTTAGAATATCTTAGGCCCTCTGAGCCGTCAGGGCCTAGAGGGCCCTAGAGGGCCCTGACGGCTCGCCACTGCTCAAGAAATTTTTGCCACAAATTGGCCCCCATATTTATTCTTCCTGTTAGTGTTCTATGTTACAACAATGCTGGTATTGTTTACACAATTTAAATGTGTCTTAAAGGTTTGTAATTCATGTGACAGTCAGGCGGTTCATTGATATTTATCAATGGTCAGTTTTACATTTCAACACATAATTTGGGAAAAACCGTGCCCAAAACCACAATAAGCTTCAGAAGCACAGACATTATTTTGACTGAAATCTGCAAATGATGCAACAAAAATATTCCAAATAATTTCATTCCTTACATTTAGTTCCCATCTCACATGCATTTAAGTATCACAAGTAAGTAATATGAACTTCTTGTTAAATTATGTCATTAGTTTTTAATTAATTGAATCTGACATATTTTATTAGCTACTGCAATTTGATCAGAAATCAGTAAGAATCTTCTCTTGGTAGAACAATTGTTTGTGCTGTACCTGTTTTATAATGAAATAGTGAATGAATTACAGAAATGTTAACTTGAAATATTCTCTTTTTCATTGAAATATTACTGATGTCCTAATCCAATGTAAACATCTTTTTCCTATCCTAATGTGACCTGGGGCCTCATTTATAAAGCTTTGCGTAGGTTTCACGTGATAAGGTGGCTTACGTAGGACAAAGCAAATAAATATGCACAAAAATATTCCGATTTATAAAACACTGCGCACGCACGTCCTACGCCGGTTTCCCATTATAAATCACAATCAACTCGAATGCGGCGCAGCTTTTGCGGGCTTCACGTAACGCCCATATTTGCCTATAAATAGTCAAAGAAACGCCCCGTATTAATATTCATTCAGACTGACTGCAGGAAGAAGATCGCAGGAAATGACGACAGAACAGCTAAAAAAGACATCTCACACCGTGTCAGACTTTGGTTATTTTGGGGAGGTGGAGACAAATCATATTGTTTGGTGGATGCAGTTTGAACCAGAGTAGCAGCATGGAGGTCGGATCATCACCAAAATAAATAAATAAGTGGTCCGAAAAAAGTTAATGACAAAAACAATACACATAACCTTCCTCAGGCAGTGTGTCAGTGTGTTTGTGCCGGGGACAGGAGACACCCCATGATGAGAAACTGTAAGAAATGATCGGGGAATCGGAGTCATGACAACTGGATCTGAATTATTTTTTTGTATGTGGTGGTTTGTGTTCCAGCTGTCGATCAGCTGTGCGCAGCGTCTCCACTGCAGCCTGTGTAAATTAAATAAAACAAATGTGTTGTGTTATATCAGCTGCACAATTGACCAAATATGGTGTTCTTAGTTTCCATACCTCCTGTGTTTTACGAGCGACTTATCAAGTCTTGGCGAACGGCATAAAACATGATTAAACATGATAGTATATAAAACCATGCTCGTATCTATACAACCTATAGAAAAGCAAAACGGCGTCAGTTTAAAGGGCCCATGTCATGCTTTTCCGGTTATTACCCGTCCCCTTGTGTGTTATGAAGGTTTTTCTGCATGTAAACGGTCTGCAGAGTCACAAACCCTCAAAGTACACCCTGTAACGAGTAAAACTCTAACATAGAAAATACCTCCCCAAAACGCCTCGTTGGAGATTTCTCAGTTTCTTCCGGGTACGAGCCGACGTCAGCTCGTACCCGGAAGAGCTATGGCCACACCCAGTGGCGCTGGCCGCACCCTCTGCCAGCCTAACATTTACTGTTGGAAGCGGTACATGCGGTACCCGGAACCAAATGGACCAATCCGTGGAGCCGTTACGCTACGTCCGCGGAGCCGTTACGTTAAGCCCCCGCTGATTGGTCCAAATTGACCAATCCACGGACTTCCTCACACACACACACTCAGTGCAGGCAGCTCTGCTGATTTCTCCTCCCTGGCTGCAGGCTGATAACAGACAGTTGAATTTAGGGTTTCAAATGTAACATGTCTGCTTGGAAGGGTCACCAGTTAAATTCCAAGAATCGATCAAATACAGAGTGTGCACTGGCATTTGAAAGGTGCCAGTTTGACCCCAGGGCAATATGTAGCTGCCTTTGAGCAAGTCACTGGACCGAACCCTAACCTTGAAGCTTCTCCCTGGGCACTATGTTAAATAGGTTTTTATGCATGTTAATGGTATGATAGGTTAAGGGTCTGGACATCTTTAAGCAGTTGACCAATCACAACAGCGCCTACCAGCAAACCAATCAGAGCAGACTGGGCTCTGGTTTCAGACAGAGGGTGAAAAGAGGTGCTGCAGCACAGGAGGCAGTAGAGAAAAATAAAGAGCTTTTTGAACATTAAAGCATGGAGACATGTCACAGTAGAGGCACAAAATACTAATACTGAAAATGACAATAATAGGGCCCTTTTAATAGCTGCCTATACTGCTCCTAATACTAGGATAGGGCAGGTCTCCCTTGAAAAAGAGATTGATGATCTCAATGGGACCACCTGGTTAAATAAAGGTTTGAATGAATAGGTTAAATGCAGAGACTACATTTCACTGTGCACTGTGCTTATGTGTGAAGATTAAAAGTTAATTTCATTCAGTTGCCACATTTCCATTTATATGCCTACAATAATTACACTGCACTCTTTTCTTCACTGAGTGTGATGTAGATGGACAATCCAATCGATAATAGCAGACAAAAAAATACAACACAAAGGAATTCCTCAATAGAAAAAGCAACATGTTTCATTCAAGTAAGGTATTTTTTTCTATTTGTTGTATCACCTGTTGCACACACTGTCACCTGTTTGATATTATACAGCTGATTTTTACAGCTTGGCAAATGTGTTGTGTTGGACTCTTGGATGGAAATGCAAATAAAGGTGCATATTGAGATGAAATGTGTTGTTTCGTGCTTCCAACAGTGCATGTCACACAGCTACTCCCATGAGTCAGAACTCTGTGAGTCAATTCTCTCCACCTCCTTACTGAAGGGCAGACTTCAAGAGTTTAACAGACCGGCTTTCCATAATGAAATTATAACTATAGAAGAATCCATTTTTAGAAGTATTATTATATCTAGTATTTAGAATTATTATTGATTGGGTATTGCACTTTTAGCCAACTAACAATTGATTAAAAAGCTATTATTTAAACAAAGAAGAGTGTTTGAATCATATAAAGCAGTCGTTTTCAAAGTGTGAGGCGCGCCTCCCCGGGGGGGGGGGGGGCCAGAGAGCTTCAGGGGAAGCGCAGCGTGAGAAAAAAATAAAGAGAAACAGTGAAATCTAGCTAGTTAACTTCAGCTAACTTTATGCGAGCGGCAACATGGATCGATTTTTAGTGAAGTTACCTAAAGTGAGAGAGGAGACAGTGTCTGGCAGAAAACGGAGGAAGTATGACCACGATTATTTGAAGCTAGGATTTTCATGGACCGGTCCTGGCAGGGGCGAACTGGCCATCTGTGTGTTCTGGAGAATCACAGAACGGCCGGTCGTCAGCGGCCGTTCTAATAATACTTACTTTGATCAAAAGCAAGTACCGGTCAAGGCTGCAGCCAGAGGATGATCTGCGTTTATTCCTGTCTACATTAAATCCCCGCATCATCCGCCTGTGCGCATCAAAGACGCAGACTCATTTTGTAATAAGGAGGAAAAGTTGACGTTCAGTTTGTTGCCGGGAGCATATAAGGATTTATCCACGATGTTGAAAATGTTTTTAAAAAATGTTTAAAACATAAAGATAAAAAGGTTAAAAAAAGTTGTTGTTTAATGTTTTAAGGAGGTGACACTACTCAGCCAATCAAATCGGTGCAGTCAGTGAGTCAGCACGATAGATTCAAACACACACACAGAGACGAGACAAGAAGAGAGAAACAGTCCGAGTCATTTCAAATGGCGTGCTCAAAAAAGAGAAAGGTAGACAGCGAAAACAGAGCATTTAATTACATTTTCTCTTACTGGACCTCTTGGAAATGCAATTGAATATCACTGCATTATAGCAACAACAACCACAATAATAATAATAGCAATAATAATTGGGAAGGGGGGCACGGCTGTTCTTATGTTATCTGAGGGGAGGCTCACCTTACCCACACTTTGAAAACCCCTGATATAAAGGATAAAGAGTATTAAAAAGCGAGTCAGTGAGTTTATCTTTTTATGTAAACAGTATACATTACAGCTTTTCCTGGCTCCTTGGAGTATGAGGAAATTCCAAACACAAATCAACGAGCGTAGAATACAATTGTCATTTCAAAACACATGTCATTATTTTAAGGACAGCTGAGGCCTGTACTACGAAGCCGGTTCAACCTAACCTGGATATGTTTGAGTTAGCCGGTTGGCCTAATCCAAAACATACGCGCTCTCGCTGAGCGGTCCTACGATGCAGGTTATCAAGTGGATCGCTCAAGCCAGCCGTGTCCTATCTAGTTAGGTGCGCGTTCACATAAAAGGGGTGGTATTTGGAGCGATCGACCAATCGGAATAATAGAGAAACCTCGAGCAAATTATTTTACGGCAGAGCAGACAATGATCATGAGCCGCTACGAAGATGTGAAGCACATCATTAAAGCCAAAAGCAGTACCCTTGTGGCTGCCCAACCCACTCTCTTCAGTCTGCGTACAAATGACACGACTTTACACATTGGAAATGCGTGCAATAGATACGCAGAAGTCCGATTTTGCGTGCATATGATACGCTAACCATTCCCATTGAGATCTGAGGCCGAGTTTTGCTTGCATATTATACGCCACGTTTCTTGCCTGCAGCACTTGTTTTTGTCCGGTCAGGTCTTGGTAGACCGGAAGCTGTGTGGTTCATAAAAACATGTTCTTACCTATGGTTCTTATTCAATATCAAGCCACGATTATTGTTTTTATTTTAAATCGTATAATGTCGGACTTTTTTTGCCGTCTGTGAGGAAAAGAAATGGGGCTCAGAGCTTCAGAATAATGAAATCTGTATTTTTTTAATCTTTTTTTCCTTCTAATTTCTTATTCTTTTCTAAATAACACACCGTTATTTACTCAACAATAACACACAATTATCCTTGTTTTTATTTATTCGTTTAATTCTATAATCTTGGGCTTTTTAGCCGTAAATAAAGTCACCGGAAACAGACGTAGGCCTATAAGGGACATTTTGAGAATCATTGTGATACACACGACAACCACAACCCACTGAACTGATTACCCAAGATCCTTAGCCGCAATGCACTTTGGGATATGGTGTTAATGCGATATGATATCCGAAAAACATTTCAGAGTTTAGGATGGCCAAAGACACTACACTACCCATAATCCTCAGCTATCGTTTGGGACTACAGTCCCGTTGCTTGACAAACCCCGTGATTCATCTTCAAGCTCTGGGATTGGATGTTGGAGTGGCAGTGCGCCAAGGTTACGCCGAGCGTCAAACAGCTCTTTGAAATGGAACGAAACCACGGCAGACTATCGAAAGCTGGACTCGAACCCCCAGAACTACACATGCTGGCTATTGTGTTTCGCACATGGGTTTCGCAACATGTTCTATAGCGGTCTCTACTGGGAATTGTAGTTTTAAAAGACGTTTTCGTTTTTCCCACAATTAGAAGTTGCCAGTATTAAACTGTGTACATCCCTGGAGGTTTAGGCGATAGGAAACACATTGGTGTGTACAAATTTAAAACATATAATTAATAAATGGGTGAAAATCGCTTGTATCCATAATGGGCAGCATTAATATATACCCACATGACAGCTCATTGTTACTTTGTAATTCTACTCCACTACAATTCAGAGGTTAACCTGGTATTTTTACTCCACTACATTTATTTTAGTTACTTTGCAGATTCTGATTAATGATGTGAAATATAAACAACCCTTAAAGCAGACTTTAGTTACACACCTGAACTATGTTGAAGTTATGCAATGAATGACAAACTTGGGTCACAGCTTCCTCAACAGTGCATTACAAGACATCTATCAATATGTGTGTATACCTCCACCATTAAACTGTCAAATTCTGCACATTTCTTATACTATCTACATACATAAGAGTATAATTAATGTGTATAATATCAGTTAAAATAAGTGCCTCAACATAGGCAGGAAAGCAATATATTAGACGTTAAGTACTTTGTCAGGCTTAATATTTATGTGTAGATATCCCAAAAGCTTTTTTCTTATTTAAAAGAAGACCTTAACCTAAAGTATTCTTTAATGTTTAAATAAAGGTTAATCTGTTTTGCACATCCTCATTGTGAGACAGCGACCCCTAGCGGTTGGATTTCCAGGGAAAGACTCGACCACGAGAGGAGGTATAGTTGCAAACCAAAGTGACTTTATTTAGCAAACACTACAAGAGAACAGCCAGCCAGCATGTAGGTGTTCACCACTTCCCCTCCGGCTGAAGACTGGCTCATTTATAGAGGAACTTATTGGGAGAAGCCATTCACAGGTAATCTATAATAAATACATATGTCATCATAATGGTTATAACGAATATCTATAATATTCTGTGCATGCATGATTAGTGGTTTATAGCCATCTGTTAATTTAACCCAAAACCCACATTATAACTGACCATAATAAATATAAATACATTCCCAACTACAACAGAAACCCCTACGCCCATCTCGCCACTTGGTTCGTCCCGGAACCTTCTTTGGTCAGTGTTTGTTTCCCCCTGAGGACCTTTTGGCCAAACACACTGGAGCGGACACAGGACGAAACAGCATGGGTAAGCGATGGACGTAAACTTTACACAGTGTTCACTTCTACAATAAATGCAACTTAACGTCATGATATATACACGCTAATACATATTATTTTGCACACAATGATTAATCTCAACCGCTGTCAATCTTACACAATCAAAACACTTTCGGCGCTCTCGCTAACTCCCCTCTCTTTTCAGGTGGAGCCGAGGACCCGACCAGCATCTTCCAGACAACATTCCAATTAATACGGTTTAATCATTTAATAAATACTACATCAATAACTAGTATAAATTATATAAAAATGTGCAAATATGCAATGCCAAACTGTACTGTGCAAATCAATAAATCTAATAAAGTGCAAACTGTTCACTACTAAAGTGCTGAGTGACATTATTACTGTGCAAAAGGAAGTTGTTATATAAAGTGCAAACCCACATGTGCAATACTACAAGGCCCCAAAGCCGTCAGTCCATAGTAACAAAGTTACCTTCGTTACATTTCCTCCTCCCTCTCCCGAAGGAGAACAGTGACTCATTCCTGCGACACTCTGGACAGAAAGTCTGCCACTATATTGGTCTTCCCTGACCTGTAGCGAACGGTGAAGTCATACGGCTGCAGTGCCAGGTACCATCCAGTGATGCGCATGTTTGCATCTCTCATACGATGCAACCACTGTAGAGCTCTGTGATCTGTTTCCAAAACGAAGTCAATGGCCCACTTCATTGCCAAACACTCCTTTTTAACCGTGGAGTATCTAGTCTCTCTATCCAGCAGCTTGCGACTCAGGAAGACAACAGGTCTCCAGTCTCCCTCATCCTCCTGCAGGACTGCCCCTAGGCCCACTCCAGAAGCGTCGGTTTGCAGGGGGAAGGGCTTGTCAAAGTCTGGAGTGTGAAGGACAGAGTTAGCGCAGACTGCATCTTTCAAGTCTCTAAAAGCTTTGTCACACTCATCGGTCCATTTCAGTTTGTTGGGAGCAGAGGCTTTGGTCAAGTCATTCAACACAACCGCCCTGTCTGCAAAATGAGGAACAAACTTACGGTACCAACCGACCAGCCCCAGAAACCCTCTCATCTTCTTCTTGGTAGTGGGAACAGGGAACGACTGTATGGCCTCGACTTTCCCCAGCTGTGGCTTGATCTTCCCAAATCCGATGATGTAGCCCAGGTACTTGACTTCTCTTTGAGCGATAGCACACTTGTTTGGGTTGATTGTCAAACCAGCTGCTCTGATCCGCTGCAAGACTTGTTGTAGATGGAACCTGTGCTCATCCCAGGATTGGCTGAAAATAACCACATCATCCAAATATGCAGCAGAGAAGTCAGAAACATTCCTCAATACATGGTCCATCAGTCTTTGGAATGTTGCTAGCGCCCCTTGGAGACCAAATGGCATGACTCTGAACTGATACATACCAAATGGGGTCCTAAAGGCTGTCAACTCCTTAGCTTCAGGTGCCAATGCTAACTGCCAGTAGCCTTTGCTTAGCTCCAACGTGGTGATGTACTGAGCTTTGCCAACCCGTTCCAACAGATCGTCAATTCGAGGCATTGGGTATGGATCGAAATTAGACACTGCATTCAGGTACCTGAAATCAATGCAAAATCGAAGTGATCCATCTTTCTTTGGAACCAGTACAATTGGGCTGTGCCACTCACTGCAGGAGACCTCGATTATCCCCAGTTCCAGCATCATCTTTATTTCCTTTTGCAGAACAGGAATTAGCCGTTCAGGAATCCTGTAGCTCTTCTGCCGAACTGGAGCTTTTCCTGTTAGACGGATCCTGTGCTGGACCAGTGAGGTAAAACCTGGTGTCTCTTTAAAAAGGTCCGGGTCAAGGAGTGGCTTTACTCCTTCCTGCTGGGTGGGTGATAGATGAGACAGGTCCAATGTCAAGGGCTCTGCTGTTGCAGTGGTGGCAGGAAAGAACTTCTCATTTGTTTCCTCATCCTGGACAGCACATACCAACAACTGGCAGGCTCTTGACGAACCTGGAACTCCTTGAGCAGATTGACATGGAAAGTCTGATATTTCTTTACTCTTTCTGGCATATATAGTTCATATGTGACCTTACCAACAACCCTTGTCATTTCATAAGGTCCATGCCATTTTGTTAGAAGCTTACTGTCACACGTTGACAACAATAACAGTACCTTCTGTCCTGGATTGAAAACCCTCTCCCTGGCCTTCCAATCATACCAGGTTTTCTGTTGTTGCTGTGCAGACTTCATATTTTCATGTGCCAGTGCTGTCATCTCCTCAAGTCTCTTCCTCATTTTGATCACGTATGAGACGACATTCTCTCCTCCTGGCTGTGGACTCTCCCAGTGGTCTTTAAGAAGGTCCAAGGGTCCTCTCACTTGATGGCCATACAAGAGCTCGAAAGGTGAAAAACCTGTCGACACTTGTGGAACTTCCCGATAGGCAAACAACAGGTACGGAAGCCATTGGTCCCAATCGGCCCCTGTATTGGAGACAAACTTGCGTAGCATGCCTTTGAGAGTCTGATTGTAGCGCTCTACTAGCCCGTCTGTCTGGGGGTGATAAGGGGTGGTCTTAATGGGTAAACTTGGTAAACCTGCTTCAAAAACTTGGACAAGAAATTTGTCCCACAGTCTGTAAGGATCTCTCTAGGTATGCCTACTCTGGAGAACAGATGAACAAGACAATTTGCTACCTGCTTGGCTTTGATGGACCTGAGAGGGAAGGCTTCTGGATAGCGGGTCGCATAGTCACATACAACAAGAATGTAACGGTGGCCTGAGGAGCTTTTCTCTAAAGGTCCTACTATGTCCATGGCTATCCTCTCAAAAGGTATGTCTATTATAGGCAACGGCTGAAGTTGTGCACGGCTACTGCCTTTGATGAGGTAAGTTGACAGGTTTCACAAGAACTACAGAACTGAGAGACTTGCGTATACATCCCTGGCCAACCAAACCTACTTCCAATCCTGTGCAGAGTCTTTTGGAAAGCCATGTGACCTGCCCATGGAATTGAATGGCCTAACTCCATCACTCTGGCTCTGAATTGCTTTGGCAAAGCTAAAACCTCAGTATTTCCCTTGCTTCTCTGCGCTCTGGTCTTGGGCGGTTTACCTGGACTTGTCTCCCAGTCCACCTCATAAAAAGGCATCTCAGCGAGTTTCTGCTTTCGGCTTGACTGGCTGTTGGACTGGTTTCACCTCACCTTGGCCAAGTGGCTCCCTGACCGTTGCCCCAAGGCTCTCAACCTCACATCTTTCCCTGTCAGACTTGCAACCTGGCTTGTGCATTAGGTCATAAAGTGTAGGGAGATCATTGCCAAGAATGACTGGGTATGGCAATGTTGGGGCTAATGCTACAGGCAACAGGAAGGTTTGGCCTCCTACAGTCAGATAGACCTCTGCTGTGGGGTAAACATGTTCATCACCATGAATGCAGCTTATGGTTGAAGTATCCTGACTCCACTTTTCCCTAGGGACCAAACTGGACAAAACAACTGACTGAAAACATGCTGTATCCAGCAAAGCTTCTACCCGCTGCCCATTGATCAAGACTGGTACTTTCCTGCCTTTTCCACCTAATCTCTCGACCCTGTCTGACCTAGGAACTGCACACAGGAGAGATGGCTTGGTGTGGGCTAAAATTGGGCAATATGGCTTGGTGTGACCTAGAGCATTGCAATGATAGCACCTCATTTCTTTTTTTATCGGTCTTTGAGCTTGGTTTGGGCCTTGGTTGTTCTCCCAACTGCGGGTGGCCTCCCGGCTCTCTTTCCTGGCTGATGTGAAGACCTCTGCCAGGCGTGCTGCCTCCGCTGCTGTCTTGGGGTCATGCTCTCTTATCCAGATGTCTAGCTCAGGATGGAGCATCCTCAGGAACTGAGATAGGTCTCGGTTATTTCTTCCAATGTCGATTTTCCTGGCTTGACCCATTTGACGAAGAGATCCTTCAGACGAACATACAGCTCTTGTGGAGTCTCGCCAGACTCGATCTTCAGGGACCGGAATCATCTTCTGTAAGTATCCGGTGTGATTTCATACTTTGACAAAATTGCTGCTTTAACTTTTTCATAATTGTCAGAGTCTTTCATGTCCATCATCACATAGGCACTACGAGCTTTACCGGTGAGCAAGGGAACAAGGAGCGCCGCCCATCCATCTCTAGGCCAGCGGCAGACATATGCCATTCTCTTAAAAGTTGTTAGGAACTGTTCAATGTCATCCACTGGCGATAAAGGCAGCAATTTGGGTTCCCTCTGTAGTCGGAGACTGTGTCTCCTCTGGTTGAACATCTCCTCGTCACCACCAGCAGGACCCTCATAATCCCTGTCATGATACTCACTTCTTCCGTGTACCTGGCTGTCGTCCTGAGTATCACCTTCTTGTCTCCGTTCTTGTGTTATCCTGGATACCTGTTGCTGCATCTCAGTAAACTGCTGCTGCATGTTTCTCCAACGGCACTCCTGAATTGAGGACGCCTTCTCTGCTTGTTCATCTCTGGCTGCTTGAACACGAACTAGCGTCGTCACCAACCCTGCTAGCTCCTCCAGCTTCCCTTCGGATTTGGACTCCGCTGTGCTGCCTGGCTCAACTGACGAGGCGGCTCCCCCCTCTTGGTCCTCCTTACCATCTTTTTTTCCACCTCTCGGCATCCTTTCACTGTAGTGTGGGCCCAGCTTCTGACACCATTTGTGAGACCATTTGTGTGACAGCGACCCTTAGCGGTTGGATTTCCAGGGAAAGAATCGACCACGAGAGGAGGTATAGTTGCAAACCAAAGTGACTTTATTTAGCAAACACCACAAGAGAACAGCCAGCCAGCATTGTAGAGATCACTTACAGTATCTTCTTGATTTTTTATATTCTATATTTCTATCATTGAACTTCTACTTTCCCCCCTATAGTATGTAGAGTATGTACTCTTAATATTATTCAACAAAAATAACATTATTCAACAAAAATAATTCAATAACGTGCTTTAACCACTAGGCGGTGCACACAAGGTACACACAGCATACTAATAATAACTTTGTATTATTAGTGTAGGACACTTATGTATGTATAACATCTGAAGATGTGTAGTTTTATTCATGTTTTCACATAATTTTACAGGATATTGCTATACTATTTCTCATGTTTTACTTCTACACATTAATATCTGATTTGTAAAACATCACAGACAGAAAGGTATATCTGTCATTTAATGGTAAGCTATTGAAATTCTGATTCCATAGATGTGTCTCCCATCACCCAAAACCCCTGACTATTCTCTCAACTCAGTATTTACATTCTTATATTCAAAGAAAATCAGTAATATCTTTAAAAACTACAAGTCCTTTTATATCAGCTGTGCACCGTTATGGTGTAAATATAACCTATCTACCAATTGGATCAAATATAAAAGTCAGCCGAATTAGTGTTGATACTGCAAGGAGACGTATTGTGTGAAAAGAAATGGAAGATGTTGTTTAATTGCTGATATATTTATGATCCACGTCACATATTCAGTTTCGGCGGCCTTTCTTCCAGTTTGTCTAGAAGTCTTCTAATCAGGGCTCTATAAATAAAGAACTACGGCAGATGTGTAATATGTAATGCAGCCGAACCGTGTATTACAATGCCGTTATGTGATGACTTCCAAAGAGAAAAGCAAGTACACTTGGAATAAAGTATTATTTTCTTTTTTTAAATGTTTTTCATTTCATATTGCATTAACAACATATCCCAGCGTGCATTGCGGCTAAACAATCCAATCACCGAGCTTCTAGCTGAGGATCTTGGGTAATCAGTTCAGTGGGTTTGTGGTGTGTATCGCAATGATGCTCGAAATGTCCCTTATAGGCCTACATCTGTTTCCGGTGACTTTATTTTGAAATTCAGTTCCTGAGGAACGGCTAAAAAGCCCAAGATTATAGAATTAAACAAATAAATAAAAACAAGGATAATTGTGTGTTATTGTTGAGTAAATAACGGTGTGTTATTTATAAAAGAATAACAAATTAGAAGGAAAAAAAGATTTAAAAAATACAGATTTCATTATTCTGAAGCTCTGAGCCCTATTTCTTTTCCTCACAGATGGCAAAAAAAGTCCGACATTATACGATTTAAAATAAAACAATAATCGTGGCTTGGTATTGAGTAAGAACATGTTTTTATGAATCACACAGCTTCCGGTCTACCAAGACCCGACCGGACAAAAACAAGTGCTGCAGGCAAGAAACGTGGCGTATAATATGCACGCAAAACTCGGCCTCAGATCTCAATGGGAATGGTTAGCGTATCATATGCACGCAAAATCGGACTTCTGCGTATCTATTGCACGCATTTCCAATGTGTAAAGTCGTGTCATTTGTACGCAGACTGAAGAGAGTGGGTTGGGCTGCCAAACGTCGCCAACAATGTTGGCAGGAGATTGCAGACTCCGTGAATGCGTAAGTAAAATACATATATATATATATATATATATATGCAACAGCGTGCACAGCTGCACATCTTTAAAAAGTGTATTGGATGCACGGTACTCATGTACAAAAATAAATCCGGCGCTTCCAGATTAATTTTCTAGTTTATCGGATAATTAGTCATTAAAATACCAAATTGATCATTGAGTGGCAGCCTTTTTTTCATTATAATATCATCGCCCGAGGGTCACAAGTGGACTTTAAGCCTAATATTTTTGTAATCCTTTTAATTTATAGCATTTTTTTTTATTCAAGCTGTACATGACATTTTTTTTTTCGTTTTTCAGATGTAACCCCGGCGGGTCTAAAAGGACCTGGGAGCAAATGAGTCCAACACAAAAACATAATTCTATCTGGTAAGTTTCCCTCTTCTGAGATCTTAAAAATACAACTAGGCCTACAAGTTTTGTATTGCTTCAATTAGTCTGTGTTTCAACAAGGGGGTGACTGCCAACGTTGTGAAGGAATATAAATACCTGGGTGTTTACCTGGATAGTAAACTGGACTGGGCCAAGAACACTGAGGCTGTGTACAAGAAGGGCCAGAGCCGTCTCTACTTCCTGCGGAGGCTCCGGTCCTTCAACGTCTGTAACACCATGCTGAAGATGTTCTACCAGTCGGTGGTAGCCAGTGCCATCTTCTTTGCTGTCGCGTGCTGGGGAAGCAGGTTGAGGTCAGCAGACTCCAACAAGATCAGCAGGATCGTCAGGAAGGCTGGCTCCGTCCTGGGGGTCCAGCTGGACTCCTTGTTGGTGGTGTCTGAGAGGGGGATGCTGTGCAAACTGCGTAGTATCATGGACAACAACGCTCACCCTCTCCACCAGGTGCTGACCTCATACCGAAGTACTTTCAGCAATAGACTTATTCCGCCCCGGTGTTTCACTGAACACCACAGGAAGTCCTTTCTTCCTGCTGCCATCAGACTCTATAACGCATCCACCTCAGGTCGCTAGAGGGACATTGGAGACTCAGTGACCTGAGTTCACTTCATTTCATCTGAATGCACTGTCATTTCACTTTACTTTCACTTTTCACTTTATTTATTTATTTATTTAGTATTTAGTATTATTGGTTATTGTTGCTGTACTGCCATTTGCACTATACATATTGTTTTATATACCTATGTAATTAGTGTACATTATTTCATATTTTTAATACTGCTCTTAATGTTGATACATTTAGTTTATATTTAGCTGATACTTAGTTATTTTAGTTTATATTTAGTTATATTTGGTGCATATTTCTACTTCCTTCTTTGTATTGTACTGTTGCACCTCAATTTCCCTCGGGATAAATAAAGCTTCTTGAATCTCGAATCTTGATAACTGTATGGGAAAGCGGTCACATTTTTTCCCAATTCTTGCAGCCAACAGGAAAAGAAATGAGCAGAGGAAGATAGGAGGGGGCCCTCCTCCAGCAGATTTCACCCCTGCCGAGGAACTGGCCCTCAGCAAAAATGCGGGTCGGCCCTTGATGGTAGGGGTGGAAGGGGGGGTCTGTACTGACCCTGGTGGCAGCAGCTCCCACCACCTTTTTATACAGGGTAAGAGTCAGGGAGCTTTAAACAGCTGGGATGCTATAAAACACAATTATATATCTATTTTTGTGGGAGTAAGTAACATGTAGGCCTATTTTATTGTTCTGCAGATGATGGGGAGA
This sequence comes from Dissostichus eleginoides, assembly GCA_031216635.1. Lineage (NCBI taxonomy): Eukaryota > Metazoa > Chordata > Actinopteri > Perciformes > Nototheniidae > Dissostichus > Dissostichus eleginoides. The sequence continues at coordinate 6,517,749 of CM062281.1, forward strand.
ACGTGGTGTTGCTGCCCCCCCCAAATCACCCACTACCTCATACAGAGGTAACGTAACCTTTGGTATGTCGCCCTATATGGTCGCTGAATATGGATAAAATAGACCATTTACATTTCTTCTTTTTTTCAGGAGGGCCTAGCTGATGAGACGCTGTCGGTCTACTCGGAGAGCACTCTGGCGGTACACTTTAGTATTTTGTTACCAATGATATGAAGTTTTCAATTTGCCCTAACACAGATAGAGAGGGTGTGGACACGTTGCTTTAATTGATTATTTCTGATTACTTGCACATGGTGGTGGTCTGCACATGGGACAAATAACTACTCTCTATTGAAAAAATATTTGCTTTGCTCAATTTGCAGGAAGAAGGAACTCTTCCTCCCCCGCAGCCTGGGCCCTCCACATCTAGGCCCTCATCACGACAAGTAATTAATTAAACTAAATGTAAAAGTATAGTCAACTTTAAAATGGTCAGCTTTCTTGCTGTGAGCCATGCTTGAATGTTAAAGCAACATATATGTGTTTCATGTGTTTCAGGCTGAAGCAGACTCTGTGAGGGCCCTTTATAAACGGACCATAGTCCAAACTATACAACTAAATGACCTACTCATTAAAAAAACAAAGTTGGAGGTGGACAAATTGGACAGAGAAAGACAGTTAATTTTGTAACATTCGGTCATTTATTTTCAAGTCAAATGAAAGGTGCATAAGGTGACCTTTATCTTTTAGGATACCTAAAAGAGAAATCCCTTTTTCCTTTACAGAAAAAGTAAACCAAAATGAGGTTTTTTTCTCTTTTTCCTTCAGGAATGGCTGAGAAAATAAAAACTCCAACATAAATCACCCAAGGCCTCTCTCTCTCTCTGTGTGTTATTTTTTTATTATGCAAATAACAATGCGATAGCATCTCTGACAGCCCTGCCAGTAGGGTAGTCCAGGGTGATGGGGTCTACCACATCAGGAGGTTGGGGGTTTGCAGGAGGGGCCCTCTCCTTCCTCATGGTGGCGATGTTGTGCAGCACAACACAGGCCGTTATAATGCGGCATGCTCTTTCAGGGGCCACTCTGAGCCCCCGCAGGCAGGTGAATCGGGCCTTCAGTAACCCAAAAGTCATTTCTATCCTGACTCTGGTTTTGGCATGGGCCACATTGAAACTGGTTTGTGGCCCTTCACCAGGGTCAGGATACGGGGTCATCATGAAAGGCTGGCAGGCATAACCCCTGTCCCCTAGCAGCACTCCACTGAAGAGCCCTGAAGATAAAGGAATATTTCCATAATAAGTTCCACAAAAGGCAGTTTAAGAAGCACAAAACAATAAGAATGTACAGTTGCCATACCCTGCTCGAGTTTGTGACACAGTGAAGACTCTGAGAAGATCCTCGAGTCACTTTGCCTCAAGGCTGGTGATGACACACCTGTGGTCACATGTGGCCTGCAAAAGCATGTGGGGTTAACAAGCCTACTTCCACAATAAGAGCATCATAGTCAGTGTAGCATCAATGTTCATTTGCAATGAGTCCATGTTATAGAGAAAGATAGTCCAAGTGTGAAACATGTACTGTGTGAATATTTAAATGTGTGATTTCCTTTAATCACCCAGACTTCAATGTGTGTTCTAGTGAATGTGCAAGATTTACCTGAATGTTGAGGCTGTGGAATGATTTGCGATTCACATAGTCGCCTTCATTATCTCCCAGGGACGCAGAGATCGGTATGTGTGTACAGTCGATACAGCCAAGCACCCTGGGAAACCCTATGAAATAGTAGGCTGCATTTATTACACAATAGTGTACGTCATAGGAACAACATTCACTGTAAAGATATAATCACATATCAATACCTGCCATGCTGTAAAATCCCTCTTTGATCGTCTGCGTGGGACATGTGCCAGGAAACACAACAAAGGAGTCTGCGAGCCCTGTCAGAGCATGTGCAACCTTATGAATAGCACTGCAGACTGTATTCTTGCTTAGGTTCTCTGCATCCCCCACAGCATACAGAAAACTACCGCTCGCAAAGTAGCGCAAAGCAATACATACAGTCTTGCGGCACTGTAAGGGCACAACTCCGATGTGTGGCATTAGCAATATATGGCTCGAGGAGCTGACACAGATAAGTCAGCCCTTCTGACGAGAACCTGTATCTTTCATACAAATACTCTTCAGGGAAAGCCAAAGGGTTTAATCTTTCCCTAAAAATCCTCTCCCGCCTGAGAGCGCCTCTCACAATCTGAGCTCCAAGCTCCACAGTGTCATTCACAAATGGCGATGTCCTTTTCACAGAGATTTCATTGGTCGATAGGCAGAGCTTTTATAGACTGATCTCTTAGCCTGCAACCTAACCTGGTCCCGACCAGGTTAGCCGCTCAGCATAAGTTAGCATGGAGATCTAGCCCGCTAAAAAGAGAACCAGCGTCGTAGGACCGGAAACCCAGAGTTTTCCCTGAAGTTCAGCTTCGTAGTACAGGCCTCTGTTGTTGGTGTTGTGTTAATGTGGAGTACATTATTTGTGGACCTGGCACAGGTGTGTAAGCTACTTTTGAATGCCTTTTAGCAAAACGTTCATGTCTGTCATGATCCTAGTGTTTAGTTAATGTTTTTTGTTTTATTTTGAAACGTTTACTGCACCTGTGCCATGTCTGTTTTTAATTCCAGCCTTTGTGTGTTTTCCCACCGTTTTGATTGTGTCTCCTGGCCTAATTAGTTCCACCTGTTCCCCGTCAGCCCTGCAACCACCTGCACACCTGCACTTCATCCCATCATTAGTTCTGATTATATTTAAGTCTGGATGTTTCTTCAGTCTTTGTTGGCTCCTTGTATGTTGTTTGTCGTACATCAGGAAGTTTGTTCAGTTTTGCCTTAACTTGCCATTCACCTTTCGCTTTAAGCCTTAGTGCTGACAGGCCCTTTTCAATTAAGGGAAACCTTAAGCCTTCGGCACATTAGATGAACAGTGTGCTTTCAGCTTAATGGCAACAAATGGTCTGAACTGAAAAGCGTATCCAAATTTGGTGATGGAAAGCTTTTTTGTCCTGCAGGGAGATCTATCCTAGCCGGGCCATATCGCCCAACAACAATGTTGGACCTCAATAATGCTTTTGAGTATAAATGGGAACAGATCTTTAATCAGATTCTCAAAAAGAATTTTTCATAGCCTTAAAAGTTAGCCACCCTAACTGCAGGGTATTTCATAACTTTTTGACTTGACAAGGAAAACCTAGGGGGTCAAAGAGATGTCAGTAAATCAAGCTGAGTGCTCAACGGGAGGTTTTAGCTTGTGATGAAACTCTCTATAAGCTCTGAGAGTTTTACATCCCCCACACTTTCATTATCATCTTTCTTGCACAATGTTTGTCTACTGGAATTTAAACGGCATTAAATGTATTTGACGGGTATGGTAATTTTTCACATTTAAAAAACAATTACTGTATTTGTGCATTATCAAAAAAGTGCAAACTTTTCAAGAACGAAATGGTTTGGATAAAGAAAAGGTGCTTATTCCTTCTACATGCAGTATTTCACCCTCAAGTATTGATTTATTTTGAACACACACATGAGTCACACTCTTTTCTACTGCTGCTGCTATATATCATCTTCACTTGATCGTAGTAAAATCGTAAATTAATTAACTCTGAATTTTGCAATGTTTGGATGTATCGTATGAGTTTACATCGAGTTGGACAATTAGTTGGATTCAAGCATAAATATCTGCTGCAAAGTCTGAAACCAGCAGGGTGCACTATAAGATCAATGAGTCACATGTTCCACAGGGATAATAATTGTGGTGGCCACATCTATAACTATATTGATCGATGAAGGGAACGTGTTTAGCGATTGTGCTACAAAAGAAAAAGAAAACACAAAACTTTCTCTGAAATTGTGCACGGTAAAAGGATCCCCTTGACTAAAAATTGAAGCGATAACAAGATTTTGAGTCACCAAAACACTTAAGGGACTGCTCTTTGTTAGATCTGAAAGCCTCCTGCTTCAGTGACTAATCTATCCAAAAACAGGTCTCACTGCTTGAGTAGTTGGTTGTGCAATACCTGATCAATAGACCCCTAAGCCCCTGGAGACTAAACATCATGAAAAGGACAGAATGGTAGGCTGTTTACCAAATGTTATTACCTTCAGCCCCATGACACCAACAGGTCAGGCTATTAAGAAACATTTAAATTAAGTTAAAAAGCCCATGTCATGGCCATTTCTACTGATCATAATTCCATTGTTGAGGTATACTAAAATAGATTTATACTGTGCAATTTTCCAAACTCACATTGGTTTCTCATACAGCATCTCTGTAAAGTATGGAGCTCCTGCCCCCCCCTCCCTGTGAGCCCAGTATGCTCTGATTGGTCGGGAAGTTGCGAGGCTCGTTGCTGCAATCTGCTGCGAGGAGCGGACAGGCTTCCGGGTCGGCGATACAGCGAGAACAAGCGAAACTCATCCTGAGCACACAAACACTCACAGCCGAAGTAAAAACAATAAGTGTGGCCTGATATTGAGTAAGAAAAAGGTTTATAACGCTGTGAGAATGGGTCTGCGGAGAGCATTTCTCCGCGATCCCAACTTAGCAGCCCGAAAAACGTTTACCCATTTAAACAGTCGTGGTAGATACCTTGTTTGTTTTAAACATCATAAATACACAAACAACAATGAATACTTACAGGTTGTGTACCCGAATCTCCCGCTGGTCCAAACAAAGTAGGAACAGCATCGTTCTTCAGTGCCCTACGCTGTACATATCCGGCATGAATCGCTAAAAGGTTTGTGAAGCTTTGTTTCGTGAAATGCTGGCAGAGGGTGTGGCCTCTGGGTATTCACACGTCACAGTACCCAGGAAGTAAACAATGGAAAATGTGAAATCTCCAACGAGGCGTTTTGGGGCAGCATAGACTGGTCTTTTCTGTGTTAGAGTTCTACTCGCTACAGGGTGTACTTTGAGGGTTTTTGACTCTGCAGACCGTTTACATGCAGAAAAACCTTCATAACACACAAGGGGACGGGTAATAACCGGAAAAGCATGACATGGGCCCTTTAAAGCTAAAAATATCCTGCTGAAACACTGATCTGAGGAATGTATGGAGCATTATGTGCATCAACAAGCTTTTTTTTTTTAACCAAAGAAACAGAGAACGGTGAGTCAGTGCCAGATGGCTCTCTGGACATGAGAGGGTCAGGGTTAAGTTAGGGTTAGGTTAGGGAAAAGGGCCGTGCTCTGGAGGAGCGCTGCGTGGGGCACTGGCTCTCGGGATAATATTGTGGTTAAAATCCTTCTAAAAAATCTCCAAGGAAAATACATACAAGGTTTCTAAAAGCCCTGTTAGAAAAATAAGAATACAAAATAAGTAAAATCAATTAAAAAAAAAGCAAGAGGGGGCCCCGGTCGGGTGGGAGGTGGATGCCTCAGATAATGGGCTTGAGTTCAGTAAGAATTTCATTGTGCCCTGCATCGTCATTGTTTCTGTGGAGTTTACATCCACCTCAGGCCATTTTTTGCCTTCAAGGGGCTCTGCAGCAAACAACTCTGGCTCCCTCTGCTGGGGGGACTGTAGGTTTGGTGGTGAGAGAGGAGAGATGGTGTTACTGCATGGGAGAATGACATCACTGTAAGTCTGTGTCTGCTCTGTGGTGTTATCTGTTGTCTGTGGGGGTGAAGAGGCAGGGGAGGAAGGGGCAACGGAGGGGCAGGCTAAGGAATCAGCCCGGGTTGCACCCAGACGTCGGAGTACCTGTTGGGGAAGTTGATGGATTTCGACCTGGACCCGCCATCTGGGGTAACGTTCAGGCCCCACCGCCGTCGCCGCGTGGTGCACAGGCTCTCGGGTCAATATTTTGTGTTTAAAAACCTGTTTAAAAGCTCCTGTAGTAAAACCAATAAAAGTTTATAAAAGCCCTGTTTGGTCTGTGTTAAAAATGTATAAGAAAATGTACGGTGGCCCTGAAGTGCAAAACACCACAGCATTTCAGAAAACACTACAGCATTTCAGAAAACACCACAGCATTTCCGAAAACACCACAGCATTTCACATTGGACGGAAAGGGTATTCCTTTAGGGAGAACACTTCTTGTTTGTGATTGGACAGAGCCAGCCAGAGAAGCACTGCTGTGATTGGTTGTTTTTGCTGCCAGTCAAGAAATGACGCTTCGTGATTGGTCAGCACCCGACAGCGCAATATGTCCCAACACATCAGCCGTTAGCTGTTAGCACACACTCAGAGCTCACAGCTCCTCATATCTGTTCAGAAACTGGACAAAAGTTAAACATGTACAAACCACAGACTGTCTATGTCATGGCGAATACAGTCGCTGCTTTATTTATGTCTGTATGACGTTGTTGTGAGTGTGGACGGAGCAGCTACAGGTTAGTTTAGCCTGATCGATCCGATTCCATTCAGAAAACACGCATTTTAAAAGCTTTTCGCCTGCCGTCTTGCCTGCAGACTTGTCAAAGCATTAATTCATGGTTTTTACTAACCGGTATCAGTATGTAGATACTTCGGCATCACTTTGAAACGTGTATTACAATTAAATCACGGTCAAATATGTTCATTTTGTTGTAGTTGGTATCTCCCATAGGATTTACATGGAGATACGCCCCGCCCCCTCTCCAGCGCGTCTTGTTTGAATGACAGGAGCAAACACATGACAGCCGCGGTGAAAAGTCTATGAAACTTGAGCGATTAGAGCGATGCGAATATTGGGTAGTCTACCATAGTATTTACATGGAGATAAGCCCCTTAAAAACCATGAATTAATAAAGCATTAATTCATGTTTTTTTCGCATCGCTCTAATCTTTTGTCCAGTTTCTGAACAGATATGAGGAGCTGTGAGCTCTGAGTGTGTGCTAACAGATAACGGCTGCTGTGTTCCCGACTCTCCCGATAGCCAATCCGTGCCTCCCCTGACTGCACGTTGCTGACACACACCGCTGCAGTGCAGACTCTCTGCACGGAGGAGCCGCGGAGGAGCAGCGGAGTCCGGGCGATGCTGCTCCTCCAAGGAAGAGGCACACGTTCACTAAGCCAGAAAAACTATATCCGGTCACAGAGATCTGCTATTTTAAAGTAAAGTCAACACATATCAACCCTAAATATAGTCTATATTAAGAACGAGAAAAGTCTTAACATATATATCATTTTTTGTAAACATATGACAAATGTGCAAGGGTGATGACATCAGAACATCGTCCTACGTGCCGGGGGTTAGCCCCGGACAGCCCCGGCCCAATTTAAACCCTGGGTATTTGTGAGGGAGCTCCTATATGGCATTACCCCGCTGAAGCTCACCAAAGTTTAATATATTTCATAGTTCAAAGTTTTGTCAATTGTTTTGTTTATTGGTCAAATACTGGTTTCTGAAGAGTTTTACTGGAATGAAAGAGCACAAAGTGTGTCTACAGAAGCAACAAAGCAGCATACTGCATTAAACCTGACCTTGACAGAGAGGTTGAAGTTCATGTGGAGAGGAGGCTTCAGTAGTCTGTCTGTTTTATCTCTTGGGAACAATGCCTAAATCAAATACTACTTTCTAATGGTTTCTTTTTCTAATAAACCTTGCATTGGGTTGGTCACACAATTAATTATCTTGTGCTTTGTTCTATCTGAATTATGATAAGGAGTTATCACAAACTCTTTAGTTGTGCTATCTTACAATCAATACTGTATATAGTAAATGTGAGGTAAAGTGTGTTGCCAATGTAACGGGTTAGAACTCAAAGTTGCGATGAGGTCTTAAAATGTATGGAAAGGGTCATAAAAAAGGTCTTAAAAGGTATTATATTTGACTTCAGGATTCCTGCATATACCCTGACACAGCTGACAGCCCAAAGTGGACTATGGCAAAGAAAAGCACAAAAGCTGCAAAACTGTACTGATAAAATAAATGAGAACATATTGTATATCAAGGCAAATATGATTTGAACCAGCTCATGGTTTGAAATGTCAAACATTGAAAGGCAAAAGTATTATTAAAACCATGTACATCATCACCTTGGTCCCATCATATACTCTGGGAAGAGAATATCTACTGTGCTTGAAAACTGGTATCACATCATCATGTGAGGTTGACTTTGTGACCTGGAGAACATTTCAGCTGCCTGCAACATCAGCTCGTTGATAAGCTTGGGATATGAGATATTTTTGTAGCCAGTCGTGGTGAAGGCATTTGTGCTATTGTATGCATTATTTGACCCAACATTTCTACAGGCATGGCAGAATATGGCACTATATTCACATGAATATTCTAGCCATTGTCTATTTTTATACCGCGAGCTGCAAAATGACGCCTTCCCCCACTGTGCAGGCGGGTACTTGTTTAGATATACCTGGGCAGGCTCTGTTTTGCCGCGGTATCCTGGCACCTGCGGGCCGCAGAGGGTGGCGTAGTTTCGGGTGACGAAGACTGATGGGGGCGGGGGGCGGCGAGTCGGGTGGGAGTAAGCTAGTGTCCACGACGGAGGGTAACGTGATGTCCCCATCTGACCTGTTGCTATTATCTGCAGTAGATGCAGTGGTGCTTGCGTTTAGTGATGGTTGCTTTAACCATTTTCGTATATCCGTGATTATCCACAGATGTGTGTCACTGCTGTGGAAGCACTTTGGAAATGATGCTCGCACATTGGCGCAGGTCACGCTGGCTCAGTACTTTAACTTCCTGTGTTTTTGGGATCAATAAAGTATTTTTTATTGATGTTTACATTTCTTAATATGATTTGAACAGAACTTCGTTGCCAGGCAACAGCACGGTCAGCTTCTGTCAATCACTCCTTATCTAGAATGGAAATTTCAGACTGAAGACCTCATCTCTGGCTTTGGTCTCTGAGATGGAACCTTCAGACTGATGACCTCATCTCTGGCTTTGGTCTCTGAGATGGAACCTTCAGACTGATGACCTCATCTCTGGCTTTGGTCTCTGAGATGGAACCTTCAGACTGATGACCTCATCACTGGCTTTCATCTCTAGAATGGAACCTTCAGAATCATGACCTCAAAGGCTTTGGTCTCAGAGTCTGTGAGAGTCTGCAGGTATCTCTGAGAGACAGGTCATCACAGCATGAGCAGCAGAAACAGGGTTTGTGGTCAGCGAGCATTAGGATACTTGCACGTATAGTTTAGTCAGGTCATCTTCACAGGTGAACAACACTTAGTCAATTCACTGTAGACCTTAAAGTCCAATAAGTACATTTAGCCCCTGTTAGCTAAACAGCAGCTCATTCATAGAGATGGAGAACAACAGAGAGCAGCTGGCGGTCAGTTCTTCAGCTGTTCCTTCAGATGTTCCTTCAGAGGTTCCTTCAGAGGGCTGCAAAGTGCATGAGTTTATGATCCAGCTTCTGAAGAAACAGGTTCAGGACGGGAAGCTGGAGCTGGAGAGGAGTTTAAGAAGAAAGAAGGAGGGGAAGATGCAGGAGCAGGCCTCTCAGACGGAGGAGGAGGACCTGAAGGAGGAGAAGGAGGAGAAGATGCAGGACCAGGCCTCTCAGACGGAGGAGGAAGACCTGAAGGAGGAGAAGGAGGAGAAGATGCAGGACGAGGCCTCTCAGACGGAGGAGGAAGACCTGAAGGAGGAGAAGGAGGAGAAGATGCAGGAGCAGGCCTCTCAGAAGGAGGAGGAAGACCTGAAGGAGGAGAAGGAGAAGGAGGAGAAGACGCAGGAGCAGGCCTCTCAGATGGAGGAGGAAGACCTGAAGGAGGAGAAGGAGAAGGAGGAGAAGATGCAGGACCAGGCCTCTCAGACGGAGGAGGAAGACCTGAAGGAGAAGCAGAGAGTCTTAACCAATGAGGAGCTGAACAGGAAATATTTAAAGCTCCTCAAGTGGTTCCATAAGACCAAAAGAGAGATGGACGCTTTGCTAGAGGAGAAACGGGATCTCACAGAACCTAAAGAACCTTGTGAGGAAGTAAAGGATGTAGAGATAGACGCTTTGCTAGAGGAGAAACGGGATCTCACAGAACCTAAAGAACCTTGTGAGGAAGTAAAGGATGTAGAGATAGAAGCTTTGCTAGAGGACAACGGGGATCTCACAGAACCTAAAGAACCTTGTGAGGAAGTAAAGGATGTAGAGATAAACGCTTTGCTAGAGGAGAACCGGGATCTCACAGAACCTAAAGAACCTTGTGAGGAAGTAAAGGATGGAGAGATAGACGCTTTGCTAGAGGAGAACCAGGATCTCACAGAACCTAAAGAAGGTTGTGAGGAAGTAAAGGATGGAGGGATAGACGCTTTGCTAGAGGAGAACCAGGATCTCACAGAACCTAAAGAAGGTTGTGAGGAAGTAAAGGATGGAGGGATAGACGCTTTGCTAGAGGAGAACCAGGATCAAACAGAACCTAAAGAACCTTGTGAGGAAGTAAAGGATGGAGAGATAGATGCTTTGCTAATGGAGAACCAGGATCTCACAGAACCTAAAGAACCTTGTGAGGAAGTAAATGATGTAGAGATAGACGCTTTGCTAGAGGAGAACCAGGATCTCACAGAACCTAAAGAACCTTGTGAGGAAGTGAAGGATGTAGAGATAGACGCTTTGCTAGAGGAGAACCGGGATCTCAAAGAACCTAAAGAACCTTGTGAGGAAGTGAAGGATGTAGAGATAGATGCTTTGCTAGAGGAGAACCGGGATCTCAAAGAACCTACAGAACCTTGTGAGGAAGTGAAGGATGTAGAGATAGATGCTTTGCTAGAGGAGAACCAGGATCTCACAGAACCTACAGAAGGTTGTGAGGAAGTAAAGGATGGAGAGATAGACGCTTTGCTAAAGGAGAACCGGGATCTCACAGAATCCAAGAACCTTGTGAGGAAGTAAAGGAATTTAGAGATAGACGCTTTGCTAGAGGAGAACCGGGATCTCAAAGAACCTAAAGAACCTTGTGAGGAAGTGAAGGATGTAGAGATATGACTTTGCTAAGGAGAACCAGGATCTCACAGAACCTAAAGAAGGTTGTGAGGAAGTAAAGGATATAGAGATAGACGCTTTGCTAGAGGAGAACCAGGATCTCACAGAACCTAAAGAACCTTGTGAGGAAGTAAAGGATGTAGAGATAGACACTTTGCTAGAGGAGAACCAGGATCTCACAGAACCTAAAGAACCTTGTGAGGAAGTAAAGGATGTAGAGATAGACGCTTTGCTAGAGGAGAACCGGGATCTCAAAGAACCTAAAGAACCTTGTGAGGAAGTGAAGGGTGTAGAGTAGATGCTTTGCTAGAGGAGAACCAGGACTCACAGAACCTAAAGAACCTTGTGAGGAAGTAAAGGACGGAGAGATAGACGCTTTGCTAATAGGAGAACCAGGATCTCACAGAACCTAAAGAACCTTGTGAGGAAGTAAAGGATGTAGAGATAGACGCTTTGCTAGAGGAGAACCAGGATCTCACAGAACCTAAAGAAGGTTGTGAGGAAGTAAAGGATGGAGAGATAGACGCTTTGCTAAAGGAGAACCAGGATCTCACAGAACCTAAAGAACCTTGTGAGGAAGTAAAGGATGTAGAGATAGACACTTTGCTAGAGGAGAACCAGGATATCATAGAACCTAAAGAACATTGCGAGGAAGTAAAGGATGTAGAGATAGACGCTTTGCTAGAGGAGAACCGGGATCTCAAAGAACCTAAAGAACATTGTGAGGAAGTGAAGGATGTAGAGATAGATGCTTTGCTAGAGGAGAACCAGGAACTCACAGAACCTAAAGAACCTTGGGAGGAAGTAAAGGATGGAGAGATAGACGCTTTGCTAAAGGAGAACCGGGATCTCAGAGAACCTAAAGAACGTTGTGAGGAAGTAAAGGATGGAGAGATAGACGCTTTGCTAAAGGAGAACCGGGATCTCACAGAACCTAAAGAACGTTGTGAGGAAGTAAAGGATGGAGAGATAGACGCTTTGCTAAAGGAGAACCGGGATCTCACAGAACCTAAAGAACCTTGTGAGGAAGTAAAGGATGGAGAGATAGACGCTTTGCTAGAGGAGAACCAGGATCTCACAGAACCTAAAGAACCTTGTGAGGAAGTAAAGGATGAGAGATAGAGCTTTGCTAGAGGAGAACCAGGATCTCACAGAACCTAAAGAACCTTGTGAGGAAGTAAAGGATGAGAGATAGAGCTTTGCTAAGGAGAACCGGGATCTCACAGAACCTAAAGAACCTTGTGAGGAAGTAAAGGATGGAGAGATAGACGCTTTGCTAGAGGAGAACCAGGATCTCACAGAACCTAAAGAACCTTGTGAGGAAGTAAAGGATGGAGAGATAGATGCTTTGCTAAGGAGAACCAGGATCTCACAGAACCTAAAGAACCTTGTGAGGAAGTAAAGGATGGAGAGATAGAGCTTTGCTAGAGGAGAACCAGGATCTCACAGAACCTAAAGAACCTTGTGAGGAAGTAAAGGATGGAGAGATAGATGCTTTGCTAAAGGAGAACCAGGATCTCACAGAACCTAAAGAACCTTGTGAGGAAGTAAAGGATGGAGAGATAGACGCTTTGCTAGAGGAGAACCAGGATCTCACAGAACCTAAAGAACCTTGTGAGGAAGTAAAGGATGGAGAGATAGACGCTTTGCTAGAGGAGAACCAGGATCTCACAGAACCTAAAGAACCTTGTGAGGAAGTAAAGGATGGAGAGATAGACGCTTTGCTAGAGGAGAACCAGGATCTCACAGAACCTAAAGAACCTTGTGAGGAAGTAAAGGATGGAGAGATAGACGCTTTGCTAGAGAGAACCAGGACTCACAGAACCTAAAGAACCTTGTGAGGAAGTAAAGGATGGAGAGATAGACGCTTTGCTCAAGGAGAACCAGGATCTCACAGAACCTAAAGAACCTTGTGAGGAAGTAAAGGATGGAGAGATAGACGCTTTGCTAAAGGAGAACCAGGAACTCACAGAACCTAAAGAACCTTGTGAGGAAGTAAAGGATGGAGAGATAGACGCTTTGCTAGAGAGAGACCAGGATCTCACAGAACCTAAAGAACCTTGTGAGGAAGTAAAGGATGGAGAGATAGATGCTTTGCTAAGGAGAACCAGGATCTCACAGAACCTAAAGAACCTTGTGAGGAAGTAAAGGATGAGAGATAGACGCTTTGCTAAGGAGAACCAGGAACTCACAGAACCTAAAGAACCTTGTGAGGAAGTAAAGGATGGAGAGATAGGCTTTGCTAGAGGAGAACCAGGATCTCACAGAACCTAAAGAACCTTGTGAGGAAGTAAAGGATGGAGAGATAGACGCTTTGCTAGAGGAGAACCAGGATCTCACAGAACTAAAGAAGGTTGTGAGGAAGTAAAGGATTATATGATATTGAGCGGAACGTCTTGAGGGATGACTTGGAGAACCTGAACCTGAGATATGGAAATCTCCTCAAGACGCAGATGAAGGATGAAGCAGAGATGGACATCTTGAGAAAGGATGCTGACGACAAGGATGTGGAGATCGTCACTTTGTTGAGGATCAACAAAAAACTCCAAGTGGAGAAAGAGGAGAAGGATCTGGAGATCGCCCGCCTGCGAGAGGAGAACCGGACGCTGAAGCTACGATGTGGGGTGGAGGAGGAGGGGGCTGTGGAGGAAGAGGAGGGGGCTGTGGAGGAAGAGGTGGGGAGGAGGAGGCTGTGGACCTCCACAGCCTCCTCCTCCCCCACCTCTTACTCCACCTGGCTGTGGAGGAAGAGGAGGGGTCTGTGGAGGAAGAGGAGGGGGCTGTGGGGGAAGAGGAGGGGGCTGTGGAGGAAGAGGAGGGGGCTGTGGCGGAAGAGGTGGGGGAGGAGGAGGCTGTGGAGGTGGAGGTAGCTGTGGAGGAAGAGGAGGGGGCTGTGGGGGAAGAGGAGGGGGCTGTGGAGGAAGAGGAGGAGAGGGGGGCTGTGGAGGAAGGGTGGGGGAGGAGGAGCTGTGGAGGAAGAGGAGGGGGCTGTGAGGAAGAGGAGGGGGCTGTGGAGGAGGAGGTGGGGGAGGAGGGGGCTGTGGAGGAAGAGGAGGGGGCTGTGGAGGAGGAGTGGGAGGATGAGTGGGAACATAGCTCTGTTCTGATCCTAAAAACGACGAGCAGACCATCGCGGTTGAATAGGTTCCTCAACAACTTCGTCTACCACCGCCCGCACATCCCAGAGTACATGGTCTACTTCACTAAAAAGTGAAGAAGACTCAGCAGCTCTGACATCAGCTGATCACTGAGAACCAATAGAGTTAGACATCAAAACAAGTCAGAGTGAGCAACTTATACTCAGTCTGGATATTTATTAGATCAGTTATTGGAACAGTTATTAGGACAGTTATTAGAACAGTTATTAGATCAGTTATTAGAACAGTTATTAGAACAGTTATTAGATCAGTTATTAGATCAGTTATTGGAACAGTTTTAGAAGAGTTATTAGAACAGTTATTAGATCAGTTATTAGAACAGTTATTAGAACAGTTATTAGATCAGTTATTGGAACAGTTATTAGAACAGTTATTAGAACAGTTATTAGATCAGTTATTAGAAGAGTTATTAGAAGAGTTATTAGAACAGTTATTAGATCAGTTATTAGAACAGTTATTAGATCAGTTATTGGAACAGTTATTAGAACAGTTATTAGAACAGTTATTAGAACAGTTATTAGAACAGTTATTAGATCAGTTATTAGAAGAGTTATTAGAGAAGATAAGAAGTCCACTTTAATGAAATGTAATGTCACTGTATCGGGTTCCCCTGTGTCTCAGGGTTCCCCCGCATTGTGACAGGATTTGGGATCATTAAGCGTTCCCAGATTCTGTCCTCATGAAAAAAAGACCACCCCTCCTTTCTGCTCTGTGGGTTCTGATAATGTCCCACTATGTCAACAAGTCAAAGTCAGCTTTATTGTCAAAATGTCTGCATGTGTTCTACATACAGAAATCTCCAGATACCGTTTCCCGCAGTCCCACTGTGTGACATAGAACAGGATACAAAAAGGGCCTAGATAAACGGGTATAAAACTAAGTAATAGTATTAATAAGTGCTGGTTAATAATATATATATTTTAAAACACAATCCACAGAGCATGAATTGACATTAATGCAAGTATTTTTTGTGCAAAATAGAAAAATGTTCAAAGTACAGTTTCAGTGCAGTAGCAGCGGAGATGGGTAGAAAAGTGACTGGTGCTGGATGAGGGAAGGTTGTGTGTGTGTGTGTGTTTCGGGGGGGGAGGGGGTCATTAAAGTCCAGGACCATTTGGGGCAGGGGGCAGGGGCGGATCTAGGAAAATATTCATGGGGTGGCAAGAGGGTGGCAGGAGAATTT
This sequence comes from Dissostichus eleginoides, assembly GCA_031216635.1. Lineage (NCBI taxonomy): Eukaryota > Metazoa > Chordata > Actinopteri > Perciformes > Nototheniidae > Dissostichus > Dissostichus eleginoides. Next base: position 6,532,985 of record CM062281.1, read on the forward strand.
GAGGGGTGGCATCCCCTGGCAGAAGTATATGCTGATTTAATCGCAGTCATATCAATCAATGTTAACTTGGAAAGCCACAATATTAATATTTTAACTCAATAACATTAGGTGACATTATTGTGGCACGTCAGTGAATCCTTAAATATAAATATATAAGGTGGCAGACATCATTGAATGAATTTTCACTGAACAATAACTGAATGAGTTTGTCTCACTCTTAGACCAGCAGGGGTACCAAATCTATGCAGACTGCTGCAATAAGTACATAAATTAACTGTCTCATTGTCTGAATGAATATGATACTATTAACAATCATATTATTCCTATCAGCTGTCAATCACTGTTATGATTCACATATTCAGTGCTATTATTAAATAAACTATATTTTTTGGAGGAGTTAATGATGAATGTTCCTCAAGATGCTTGCTCACCCTCCTTCAAATTTGAAAGACAAGTAATTACTATCATATATCAAAAGAATCAAAGGAACAGTTCAGCGCCCCACAACTTCATTGCAAACAGTTACAACCTTGACTTTACATCAGAAAGAACAAACATTAAAGAAGTGACTAACTGCATCAGTTAGGGCAGGGGTCGGCAACCCGCGGCCCTTGGGCCGCATGCGGCCCTTTAGCCCCTCTGCAGTGGCTCCCTGTAGCTTTGGGGAAAAAAAATATATTTTTTTTTTTTTTAAATTTTATTAATTTAATTTTTTTCTTTCAAAGGGAACACCTCTTATTTTGGAGATCGAGGTGATACTGTGACACTGAAATAAAAAAAAGTGTTTAATATTTAGTTAGTCCACTAAAATATACGTCACACCCCGGCGCCTCTCCATGCTGTCTGCAGGTGGCTAATCTTGAGTTTGCGATCGCCGATAAACCAAACCATGGATAAATCCAAAAAAAGAAAAGTCTCAGATGAAAATAGAGAGTTTAATTCAGCGTGGACAGCTTCATTTGCTTTCACTTCAAACGATGCAGGCTTACCTGTATGCTTGATATGTGGCGAGAAATTAGCAACCAAAAAAAAATGTAATGTTGAAAGACATTTCCACAGCAAACACGAAGCATTTGCTGAAAAGTACCCAGCAGGAGATGAGAGAAAAAGAGCGATTTCAGAACTGCTGCGGAAAGCTGAGCAGACCAAACATACTTTCAAGAAGTGGATCAAGTCTCCAAACTCAACTACTTCTGCTAGTTTTGTGGCTGCTCAGGAGATAGTAAGGCGCGGAAAGCCGTTCACAGATGGAGAATACATGAAAGAATCATTTATTAAAATATCAGAACATCTATTCTCGGACTTCAAAAACAAAGGTGAAATTGTTCAGAAAATTAGAGATATGCCTCTCTCTGCAAAGACCGTCAAGGACAGGACCATTAAGATGGCAGAAAACATCACCAGTCAACAAATTGAGGACATTAATTCAGCTCCAGCTTTTTCAATCGCCTGTGATGAGTCAAGTGATGTAAACGACATTGAACAGACAGCGCTGTTATGCAGGTATGTGAACTCTGATGGGCCGCAGGAAGAAATCATTGAGTTAATACCGCTAAAAGGCCAAACACGGGGGGAGGACATTTGTAAGGCTGTAATGACTTGTTTACAAGCCAAAGGAATAAACACCACCCACATGGTGTCAGTGGCTACTGATGGGGCACCTAGTATGAGAGGAACACAGAAGGGGTTTGTGACTTTACTTCAGAAGTCGCTGGATCGAGAGCTGCTGACGTTTCACTGCATCTTGCACCAAGAAGCACTGTGCGCTCAAACATTTCCCCCCGAATGCAAGGAGGTGATGGACCTTGTCATTCAGATAGTGAACAAAATAATGGCAAAAGGGTTAAACCACCGACAGTTTTGTTCATTATTAGATGAAGTCGACAGCGCATATTCGGATCTCCTGCTGCACAACAAAGTCCGGTGGCTGTCCAGGGGAGAGGTTCTGAAGCGGTTTGCTGCTTGTCTAGACCACGTGAAAACTTTCCTGGAAAGCAAGGGCCTCACTTATCCGGAGCTGGAACATCCAGATTGGCTGGAAAAGTTGCACTTCATGGTGGATATGACAGGTCACCTCAACATGCTGAACAAAAGTCTCCAGGGAAAAGGAAGCACGGCCCTTCAGATGCTGGAGGATGTTTTGGCGTTTGAGCGCAAGATGACAGTGTTTGCCAGAGATGTGCAGAAAGGTACGTTCTCTCACTTCCCCTCCCTGAGAGAGTTCAAAGAAGCACACAACCACATAAATTGTGAATACTTACAGCGTGCGATCATCGAAATGCAGACGGCATTTGGACAAAGATTCAGTGAGTTCAGAAAGGAAAAAAACACATTATCCTTCCCCGTCACACCCCTGGACATCGACCCCTCCATGCTGAACATGTCACCATTCACAGGAGTAAGTCTACCCGATCTTGAAATTGAACTGGCCGACATAGCTGATAAAGAGTTATGGGTGTCCAAGTTCAAACGCCTGACAGCTGATCTCGAAGATGTCGCCCGTCAGAAGGCTATTCTCGCTCGGGAGCACAAATGGAGCGATATGGAAATCCTCCCCAAACCCGACAAACTTGTGTTTGAGACATGGAATGCCATTCCCGACACTTATATGAATATGAAGAAGTATGCATTTGGAGTCCTGTCCATCTTTGGATCCACATACTTATGCGAGCAGATTTTCTCCAGCATGAACTACATCAAATCCAAATACCGCTCGCGCCTCACAGATGACAGCCTGCGGTCCTGTGTGAAGATCAAAGTCACGTCTTACAGCCCCGATATAGAGAAGCTCAGCAGTGATGTTCAGAAACAGAAATCACATTAAACAGGTGAGAACACTATCATTTAATAGGCTATTATTTTGCAAAAAAAACGTTTTAAAACCTGAGCTGATAGTTGTGTTTTATGTTCAGACTCGATCGTTGATTGCTGTACGTGGCTGAGGAAAAAACAGAAGAGGATGACAACAAACTGAGATGGACTGAAGTCATAATTAAATACAAACTGGCCTATTTTTATGTTTACTCTTTTTAAAGCTATTAGGCTGCAGCTATATGTTTTATTTATTTCAAAGTGGGCTACTTATTATTTTATTAATTTTCCACCAATAAGGGAAGGAATCAAATGGACCTGCATGGTCCTGTAGTAGGTCAACATGCCATTGTTTTTTCCCCTCTTCATAAGAGTTTGAGGTTTGAGGTTTTTTTGTTTGTTATAACAGGTAATAAAAGCACTAAAATGTCAACAATTTTCTTTGTGTTGTTTTATTATGTCATAAATGCATCAAACTATAGTTCTTATACAGTGGGTGACAAAAGAAATTGGAAATGAAAAAGAATAAAAACGAAAAATATACAAATAAGCTTTTGAATGAATGTCAAACCCTCTGTATATATAGTATAACTATATATAAAACGTTATACACTGTGTTATCTTCATTTTAAGGGTAAAATAGGTTTTGCGGCCCCAGAGGAATTTTATTTCGTGGGTGAGGGTCCAAAATGGCCCTTCTGATAGTAAAGGTTGCTGACCCCTGAGTTAGGGTTAAAAAACGTGTATTCAGCTAAAACATATACATCGCTGCAGTTATTATCCAGTGGAAAGTCCTTACCTACTGGCCTAGTTCAATCAAAGTGGTTACTTTCTTTTGGCTGGGCAGTGTAGTTTTACACACCGTCTTATTTGACTTTCTCAGGACTTCAAACTGTTTTTTGGGGGCAGACCCCCACAAAGAAGAAAAATGTTATACACACGTAAGGTCATCATCTTAACCGTTTGTTATGCTCATCGAGTCATCCGTGAGCAGAGCAAGTTGGCATGCCTATAACAGCTAAATGCGGCGATTACCATGTTGTTCAGCAAATCGCCTCACAAACTGATTAAGATCCAAAGCTTTAGTGCGTTTTGATTCAATGCTGAGTACAGCCAAACCTGACAGTCTCTTCTCTGTCATTGTAGACCGCAAATACCTCATTCCTTCCGTCTACAGTAGCTACTTGGGTCCGGATGCTTCTCGTTATGCGCCGTCCCGTTCAAATGAAATCGCCGCCAATCACATTTCCACGCTTGCGCCAGGGCTGGGGGAGGGGTTACAAGGCTCAAAACAAAGCTGCCAACTGGGGTGGCAGCTGGGGTGGCAAGGTATTTTTCTGAGGTGGCAGCCGCCACCCCGTGCCACCAAGTAGAACCGCCACTGCCTCTGTCCCAGGACAGAGTGGCTGAGATCAGCCTGCACCGACGCCCAAAAACAGTGTATTAGCTCATAGTAGTTTATTTCAAAACTGCATTTTGAATACTTTAATATAAAATTAATAATGACACATTAAGGTAAATATGATTGTAAACTTTCTTGTAGTGAATTAGATGTGCAGATCAATACCATTACAGTATACCACTACATCCAGTTGCTTATTTAGCAATACATCTGGAAACGGGGGTTAACCAACCAGCCTGATTCTGTCAAAGCTAACTAAATCCACCAACCAGCACCTCTAAAGCACTCAATTCATAAACATGCAGGATCAGAAATTAAGATGTTTTCTAACCTCCTTCTGTGGCAGGTCATTAAACATTTCTACTGGCCACTCTATTCAGTCAGTGGTACCATTGAGTAGAAATATAGATTATATTTTGTAACCTTAATCCCTGACAATTCTAAATATAGGGATTGAAACCCTATAAGCCATGGTTGCAGGTAAAATTAAAATTGGTACCTTTCACAGCAAACATAAACCCTGTATTTGGCAGGCGCTAATTTAATTCCTTTGTAACATCATATCATGTTTGTTAAATTAATACAAAAGATAATGTTATTTAGCTCTTTCACTCCGCTTCGTGTCTATTTGCTAAGGTAACTTAGCACAGCTGCAGCGGGCAGCAGTTTTACATACCCAGCAAGAACCCAGAATTGTCAATTAGCAGCTAGCAAGCCAGATATCTCCCTCAGGAGTTGTTGACCAAAACAGAGCTAAACTACACTTGGAAACATAGTTTGCCAACACTAATGTACAGGTACTGTAGAAGAACCACACAGCACGTTTTCCCAGCTTTGCATCGACTTACTTCAGTATCTGATATTGTGACATGCCTAACCGGAAACCAAAACAGAAAATTAAATGAAATGTGATATTCAGGGGTCCTCATTATAGATACTGCCACTGAGTTGTGTGTAACAATTTGGTCACAATTTAGAACATTGAATGAACACGGTCCAGGCTTGTACACGTACGTGTGTGCACATGATCAGGATGGTAACACCTACTCCTCAAATTAGGCCTGGAAAGATCTTGGCTAGACCTTTCTCCAGCCCTGGCACGAGAAAGGCCAAGTTAAGAGATTGGTCTGGATATGCAAGACTTAAGACAAAATAACTGGAATAGGACATCTCTTCCTTAAGGCCAGGGACATTCTGTTCACTGATGACTGCTAGAAACACGAATGCACATGCTGAGAGAATGATGAGAACGATTATGATTGGACTCGGTGATTCCTGGATACGTTTTTAGGTATAATGCTCATGTCGTGAGTGAATATGGGTTGATGATTCTGGAACAAACTCACTGTTGGGTTGCAGCTGTCTAAACAAAGTAAAGCATTCATATACCAAGAGATGCCAACTCTCAATAAGCATGTGTTTACAGGTGAATTATTAAGGTCTACTTGTTATTATGGAAAAGGAATTTAAGTTCACAAACCGATAATAATTAGATATAACAGTTGCATCTGCCAGATAATACATCAGTCACATCACATGGATAGATATTGACATTTATTCAAATAGTGAAATTCTTTCCCCCTCGTTACCTACTTTAAGAAGTTTGGCTTTTTCTCCTTGAACTCACATACCCTCCCTTAGAAACACAAAAGTTATTTCCAACTGGAAGTGTTTTTTCCCGAACGGCTTCCAACTAGGCACAATGGAGGAGCGAGGAAATAGATACTATGAACTGCCACTGTTATTACAGGTTATGCATTCATACACACTGTCTGTATATGTCAAGAACTGAGTTTTATATCTCGCTAAAAGATTTCGGTAATTGGAACAAATTTAAGGAGGATTGATGAAAGATAATGACATTTCTTATGAAAGATATTCTATTGTCACTTCTGTAATAATATATGACCCTGATGCTGCCAAGGTCTGCTGCATGTGTCTGATTGGTCATAAAAGAACAGTGCGCTGTGTGCAGATTTAGTTGTTTTACCTTGCATGAAACACTTGAAATAACTAAAGGACAAGTTAAACCAGAAAGTAGAAAGAAAGGGAGGTGATAGAAAACTATTGCTGCTAAAAAGTTAGCGATGATTGAGAGTCAGACCTAAACATTTCTGATGTGTGTATCTCACACTGCACTGTAACTTTTATTCATGGATCTTTGCTTTTAAATTAGTGTTTTTAAATGCCATTTTATATCGTTGCTTTTAAATGAGTGTTTTTAAATGTCATTTCATAATATGTTTCTTAATGCTCTGAATGTCTTTCATTTTTGTGAAGCACTTTGAATTGCCTTGTGTTGAAATGTGCTATATAAATAAACTTGCCTTGCCTTGCCTTAGGATCTAAAATCATATCTTTTTAAAATCACACATACATTATGTTTGTGTCTTTTTGCAGAATGAGTCACCGGACCTTATTGAGGAGCAGTTACTTAGTCTGCTGGATGAATGTGAGCTGACAGACAGTTGGACCCAGGATCTTGAGACAAACGCAACAACTGATTGAGACTCAAACAATCTGTATGTTCCAATACCCAAACTAACATACTATGGAGTATGACACAAACAAATGTAGTATGTCCATTGTCCACAATATAAAAAGTCAAAAGCAGTAAGCCAAAAAGTCAGCATGATTTTCTCACTATGTTGACCCACAATTCTTGGAAGCTGCAGTACTTTCTAAAAGTGTTTTTTAAAGCATGCGATTTTTAATGAAGCCAAAGATGCTAACAACTGGAAGCCTTACAATCAGAACGCCTATCAAGATGCATCTACCTGGGACAGCACTATCCGGCTACTAGGGGGTTTATGAGAAAAACATTACTGGATCTAAACATATTTAACAACAAATTCCTAACCCTATCACAACTGATATTCTGAATTTACAAACATCTGAGTGAAATTGTAGCTTTTCTAATTATGTAAATATAACTAACCAGTCTTATATTTGTTTCAATGTTCTACTCTAGAGCCTAATAGAGTGCATGACGTATTTACCCGGAAGTAAGCTGCGCATGGGTTCCCTCGACAAAAAAGCAACGGGATTTCTCCATAGGATTTTGGAAAATAGCTCGAAATAAGGTTTGTGGAAAACGAACCTGTTTGATAAATGCACGTTTTGTTCAGCCGGATAATATCCACATGTTACCCTACTTTTATCATTTTCGAATCATAAATCTAATCGCCAGAAGCAAAATGCTAACGTTATGCTATAAACGAACTACAGCAGGGTCGCACGACTTCAACGTCACACCAACTTAAGATGGATATTCAAAAATACAGATAAAAAATTGTACAAGTTGAAGCGTTTGTTTTAACAGTTTGCAGGGGCAAGCAAACTTAGCGGGAGTGTTTACGTGTTCGGCTTAATGTTGTACAACGTCCTCGACAACTTCTGTAGTCCTATTCAGCCACTTGTTAACAACCATCGTTTTTCAGACGCGTAAACTCTCAAAAAAAATCACCAGTGGGGTCACTGCTGATGTATTTAATGTCGGGGAACAAAACGTGATCTGTCTCTTAAATTTGTTTCAACCACAGACCTTATTTCCAGCTATTTTCCAAAATCCTATGGAGAAATCCCATTGACTCTGAGACGAGGGAACCCGTAGTGGTAAAATGCTAACTCACTTCCGGGTTTTAGGACTCGTCACTGCACCACTCTATAGCTGTACTGTATATTGCTGATGTGTATTGAGTGGGTGTCTGTCTACTTTGAAAAATAGACTTTTAAACTATGGTTCTGGTCTAATTTATGATTAGTACTTTCACAATATATAAAACAATTACTGCGTTATGATATAGTAGCTACAAATTGAAAACGACACTGACAAAACGCCACATCCAAAATCTAAAACATTTGTAAAAGCTAGGGATGCTCCGATCGCCAATTTTGGAAATATCAAAATTGGTACTTTTTTCTCCCCAGGATAGTACCACCTCTCTAGCAGGCACTAAAAATGGGGTAAAAGTTCTCGGAACTAAGGGAGCGGTGGAGTGATGAGGAGGTGTCGGCGTTTTGGCGATTTACTCGGAAGGCTTAAGTAGAAGCCAGTCCCCAACTCCGGGGACTTCCGGCCGGGAACTTCGGGTGGCAGTATATGCCGTGAAGTGGTTTGCGGCCTGCCAGTAAACCCAAAGCAGAAGAAGAAGTGACGTAAAATAAAATAAGAACTCATTCTCAAAAAAGATAAACGCCATTCTTAAAATGTATAAACGAAGAATAGTTTGATTAATATTGATTAGAGTGCACACAATAAATAAAATAATTGAGAGAAGAAAAAGAGATATGTTATCTATCAAAACCCAGTTAGATTAACATTCATTGGATTGCACACTTTGTTTGTTTGTGTGGATATGTAGCAAATTAACATTTTAAATAGTACTTAATGACTGACTGAATGGAAATGACAATAAATGAAAATGTAAAACGAAAAAAGCGATCATGAAAATGTTTCCAATAAATGAATAAAATTTTTTGACCACTTTGTTGTTCAGATATCAATATTTGTAACTGAATGATACATTAATTGAAACAAAACACAGTATAAACTGAGTTTGACTCCCGTGAGTTTCATGTGTTTTCTTCACTCCGCTGGGAAACTGCTCTCTCATGTCAAGAAGCAACAGATCAGTGCATGCGCTGCATCGTCCAACCAGTGAGCGATACACAGTAAGGGGCGGGGCGAGTGTCTGAGGATTTCACCGGAGGATGGTCTGGTGGTTCCTCCATTATCGCTCCTCCGTTATCGCTCCTCGATCCTCGGTCCTCCGGCACAAATAAGGCCACTGGGACGCTACTCAAGATGGCGCAGACAAATCAACTTCCGGTGATACCGAGACCGAGGAGCGAGGAAATGAAAAATAACCGAAGTGAGACGCAGCCACAGGGTGTTTCTCAATGTCGAGGACGCTTGCTTGGTAGCACATGTCTTCCGAGTCACTTGCTTCAGAAGCGAGGCAAGAATCCTTCCTAGCCTCGGAAAACGAAGAATTGTGGAACAGGCTAACAGGTGTGCAGGTGTGCGTCATATGCGAGGCCCCGCCTTAAATGGAGCTTGATTTCGCCA